>OX439484.1:73918179-74101999 GCA_949320155.1 Melangyna quadrimaculata
ATAATTTGTATAAATTAAATTGCAAGAAACAATATTTCCTTAGTCTGGATGACTTTTCTATGTTTTTATTTTGTGAATGAAAATGACGAATGATATGAATAAGAACTATATTACAATAAACAATCCTTAACTTTTGTATTTTCTAAAATTTTATTGTATGCATGTATGTATATGTGTATGAAGAATGTGAATGTGTGTATGAAAGAATGATGAGTGAAGTTATAGCACTTCTTTAAAAATAACATTGGAATTAATGATTCAATCTTTTTTATAGTTATGAAAATATTTCAAAAAGTTTTTACTTTTGAGAAAGCCACATAAAGTTGGCTATAAGAAAATACAGTATCCGGCAAGTGCAACCCAGCTCTTTGTAATGTTTGACCTTGCACTTTATTTATGGTCATACCATATGAAATTTTAATGGGAAACTGTGTTCTCGTCATGTTGAATGAATGGCATAGATGTATCCCATGGTGTTGATTATATTCTCGGAATTAAAATAGTTCTTCCAGTATGAATAAGCTTCTCTGTTATGATGAACATACTTAATTGAGTTATTATCATCCTCAACCCCATTAATCAAGCCTTCATTAGCGTTTAGATTCCTTATTAGCATTACAGTCGTGTTTACATTAATTTGTGAGATGGAAGGCCATAGCAATATTTTGGAACTTCAATTGCATCTGGAGACAAATCATTTTAGTACTCCCACTCACCGTTTCCCAACTTTAAAAGCCAGTTACTAAAAATGGGATCGTCGTTTATCCTCATATTTCCTTTTTTCAATTTTTGTCCTTAGGGAGATTGTTTTATATTTGCTTCATTAATTGTTGTTCTTTTGTCGTGCCTTAAAACAGGTAGAACCTGTCTAAAATCTCCACGCAGGAATAAGCATATGCGTTCGCTCTCTTTGAAAATGAGGAACACTTCTTGCCATAATGAAGAAATTTTACCAGTGCCTTCTGGTTCAGCAACTTTTCAAAGCAAAATTTGCAAAATTATGGATTGATTTTTTTATTTTAAATTTATTTTAATTTTTTTAAAGTTTATTTTAATTTAAAAAAAAAACAAGTACCTATGTAAAGTTCATCTTTCTCTTTTTAATACACGTTCCAGTGGTATTATGTCTGTGACAGTTAAATATCGCGAAATGGAGATAAGATCTTTTTTCTCATGCGGACTTATTCAATTTGGAAGTCTTAAAGATCTCCCAAGCCATGCAAACAGTCACGCACGGAGAGCTTTACTGATATTCACACATTGCAATTTAGTGCAATAATAATTATTATTTTGTATGCACCGTTTAGTTCCGTTAACGTCCAGTGCATTAACTTTATTTCCATCCACCCGTAAATTGAACAGACCTAATTTCTCATAAGATGAAAATGAATTCGTTAAATAAACACTTCGAATTTCAATTCCAGAAAATCAAGTTCCTATGTCCGGATCTACATTGCCCGATTTTTCCACGAAGATTTTTCCAGAAATCGTGTGAAATGTACACACAGAACGATTTTTTCCATCAGATTTGTTCCTCGTCTTCTTCATTTTTTTATTGCTGTGCTCTTCATTTTTCATTGATATTCACTCACACCATCAAACGAACGGCACATTGACACCGAACACACTAAAAAAAACTGGAAAGAAGGTGAAAGAGAACATAAACAGACTGGACAAATCGTTCGAGTTTTCGGGTACAAACGATTTGATCCCTACTCCTTACTTTTCACTCCCTTCACCCACGAATAAAAGATCGGCACTAGAAAAATCGTTCAATGTAGACCGGGACTATGTAAAATGCATCCTTCTCTTTTTAATGCACGTTCCAGTGATATTATGTCTGTGCTGACACTTAATTATAAAGAAAGAGAGAGAAGATCTTTTTTCTCTTTCGGACTTATTCAATTTGGATGTATTAAAGACCTCCCAAGCTAGTGGGAATTATTAAGTAACAGTAACCCCGTTAATTTCCATGTTTACACGTTGTATTTAATTTAACATAAATACAATTATATAAAAGAAAACCAATATAATTTTTATTCATGTCGTTCAACAAATATAAATTCTTCATTCCCACTTAAGGTTAGACCGCACACAACTGCAGGGGAACTACACTTCACGACGCGACAAAACATTATTTGTATGAAATTGTATGAGATATATCGCACTAAGCGGTAACTGAACTTCATAAAATTTCATACAAATTATTGTGAATCGCAGTTCCACCTGATGCAGTCTAATCTTTAATAAAATTATTGAAAAGAAAAACAAACTTAATAAAGATGACATACCAATATTCTATTTACAGAAATAAACAACTTTGTTCATATCTTAGTTCGTGATTACACTGTTCACGAAAAAAAACGTACGTATACTTCCTTTCGTTATTTTGGCATTCATGGAATTTGGGGTTGTTTTGTAAAAAAAATAATCTGAACAAATAATTAAAAATGTTTTAATCACTTCTAAAATCATTTCTAAAATATATATAAATAAGTATATTAAATTACGGAAAAAAATTTCCAATTCAATCATTTTTGTGACACCACCGAACAGCATTGTGGTTGCCAAATCAGAAACGTCAAAGTTCAACCAGAAACAGTCTTCAAATTTTCTTTCCTGCTTTCGTTACTTCCTTCCCTCTTCATTTCTACACCCTTCACCCAATCTGTGAAAAAATCGAAAGACGAAACAACCGAAAAAATGAATCGTGTAATCGTGGTCTTAATGTTATTCCAACAACTTCAAGTGATTCCTTGCCTTTAATTCCATGCACACCACAATATATTGAACAGACCTAATTTGCACGATTGGAAATTGGAATGTTTGTTTTGAAAGTTCATTGGAATTTGAAGTGTTCATTTTCATTGGAATATTATAATATTTTTAAAGCTAGTTTTCAATTAAATTATAAATATTTATAAAATAAAACTATAACTCTCGAAGTCCTTGGAAAATTTCGATTGTTTTGACACCTCAACCATTAAAATCGGTTCAGTATGTTGACTTTAAAACAGTCACGAACTACTGAAATAATATATATGATATACTCTACCACCTACCGCTAAGGTATATATGTACGTATGTATGTATGTATGTATATTGTATATTGTAAATATATAATTATATAATATATACTCTACCCACCCACCACTTAGGTAAATATATAAATATGTATGTATATTGTATATGGTTTTCAAATGCACCAATATGGGAAGTTACTAGTGTGGTTCGACCCAGACTCATTTTTTTAAATTGTTTTTTTTTATTATCATCTAAAATATTTGAAAAAGGTTATATTTCTTTATTCAAAAATAACGGTACCTTCCTTACAAATGTTCAAACACCGTTAAGAAAAATATTATTTTTATCGAAAACGGCTCTAAGAATTGTTGTACAACTTATTTGCATCACTGTACTTGAGTAACATCAAAATGTAAAGTCAATAGCTAATGTTGCAATTATTGCTTTCATGTTAACTTCTTGAATTATATAACTTTAGTCTCTCTTGACTTACCAAACATTAAATACTTACTTTTTCTTATTACACTGGTTGCCTTTCATTTCAATCGCCTTAATTATAACAAGAATTTTGATAAAAAGATGTGTGTGACTGTTAATCACTTTCCATTTTACTTTTAAATAAGAAAATATGTTTGTGTTCTTATTAACACTACTCTCCATAAAAACCACTTTTCATATTTCCACTTATTTATTATTAGAAACCCTGATTAAAATAATTGTGATTATGCAGATGCTCTTATAAAAATATAAATTGTATTGTATACCAACATTATTGAAAAATATTTTTTAAATTAAAAAAACAAATCAAATTTTTGTTTTTAAAAAATCGATTTTTCAAAAACAGGTGCATGAAAGTTTTTGAAATTTAATTTATATGTGTACATCAGTAATTACCTAAAATTTGCGTTCCTTAAAAATGTTTTCAAAACATCTGTAAAGGTATAAACAATTAATTTTCTGAAAACCCACTGCAACGATCTAAATTTGTCTTTTCATTAAATAATATTACAAGTAGCTTAAGAAATCAATTACTTTCTTTTTTGTTTAGCTCAAAGTACTTTAGGTAAGGTGTGTTAGCAATTCAAAAAAATATTTTCATGGTTTTGAATATTTTAAAATATGAAACATGAAAAATGAAAAGGTAAAAAACGCAAGATAAAATAATATTTTTTTCATTCAAAAACAGACTGAAAGATTTTAATAAAAATTACATATCAAAATGTTGTAGACAATTTAAAGAAAATTTTTCTTAATTGGTCTCGCCTTTTTCGCGAGAAAATTTAAATTTGCAGTCTCGTCCCGGTCTCGTCTCCGAAAAATACGATTTCCGGACAACCTGTGAATTATTTGAACGAAATATTTTCGAAACGTCAAAATATAATTTGTCCCCCATGTAGTTTGAACATTTGCAGAGAAAAATAAATATTTAACTGAAATTGATTTTTTAATTTATTAGACTCTCTGTAAATTTCCGATTAAATATACAGTCTCGTTTCGGTCTTGTCTCAGATGTCGGATGCTGAATCGTTAGAGCCGTTTTTGAAATAAATACATTTTTGTATATTGGTTGTATGGCAGGTAACGTTATGTTTTGAGCTTAAAAAAAAATTCAATTTCCCCTTAGAAACCTCAGTCCAAAGTTTGAAGAATATCGCTTTAGTGGTTTAGGCTGCAGGTCGAGGTACAGACAGACAGACAGACGAACTGACAGACAGACGGACAGACAGAATTGCAAGACCCACTTTTTTTCGTCTTCCCTACATCGTAATAGCAAGTTTTTTCAAGTTTTTTAATTAAATTTTGTACGAATCCATAACTTCCCATCTATATAGTACCTAACATATTCATTAGGCAAATTATGGAGTTAACTCAATAAAGTTCATTGTGAGTTTTAAAATTGGTTCATAGTAATGCAGAATTAATTAATTCTAAGAATTAAGTTCAAATTATTAAGTGTTTTCGGAATTAACCTTGAGAATAAAATTTTCTCGCATGATGGTCAATTGTATGTTGGCTGTTTCACTGTCGGAAAATGTTCAGCTTTGTTTGTTTACGATCCCGACAAGAAAAAACAACAAACAATAACGCATTGCAATGAACGAAACGTTGATGTTCAAGCAAAACAATCCAAACAAATAAATAATGCTTTGAATATACAAATGCTACGAGTACAAATTTGAGATTACATTATGATTTAAATTTAATTGAAGAAAACAAGAGTTTTTTTTCCTCATTATTATTTTGTTTAAACATTAACCGTAGTCCATTTAAAATGTTCGTAAATAATTTCAAAAATTGTGGTAGTTTTGAATTTGTATGCCTTGTTTGGGGTTGGTAGAATTTGGAAAAAAGTTTTTCAATTCCCCTAAAAGTTGGATTTTTTTTTTGTAACTGTTCCTTTTATTTAACTTTCTCTATATGGCAAGAATTCGTTTCGTCTATAAAAAAATACAGGTTTTATTCAAAACTATAACCATGGTTATGTAGAAATCAAAAAAAGTGGCTGTCTGTTTGTTTGTGCGTATTGGGATTGATGTAAATCGACCTAGAGCCTAAACAAATGTACAGATTAGCTATAAATTTGGTGTGAAGCATTTTTGTGGTAGTTCTCAAGAAAACAAATTAAAATTTTCTACTATTAGTCTAAGTGCCCCCAACAAACTTTTGGTGTAAAAGTGAACCAAAAAAAGGATATGGAGTCTCAGGGAGATGGAGATGGCTGAAATAAATGCAAGCAGTCCCTGGTGGCGGCTTAAGTGCGTAACAGCATTTCGAAAACCCCAAAAAATCAATTGTGTGGATAATTTTATCAACCAAATTTTTGTTAAATCCTCGGTATTGTTATCCTGATTACAGATTCGTATGTGCAAGGCCGATTGGGTCAGACCATTTAAAGAACCCCAAAGATTTAAAATAGGATAAGCCGGGTGATTAGCTTGAGATGCAACAAACATCAAGGGTGTGTACTGTGGTACTGTCTAGTTTGGATCAAGTCACAAAAAAAAATGGGCACAATTGGACTGCACAAACTTGCTGTCATAGCTAATAACTTTAACGTAGCTAGAAATTGATGATGTACAAGTACAAAGCTATTGCTTCCAAAATATTATGATATCAGTAAAAAAAAAATTTAATAAATTATTATAAATTTATTATTTTAATGGCCTAAATAAAATCAAGTATGCCATCTGATATGTTTGATAAATATGAATTTATGCAAAAAAAAAAAATCAAAAATTAAATTAAACATTAATTTTTTATATACAAAATTTTTCGCTCATTTTCAAAAATAAAATCTAGTATAAAATACAATTTTACATAAAATAAAAAAAAATCATTATCCCGTTTTCAAAATACTGAATCTTCAAAAAAAAATTTCAATATTTTCTTAAAAATCCAAAAATATACTTTTTTGAAAAATTTGTATATGCAAAATTATTTGAATTGTGAAGGAGCTCTTGAATAAAAATTTTGGTTGAAATCGGAGCAGCTGTCAACGCGAAATTTCAAAACAAAAAAATCGGTTCTATTACAGGTACCGTTATAACCGTTGTGGATCAAATTAGTTTTCATCAAAATATTGGCCATACCTTATATAGTAAACGCCCATCTTTTTATCAAAATTCTTGGAGCCGTTTTCGAGAAAAATAATTTTTTTTTAAACGGTTTTTCAACATTTGTATGGCTATTTTTGAACAAAGAAAGATGATTTTTTCAAGTATTTTACAAAATAATAAAAAACTATCTTGAACCTAGTTTTGAAAATATTGACCATGTCGTTTTAAAAATATTTAGTTATCAAAAATAATTTTGGTTCACAATAATGTTTATACTTTTAAGAAGTTTTACCATAAAAACAAATTAAAATTTACAACTTTACTGTTTTCGAGATTTCGATGGTTGTACTGGAGGTACCCAAAATATTCAATTTATGAAAATAAAAAAAATATTAAAAAGTAGCATTTCCTTACTTAATTTATTTGGATTTCTTTGAACAAAATCCTCGGGCCCGTTTTTGAGAAAAATATTATTTTCCTTTTTGGCGAAACAAAATTATATAGCGGTTACCGTTATTTTTGGTCCTAAAAAAAAATTTTAAAAGACGTCTGGGCATATTAGTCAAAAAACACTACCAAGTTTGAAGAAAATCCCTCCAACCGTTTAGGCTGTACGGGTGAGGACAGATAGACAGACAGAATTGCCGGACTCACTTTTTTCGCATTCTCTACCATCGTAATGTTAGTAGCCCGTAGCGTAATAGTTAATGCGTTCGACTGACACGCTGGAGGTCTGGGTTCGCTTCCCAGCCTCGTCCACCTAAAAAACTAAAAAAATTTTTTTCAGGGCTACTGACTCTTGCGAGGAATTGACAAATCCTCCAAGAGTATCACTTGTCACGAATAAGTCCTTCTCGTCTAGCAGTTCGGAGTCGGCATAAAATTGTAGGTCTCTTCCATTCCTGTCGACAGGCGCACACAGGAATGGTTGCGAGTTGTTTGTCACTAGGCCCTGGTTCGTCACGAGCCGTTGTGCCACCCAATTTATTTATTCTTTTTAGCATCGTAATGTTAGGGGCCAGTTATAGCTATCATTGAAAATATTAATTGTCAATTTTGAGAGATTTTGAAGAAAAAATAAATGATTATTTTGATGCCAAAGTAAAGCTTATTGACTTAATATTTATTTCGAGGTAAAAAAAAATTTAATTTGGCCCAACTTTTCTCATAAAATGACTTTTAATTTTTTAATGATGAACTACCTTGCCAATGATCATTGAAAAAATTAAAAGATATGGGTCATAAGCTATCTTTCTGCATTAAAATTAGCAATGATTATACTTTCGAAGGGTCTCAAAATCAACAATTAGCTTTTTCAATTATGGTTTTCAATGATAGCTATAACTGGCACCTTAGGGAAAATTATTATATCGAGTTCGATTTTTTTTACGAATCCAAAACTTGCCCTATACCACGTACATCGCAAGTAAAACGCGAGTAAAAGATCCAGTCGTGCATTTTATCTTATCAGATCAATACTTTAGGAGATATTTTTCAAAAACAGAGTCAAGTAGACAAATTTCGCTTTTTTTCAAAATGGCGGAACTCGTGGTGATGGATGAAATTGGAAAACTTCTATTTGTCATTATTGTATCAACCCAAACACCACATCACACTTTAAAAACTACCCTAATTTTTGTAGCCATATATTTGACAATTTTAGCTTTTCATAAAATTCACAAAATCGGTCACCACCAAACCAATTGAAATTAGGACAGGACAGGATAACGTCTGTTGGATCAGCTAATGATAGGTTATTTGCTTTTGTAAGACTTTGAAAATAAGAATAGGGAGGAAAAGAAGAATTTGAAAATCAAAACCTTGGTAGGTAGGTAGGTAGAGATGGCGGTCACAAGCATCCTTGCTCGATGACCCAATTAACGCGGTAATGCGCCGTTTTGATACCATAACTTGTTTGACCTGTGGGTTAAAAGAACATTTTTAAAGAAAAAGAGGGTATTTGGTGATAGATCTCCCAACGGATCATCGCCTACGCCCGAGTTCAGCTGCAGTTTGCTACGCTAAGCAATTTGCTGATTTGCCCGGGACGCTTACGATCTGATCCCTTAGGGTGATCATCTAGTCACACACTCGGATATGGTAATCTCTGTACACATCCGTCTGTTTGCACAACATGACTTGTGGTTACCAGAGAAAGTACCACCCGCCTGTATGACCAGACGCTTTTATTGGATTTAGACATGAGATGAAACTTATTAAGGATTTGGACATAGGAAAAACACCCGATAGGACCAAAGTTCGCAACTAAAAACCATCTACACTGTGCCAACTAGGCAACTTGTTGACTGGTATTGAAGCGAAGGTTGGCACAACCGTGTGATCCTCCGGTCCTCGTGCACCATTAGCCACCTTCAAAAACCAGTAGTCTGCTAGCTCACAGTCATAGGAGTTTGGGGAAGAAAATGGTGCAAAAGGAAACCGAAGTTTATTCTAGATCCATTGAAACATTCTTGAACTTGAAAATAGGAAAACACTCAAAAGGGTCGAAGTCCGCAACTAACCCATCTACACTGTGCCACCTAGGCACTTGTTGGCTGGTATTGAAGCGGAGATCGGCCAAAGATTGGCCAGTGTCCAGTGCATGTTGCAACAATCCTTGCTATGTCTCGCCTGGGTCTGCACATTAGGTTAATAGTTCGGGATTTATTATAGGTAGGCCAGATTTTTCTAGCAATAATGCAGTTAGTTAAACTATTCCACCTACGATTAGATTCTGAGAGAAAAATTGAGAATATATTGCCCTTCATAACTCCAAGAGGAATACTGACTCTTTCCGCAAGTGAGTTATGAAGGGCTGAACCTTGCCTGGCCAGCTCGTCAGCCCGCTCATTCCCCTCAATGCCACTGTGACCCGGAACCCAGATAAGAGTGACCCTGAGGTTAGTGTTCAGACTCAGAAGCTCTTGCTTGGTAGTGTATGTAAGATTTTATTTAGTTTTGTTTATATTCATAAATGTACGACTTTGTTATTCTCGACTAGTTAAACATAAATTAATAGATACATTACTCATATGAAACCTACCATTAATAATTTATTCAATCCCTTTAACTCTATTTAAGCTCAACTAAATTATAAAATAAACCTCTAAAATAAATTTCGGTTTATTTCGTGTCGTGCGTCGTCGGCAGCATCGTAGAAAAACAAATAGATCTAGCTCTGGCTTAAATATACTTAAGTCCTTACAATTCCAAATCTACTATAAGAATACCCTTTTCAAATTCCACCCTTTTAAAAGTAGGTACCTACTACTATACAAATAACCCTCTAATTAGTTGAGTTTTTATCTTATTTTCTCCTCATTTAAATTCCTCTTATAGCCATCAGTGTTGCTTGGATAAAAAGATTTCAAATAAAAGAACATCACTTCATTTCAGCATAAAAGTAGGTAGGATAGTGCTTTTTATTCATTTCATTTAAACATACACATATTATGTTATATAAGGAGCATTTTATAATTATACAGAGCTAAGCTTTCGTGACAACAATGTCATTAAACTTGGCTAAGATGTATGTACTTTCTTGCAAAAAAAAAAAACACACACACAAAAGTCTGAAATGGGTCTTTTTCATCTGCATAAGGGTTATTCAAATCGTCACAAGTGGGCAAAAGTGAGGTTACAATAAAAGTAGAAACTTTAGCTTATGCACGGCTGGCTGAATATTTCTTTTCGTATATGTATGAGTTTGGGTTAGCTGCAGGAGTATTAAATATATAAAACCCACATTAAAGTTATACAAATTTCGGTTTTGGTTAATAGCTTTGAGTTACTGATTTTTGTTGCCTTTTATAGTCAGACGTTATCCATTTTTTTATTTTTTTTTATTTTTTTGACTACGGTTGTAGCCAGCTTGATGTGTATAAGAACAAAAATATTAGTTCAATTGAATTGATGTTTATGATTTTACTGAATTCTGTCGGCGATTAAATGATTTTTGTTAGCACATCCTCTGTATTCTTATAAATTCATATTTTCCATTGGAATATTGTTGTTAAAAATAAATAATGAAGGACTGAATACCTAAATAAATGTTCACTATAATGTGTACAGTGCCTGGCACGATTACCAACTGAAAGAATCTTCGTTTTCAATGAGGTCGAATCGGACAAATAAATGCCCTTGATATCCAGTTAGAGCTTTTAACTGAGAAAAATGAAGATGAAGAAATCTAAATATTGAAATAACTTCTGTTGGAGTGAATGAATTATAATTTACCTGAGGTTATATAAACATTGTGACTTGTGAGTTACGGAGTGCTTATATGCATACATTTGGTATTGAATTCATCAAAACAAAAACGTTTACTTGTTTTTTATATCCAAGCGAAATGAAAATGCTTCACCTTCACATAAACATTGAAAGTTCGAAAAATGCATTTCCCACTCCATTTCGAAGTTTTTCAATAAACATTTCGTAGCATTAAAACCAAAAGTTCAATACAATCAAGTCGAAACAAGGTCTTTTTTTTGTTGACTTTATTGCACTATCCAGCCAGATTGCAATGATTCAATCTTCAGAGTGAAATTCACTGTTCCGAGTGCCATTCAGAAATTGTGCATTTTGCTTGGATGAGAGTCCTAGAGCATTGACTTTCGTTTGACCTAATTCAGAAAGAGCTTTCTACATATATAACTGCTTAGCGGAATCACTTAAAATTTATTGTTTGCATTAATTTGAAGAGTTGTCGTTAAAAATGAGTACCTACATAAGGCAAAGTTTCCAAAGTAAAATGTGTGCATAATTTGTAAGTATAGTTACATTGTTATTGACCTCTTTGGAAAATATCAATTTCATTATCATATAGAAACATTAACTTATGGTGACCATTCTTGCTAAATAATAGTACCTAGTAATGGAATGAATAAGTGGATGTAGTTAAATCAATTTTTAAAAGTGTCGGTTCTATGGATTATTTAATTTACATTAAAAAATTTGTAAAAAAAATAAAATTTGCAAACAAAATAAAATTAAATTACACGATCTTACGTATTTGCTCTTTTGGTTTAAGGCCATAACCTCACTTATGGTTGAAAAACAACAGCATATTATATTTCTTATAAAGTATAACTTTCATACATTTTTAACGCAAAACCGTGAAAAAGTCACAAGAAGTACATTTATTGAAGATTTCCCTCTAGTGGGAAATCTTATTTATTAATAAAAGGTCACGAAAACAGGAATTAGTTTATTTATGATTTGAAATGAGGAAGTATTTGTTTGCAAAACTAAAAAAATAAATAAGTCGATTTATTAAAGAAACCAGCTGACCCGGCAACCTTCGTTCCGCCTAAATTATAATAATATAGTAATGTTAAGTAAACTTTGCAACCTAATGTAAATCATCTATTTCTTACTTTTTTTTTGTAATTTAAATTAATTAAAATATTACATTTGTCAAACCTGCAATTTGAATTACCAAAACAAACATAACTTTTTCTAAACAATTGTAAACTTAAAATCCATACAACTTCATTTAACTCAACTTTACTTAACTTAACGAAATTAACTAAACTAACCTGAATCTATAAATTCAGAAGCATCATTGTAATAATTCTTCTTTTTCCTTTTCCTTTTTGACTCTAAACTTATAATAATCTGCTGACCGTGTCAGACCTTGTATTAAATTAAAATAAAGAGTTAACAATTTCAATTTTATAATTTAAATTCTAATTTTGGTTTTTATTATAATTCGAAATTAAAAAAATATTAATTTCACGTTAAACATTGGTGACCCCGACGTTATTTCCCCAAGATACACGTCAAATTAATCAAAGAAAACCCTGTACAATGCACATAACCTTCCTGCAATCACAACTTAGATGATGAAGGACAGAAAGCTTCACTATCCGATAAGAAACAGAAGCAAATGGAACAACTCCGAACACGTCGATCTGTTCTCATTGACCAAATAAGACGTTGCAGTGATTTTGTTCTGAGAGTCGAGAAGAATCCCGACCTTACCTCAGTTCCTGTAATCAAACTTCGACATGAGGCACTGATGGATTCATTTACAAATTTTCAAAAGGTTCACGTTAAACATTGGTGACCCCGACGTTATTTCCCCAAGATACACGTCAAATTAATCAAAGAAAACCCTGTACAATGCACATAACCTTCCTGCAATCACAACTTAGATGATGAAGGACAGAAAGCTTCACTATCCGATAAGAAACAGAAGCAAATGGAACAACTCCGAACACGTCGATCTGTTCTCATTGACCAAATAAGACGTTGCAGTGATTTTGTTCTGAGAGTCGAGAAGAATCCCGACCTTACCTCAGTTCCTGTAATCAAACTTCGACATGAGGCACTGATGGATTCATTTACAAATTTTCAAAAGGTTCAATTAATAATTGAGGAAGGAGATCCCACTGAGATCAAAACAGCAACACCATCGGAGAATGAGGAATCATACTACTCCACGTCGTCATCACTACAGGTTATGTTAAATAAATTGGAAAGCCCAGCTTTGGACTCATCCTCGTCATTTAACATAACTCAAAACAGGTTTGATCCAGTAAGACTTCCAAAAATTGAACTTCCGATTTTTACAGGCGGTATAACAACTTGGATGTCTTGGTTTGAGACATTCAGCTCTCTCGTTCACAACAACCCACACCTCAACAATCTTTCCAAATTCCATCATCTGGTTAGCAAATTAGGAGAAGCAGCAAGATCTTCGATTGACGGACTGAAAATTGTGGAAGAAAATTGTGAAGAGGCTCTGCAGAGGCTTAAGGAACGCTTTGAAAATAAGCGCGTCATTGCTCAAGAGCACCTCCACCGCATCTTTAATTTACCGCGAGTTACAAAACCCTCAGCTGAGGAGCTGCGAAATTTAATGGACAAAAACAACAACCATCTAACCTGTCTACGGAATATGAAACGTGCCGTCGATCAATGGGATGACCTTATTGTCTACTTGTTGTCATCGAAACTAGACAGCTTTACTGCAAATCGCGGGAATGAAGAATCACCTGTCGAATCGGTTACCAACCCTCGTGGAGTTCAACGCTTTCATTAAAAAAAGGTGCCAAATAGTAGAAGATAATATATTGAATCATTCATTATCTAATACAAGTTCACTCAAGCATAATAGTACCAGTAAGGGTATTCCCATAAATCAACGTTCTGTACAAAAATCTTTAATTACAACTGCAGAATCGAAAACTAAATGTTCATTCTGTCTTAAACCTGGTCACTTCATTTATAGGTGCTTTAAATTTTTGAACCTATCTCTCTCTGAGCGTTATGACCAAATTAAGGAACTGCATCTTTGTGAAAATTGTCTAAAAACAAACCAGCATGCATTATCCGATTGTGGTGCTAGTGGTTGTCATATTTGTGGTCAGAGTCACCACACCTTGTTGCACTATGCCCTGTCGTCAAACCCTGTCACCCTTGATCCACCGACTTCACATTTGGATTCGAACGCCGCAATATTTGATCCCTCCTCCTCAAGTGCTGATTTAAAAAATACTCTCACATCATCATCTCTTGCTTACGAACAAAGTTCAAATTTAAATACACTTCTTGCTACTGCATTAATTAACGTTTACGATGGCATAAATAAAATGGTTCCATGCCGCGTCCTGATAGATTCCGGATCTCAATTAAATATTATTAATGAAAACTTTGCTCGCCTTCTCGGACTTAAAATGGTAAAAACAAATCAATTAATAAGCGGAATAGCGCAAAGCCTCTCGTCTTCACAATTTAAAAGTTCTATAACCTTCGCTTCAAGATCATCGGAATTCAAAACTACCGTTGAAGTAATTATTTTTAAACGATTAACAAATAATATTCCTGAGCACAATATTGATATCTCTAACTGGAACATACCAAAATGAGGAACTTAAGAAATTTTGGGAGATCGAGAATGGAAATGACACGATTAACATGGAACATAAATTTAAGGGGTCAGAATTAGAGTGTGAAAAACACTTTGAAACAAACTTTTGTAGACTAGATGATGGTAGATATCAGGTTCGTTTACCTTTTAAGTCAAGCTCTCTAAAGTTGGGTGACTCATTCTATCAAGCTCTCAACTGATTTAAATATTTGGAAAGACGGTTTCACAAAAACCATGAACTTCGTCAAGAGTATTCTGCTGTTATTACTGAATTTATTGCTTTGAATCATATGGAAGTCGCACCAAAAATAGACATTTCTAAGCCCCACTTCTTTATTCCTCACCATTGTGTACTAAAACCATCAAGCTCAACGACTAAAATAAGAGTTGTTTTTAATGGCTCTGCGAAAACTACAGGGGAAAATCTCTCAATGATAGTCTTCTCACTGGTCCAGTTATTCAAAACGATCTCTTTTCAATCGCAATTAGATTTCGATTTTTTGCGTTCGTCTTTACTGCTGATATATCAAAGATGTACCGTTTTACATCCAGCTGATCGTTGCTTTCACCTAATTCTCTGGAGAGAGAATGAAACTGATGAGGTGAAAACATTCCAACTCAAAACGGTTACATATGGAACCGCTCCCGCCTTCTACTTAGCCACAAGAACATTACAACAGCTGTCCGTCGACGAGGGTCATCATTTTCCCAACGCTGCAAAGGCTGTTAATACAGATTTTTATGTTGACAATTTATTTACTGGTGCGGCAACGTTTCAGGAAGCTTTAAATTTAAAATCGGAGTTGATAGAATTGCCCTACTAATTATTAAAGAACACTTTTTTGTATCAAAATCATTGCAGACGTTTTCTCGGAAAATATGATTTACTTAAACGTTTTTAACCATGTTTTTGGTGGTTTATCTTTGGTTTTAAAAACAGTAAGAGTATTCATGCAACGTCGTAAGTTTACAAATTTTGTAAAATGATAAGCTTACATAAAAGTTTGCATGAACAACCTTTTATTCATTTGGTTTAATTTTGTGTAATTGAATCAGCTGTTCGTTTATTTAACGGATTTGGTGCGTCACACATTAGACGTGTTTAGATTTCGAAGTTATTTTTCAATGTATAACCTCTCCCGAAACAACGCGAAATCGGAGCCGAATGTCTCATAACGATAAATAAAATTGTAAGATACACGTGGAACTACAATAGTCGTAGGCTCACGGTAGTGGGCGGACGAAAATAAGTGAATACAAATAAGTGCGCCCATAATGTCGGTTTCTTGATTTGCGTTAACTATTGCTTTCGCTAGTGAAGAGCGCCCCTGAGTGCACCTCATGGAAGTGAAACTGACATTTGCAGGAACGAAAGAAGAGATACAGTGAACTATGGCTCAATTCTGATTTTAATTCTTCAGCTTCCAACTATTAAGGGTCAACCAAACCAATGCGAATCATTCGTTAACGAAGAAGAAAACAACAATGAAAACACGTTGTTGATGTAGTTCCGTCGTCAACGAATGACTCGCATTGGTTGGGGAGAACCTTTATAATTCTACCTTAATAGTTTACGAAAGGTAGCTTTCCTTATCGTTGATTAAATGACGTCCTAATTATTTTTTCTTGCATAAACAACGTTTTAAGTCAACTAATCGCGATTCGATAGTTACAGAACACGGTCAGAGTATTTTTTAGTTCTCTGAGTGAGATATCATATTATGTCAATCATATTTATGAACGCGCCTAATTCTAAAAGTCACAATGACGTTTGGATAAGTTTAACCAAATAAATTTGGTAAATTTTCCCCATCAAAATCCTTGGATAGTTTTAACCAAATTGTGTAAACCATTTGCCATAGAAAATTTGACAGTTCATTTACCAAATGATAAGTTTAACCAAATCGTAAACTTATCTAGTGTTTTACGACGTTGTATGACTACCCATAATAATTTTGTCAATTATTCTTCGAAGCGTTAAGATTGGCTTTATATGAAGTTCGAACAAAATTGACAAATCCGTTTTCAAAATATCGAATTTAAAAAAAAATTGATTCTCTTAAAAAATTAAAAATAAAACAGGTTTTGAAAGATTTTGGTGTTTAAACTTTTTAATCTTCTCGGAAAAAAATAAAAAAAGAAACTGAGCGTATTTAAGGAATATCAAAAACCAAACAAATAAAAATCGTGGTAGGTGTTCGTTGGTTAGCACTAAAAGATTTTTCCTACCCTTAAATTGTGTGTTAGGAAAACAGAGAAGAATTTAAGAGGATATACCGATGCACATTGCTTTTGATCTACTGAATATCAAAATGACAGGTTTTCGGAAAAAAAAAAATAATAATTGAGACGCACTTTTTCTATATGTACAATAGGAAGTTTGATCGAAAATGTTTGTTTACGTATCATAACATGCCATATACATACATACATATTTACAATCATATGTACGTTCAGTTCGTATTTTCAGTACAGGGGAGATAGGGTGTTTGCCTCTCACTCTAACTTTTATGGTTTTCAATAAGCTATCTCTTTTTTTATAAAGCTTTTGCATTTTCCATGGTTGCCGTATCGCGCATTATAAACTGGCATATTTCTCTCTTCTCTCTCATTCAAATGTCGGTAGGGTTACCAACTGCTTATTTTGATTTCACAAACAGAAAAAATGTAGATCGTAAACTAAATCTAAAAAAAAATTAATGTAAATGCAAATAAAAATAAATCTATCTTTGTCCACAGCACCAAGAGGTAAGATAGTATAGACGCGTTTATAATTATAATTATATCACCAAAAATTGCACTGCACTATTTAGTAAGAATGGTTGCCTTTGCGTAAGCAACCCTAATGGTGTTTAATAAATGATTTAAATGGAATTTTCAAAATAAATTGTTGCTCTAGATCAGCGGTTCTCAAACTTTTTTTTGTGACGGAACCCTTTTGGGAAAGCAAATTGACGGAACCCTACAATAAAATAAAAATGTCTTTATGTGCATTCTTTATTAATAAGCATAATATGAGTACATTGTAACAGTTACTTATTAAAAAATTCTAATAGGAGGTATGATACTGATTTTTTATTTTTCATCAATTGGTTGATATCATATTTGATAGAAGAGAGTTGAAGTCTCATATAAGGTTCGGCGTCTCATATCAGGTTTCAGGCTTTTGCAAGTTAGTTAAAAAAGGATTATGAATCCATGAACTCATTTTCATTTTTGTATTCTGTTCTTCGCGAAAATACGTCTCAGAAGATGTGCGCATCGCAGTGAGATATTGGACCAATTCTTCAAATACACCATCTAGAAACATTTCTGAGTCGTTATCGCTAACAAACCCATTGAGTGACGTAAAGCTTCATGTTTCTCTCTTACCAACGAAAATAATACAACAAATCTAATTTTCTTTCGAAGGCAGTTATTTTGTAACAGGCATGGAACACTGTTGCCTGTTTACCCCTCGTAATGATAATTTTAATTCGTTCAGTTTGTGAAAGATATCTGCCATTAAAGACAGTCGGAACAACCAAGTCTTATCATACAAACTGTTTACCCCTTGTAATGATAATTTTAATTCGTTCAGTTTGTGAAAGATATCTGCCATAAAAGACATTCGGAACAACCAAGTCTTATTATACAAACTATCTTTTAAATTAAAAGAAATATCTGAAAAAAAAAAAACATTTGTAATGGCTCTAAGTTCAAATAGCCTTGTTAAAGTTTTACCCCAAGATAACCATCGCACTTCTGTATGAAGCAGCAGTGTTTTATGTTTGCTGCCATAATCTTCACGCTATAATGAGAACAATCGGGATTGTAGTGGTCGTGATTTGATAAAATTAATTATTCGCTCCATCCCTAACTAATTTTCGATTTGACGGCATTTGTTTTATCGCAAGTGCTTTTCTATGCAGGATTAAATGGCTGGAACTTCAATTAGGCGCTTAATTTTGTATTCGTGACACTGCTCTTGCTGTTTTCACCTTTCGCCGCCTTGGCCCCATCTGTACAAATGTCAATGAAATCGTTCCAACTGAGATTATTTCTTTCCGAAATAAAAATAGAAATACAAATTGACAGTGCCCGAGTGCGTATCGTGAAATGGTCGACCAGAGAGAGAGACGATTTTTTAAAAATATTTTTCTAAATTCTTGCGGAGCCTCCACAGGGGTTTCACTTTAAGTATGGCTGCTCTAGGTCATTAAAAATCAATAAACTCCTAAAATCTAATAGCCATATTTTAGTTATTTTTGTATGCTAAATTATAAATTTGAAATTCAATGATGGAAACACTAAAATTAATTTTCTATAAAATAAAAACTCTCCTCGTACACATACATTTATTAAAATGAAGATAACTTTGAAAATTATTAAAACTTCTAAAAGCCACTATGCAAAACACCCTGTTATAATATTAAGCTTATTCAACTTATTTGACATGCACTTTTCCACGAGAGTGTTGAACCTGGAAGTAAGGGTGCATAATAGATGAGCGCATTTTGTATGTTCGTGTATGCATACATTTGCATTTAATTACAGGGACCAACTAGAAGCACTAAATTATACGAAGCTTAAAACAAACTCTGGTCCTTTCTATATAGCACATACATTTTTCATGTTGTTTTTCTGTTTGTATACCTACTACATACATATATAAATATAAAGAGTTTGCAAATGCAAAAAGGCTTTTCTAATTTCTCACATTTAATAAACGAGTGTATTTATAAGCCAGCATTTATTGGAATTTATGCCAACCAACGTATAAATAGGTCCTTACTTCCTACATGGTTCATGGAACACAGAAAAAAAAAAAACAAGACAAAAAACCAGCCACAGGAAGGTGTGACATAAAATTGAAAAATTGATATTTTTATGGGCTAAGATGTTATGGAACATTATGTAATGGCTCTACGTATTAATCAACTTCCAATTTGATAAAAAAAAAGCATTTGGAAAAAGGCGAGGTAGGATAACAAATTGTAGTGCCTCTTAAATATATGTGGATAAAATGGCCATAAAAATATTTTTATTTATGTATTATTTGATTTTTGTTTGTGTTTTGTTTAGCATCAGGATTCACGAATGTGGTTCATTGTCCGAGTGGTTTAACGATGGAACAAAAACAATCAAGAGAAGTGCTTTAGGGCAAGATGAATTTCAGGTTAAATTGAATGTCTTTCGAGAGAGAAATTGTTCAACCTGTTTTTTTTTTATTTTTTTTTTTCAGCAATCATAAAGGTCAAGCGAGTGGATTTTTTGCAATGTGGTTTTCCGATTAAGATAATCAATGTTATTTATTAAGTTGATCCTTGATATTTAGAGAAAAAAATCAAATTAATTTATCTACTACAGATTGTTCATTGTCCCTACCTTTATATTTTTTATTTGTTCTTGTTGTAGTAGCTCCATTTTGTATTTATTTCAAAATATAAGGCGAAGATAAAAATAAGGATGAGATGCTCAAATATTTTCAATTGAGCAAATATAGTTTTTGGAAAAACTCAACGAGTTAATTTTGTTTCTTTTTACTTGCGATATACATAGGTATTAAATGGTTAAATATGATTATACAGAACGCGCTAAAAATGGGTCTCGCAATTCTGTCTGTCTGTCTGTCTGTACCTCGACCTGCAGCCTAAACACCTGAAGCGATTTTCTTTAAACTTTGGACTTAAGATTCTTATGCGATTTCCTAGAGGGGAAATTGAAATTATTTCTTAGATCAAAAAACTACGGTACCTGCCATACAACCAATATACTAAAATTGATTTTATTCAAAAACGGCTCTAACGATTTAAAAAAAAAAAAAAAATACGAAGTACTAAAATTACTATAGTTAATATTTTGTCAGAGAAGAAAATTATTATTGGTACCTCACATAGAAACGCTGTTATTTGTTTTAAATTTCTCGTAAGCTTCCAAACAGATTTCAACCAAATTTTTTATGCAAGAGGTCCTTCACAATTTTAACAGTTTTGCATATAAAAATTAGTTTTTGGATTTTTCAACAAATATTGAAAATATTCATTTTGAAAATTCAATATCTTTAAAACAGGTTAGTGTTTTTTTTTTTAATTTTGGCAAATTGTATTTTAGTAATACTAAAAGTTGGCATAGCAAATTTTAAAAATGTTCAATAATTTTTATATATAAAAAATTTATTTTTGAAGAAAGCCGCTCTAACGATTGATAACGATCAGATGGCATACTTTTTTTTGCAGCTCTATCTGTTTTAGCTAATTATAGTACTAATTTTAAGTACTAAATTATGTTTTAAAACTTTTTTTAATGATATCATAATGTTATGGAACCAGTACATATGCACATTTTCAAGTTTAAGTTATGTTAAAATTGTTAGTAGCTAAGTTTGTGTGATCCAGTCGTATTTTTGTATTTGTTCTTATTGTTTAATAGCAAATCTATTGTTTCAAAATATAAAGTGAAGATAAAAATAAGGATGAGATTCTCAAATATTCTCAATCGAGCAAATATAGTTTTTGGAAGAACTCAACGAGTTTATTTAGTTTCGTCTTTGAATTACTTACTTACTTTTGATGGCGCTCACAGCCCAGGATGGGCTTCGGTCTCAACTAACAAGCCCCTCCAGCCAGCTCTGTCCCTAGCTAGCCGCTTCCAGTGGCGCACATAGAGTGCTTTGATGTCGTCATTCACTTGATTGCGCCACCTGTTACGGGTTCTTCCTCTGCTGCGTACCCCATCGGGGTTGGATTCGAAGACTCGTCGGGCAGGTGCGTTGCTGTCCATACGCTCCACGTGCCCCAGCCATCTCAGCCGCTGTATTTTCAGCTTTTTGACCAGGTCAACGTCGCTATATAGCCCGTATAGCTCGTCGCTGAATCTTCTCCTCCATACTCCTTCGATACACACCAGACCGAAAATCACACGAAGAATCTTCCTCTCAAAGCACCCTAGCAGATTTTTATCCGAATCCTTCAGTGTCCATGCTTCTGTCCCATAAAGCAGGACCCGGATGATTAGGGTCTTGTATAAAGTCTCCTTGGTTCTCTGAGAGAGGGCCTTACTACTTAAATGCCTTCTTAGACCGAAGAAACAGCGGTTGGCAAGAGTAATTCTTCGCTTGATCTCTGCACTGATGTCATTCTGCGATGTAATAGTGGAGCCCAGGTAGACAAAGTCCTTGAAAACTTGGAAGTTATATCTGTCCATCGTGATATTTTGCCCAAGTCGACGATGTTGAGATTCCTCTCTCGATGACAGCATAAACTTCGTCTTGTCCTCATTAACCGCCAATCCCATTCTAGCCGCCTCCGATTCAATGCTCGCAAATGCCCCTGCCACAGCTCGCTTCGTTCTGCCGACAATGTCTATGTCATCCGCATATGCAAGCAATTGAAGGGACTTTTGATAGATTGTACTTTGAATTATATTAAGAAAATATTGAAAAGAACTCAACTTAAAACAAATATTTGTATATTTACTACTTCATGCCCAAATAATGCAATTTTAAAGTTGTTTTTTCATTTTTGTTTTGAATATTTGAAGCTATTTGTGTAGTCTAACAAGTTAGTAATCTTATAAAAATATAAAACCAACAATTTGTAAGTAAAATCAGTCTGTATTCATTGAGTCAAAATTGTACACTGTAGTTTAGTAAAACCTGAGTTTATCGGCGACTATGAATATGCCCCAATAAATCTTGTATATCTTCTATGAATTTAAGGTGATTTTTGTTTTATTCATCATAAATGTTTTATTTTTGTTTGATTTTGAACCTATTTGATTGGATTCAAACGGTTATAACTGTCTATTTAAACATAGCTTTGGCAAGTTTAATACTTTTTTTGAAACTACAGAAAATTGGCAATTTTTGAAATACAAAACCTGTATTGAGCCATACGAATTTTATTCAGGGGGCTCATCAGAAGATTGAGGTCAACAATTAATTTTAGCAAAGTTCGATACTAACTAATGATTTGTAGGCAAATGGTGATGCCAATTAAAAATATTTTACTCAGTAAAGTTAGTGAAACTATAAGTGAATTTTTTAATGCAAAATTTGTAAAAAACAAAAATCAATTATGGACAGGGTGAGCAAAAAACTGGTTCAAAGTTAGATTTTTTTCAAATTTCAAAAAATAGCCGTTACTCGAGAACCGCTATGATTCGGTATGGAAAAGTTACCAAATTCTGATAGTTCATCACCTGGCCTATCACCAATTTCAGTTTGGACCATTGTTAATGGGACACCCTGTATATCGAGGGGTGTGAGGCTGAGGAGTATGTCTAGTGCAGCTGATGGTGTCGAGCGGAGAGCTCCACTTATGCACATACTTGGTGATGTCTGGACCTTGCTCAGCTGGTCGTAGTACGTAACTTTATCTAGAGCAGTCCACCAAATTGTAACCCCATAAGTGAGAATCGGTCTTACGACCGCAATGTAGAGCCAGTGAGTTATGCCAGGGGATAGACCCCATTTAGTACCTATTACTTTTTTACAGGAGAATAAAGCAACAGTGGCTTTTTTAATTCCCTCTTGAATATTAGGTTTCCAACTTAATTTTGTATCCAGTATGAGACCTAAATATTTGCCTTCATCTGAAAAGGAAAGTGGAACACCATTAATTGTTGGAGGATTTTTATCTGTGGAATTTTATATTTACTTGTGAAGAGGACAAGTTCTGTTTTGCGGGGCTTTACACCTAGCTCACAACGTTCTGCCCATTTTATTAGCTTGTTAAGAGCGGTTTGAATAAGTTCTGTAAGAACTATAGGTACTTGGTACCTACTAATTTTGTATATTATGTCCACCCTGTTTTTCTCTGACCAAAAGTAACGGTATCTTCCATACATTTTTGAACACCATTTTGCTAAAAAATTACTCAATTTAAAAGTTCAAGTGAACTTAACTCCAGAAATGAATGTGTTTCGTCAAAATATGACAGTGGGGTGGGCTCTTTAGTTAGACTGTCCATATCTAGGTGCATGAATTTCAACAAATTCCCCTAGAATAATTAAATTCACAGAGACTTTTTGCTCTGATTTTTATAAGAGTCGGCAAACATCGACCAAATTGTGTGTCTTAGAAGGATATGACAGTCTAAGTGAAGAACCAGTTTAATTTCTGGAGTTGAGTTTGAACGTTTTAATTGAATTATATTCATCTACTCCACCTTAAAAATTTCATATTTAAATTTGACTTCATTATTATAAAAGTAACTCAGTTAATTCCTTTGGAAAAAGGCAAATTTTTTGTAATGTTTTTTTTTTGTTTAATTTTCAAAAAATGCATTTTCTTGAAAACTGTTCAGTTGATTTATTAATTTTTTTGGTAACAAGTTTGAACAGTGTTGTATGCCAAATTTTAGTAAATTTTTTTAAAATATGGTATAAAGACTTTTTAACTAGATAATTGCAACCTAATTTTAAATACAAACCTTTTTTATTTTGCGTTCTTTCTACACTTTCCTAAGAACCACTTTTCATATTTTTGGATTACTCATTATCAGGTTTTTTATTTTTGAAAATTTTATTTTAATAAAAACAGGTTAAATAACCAAGATTTTAAACAATCCTCTTGTATATACAATTTTAGAGAAATTACGTGTTGCTTTTAGGCTATTTATTATGTCCCAAAAAACAGGGCAATAAGGAACTAAGACGTTACTGGGTTTTTATTGTAAAATCATTGTATGGGTTTTTGAAGATGAGAAAACCACGGAGTGCTATTAAATGATAGGGTGCAATTTTGCTTTTCGTTTTTTGCATATAACTCGAAAATCAAGCTAAATTTCGAAAAAATGCCATTAACTTTTATTGTTGAAAATTAAATTTTGTATCGAATAATTCTACTCAAAAAATTTTAAATAAATTTTTAATGTGCTAAAATAAAAAAAAAATTGATTTTTTTGGTTTATTTTACTTATTTGCTCTTAACTTTTTTCCGGTAGAGATAGGTTTTCAAATTGCTTCATATAAAATATTATAAAATTTTCTTTAAAATAGCGTATTCAGACATTTTTTTAAAGAAAAAATTAACAAAGATAATATGATCGCTCAAAGTAAGCCATTTTTTCGATTTTTATTGCGTTTACTTTGACATTATTTTAATTCTTATTTTTTGCAACAAAACTTAATTTTATAAAATACAATAAAAATAATACGTTTATTTGTCAATTTTTATAATTGATTATTATTAACGGACTTGTTACTTTTTTATAAAATGTAACAATAAAAATCATACAAAAATAAAATAAAAATGTTCACTTCTAGATTTGATTATATCTCTTAAATATCGCTATCCATGTATTCAAGAATGTCATCATTCTTTCTTTTGTCGTTTTTTTTTATTAAAATTGTACTTCTTATTCATCAAGTTGTTGTTAGTAAGAATGTGTCTTATTTTTGAGCAAGTTTTATTGGCACCTTCACAAAATTGAGACTGAGTCGCCTCAAAAATAAATCAACTTATTTTAAAAATAAAAAGGATCGAAATTCGTCGCCATCGTTTTCCCATAATGCAAAAGCGAATAGCTATGGTAAAGGATATTTTTTGGAACTCCTTGCGGTTAACCGTTTGACGAGTCGGATGGAATCCTTGAGGAAAACGCAACTAGGCTCACAGAATTTAACAACTTTATCAATCATATTTATCAGAAAGGCTTACTGGTAAGAAAGATAACTTCATTAGGTTTATTTGATGTAAATTTTTATATTGAAAGGTGCATTTTAGCAAACAAAAATTAGGTAAAATTGTATTAGTTTTTTGAAAATCTTCTTGGAAGATATATTTAGGAGTATTTTTTTTAAAACAATATTTATCCAGTAAAAAATATCAATAAGTACTCAAAAACAAAAGGTTTTCAATTAAAAATTGTAGTGGTATAAAGAAAATAATGTCATCACTGATTATTTCAAGATATCAGCCGTATAAAGCACCTGCAACGAAATTATTTTAAAATAATTCTAACCTGAATATATCAAAATGTACTGAACGCAGGAAAAAGATATTGGTATCGTTTGAAAGGTGTTTTTGTGATCTCTAATTTGATTTATAAAATATTTATCTAGCTACTATACTTCAGAAGCTATGAATATTTGTTTCGAAAAAAATGTATTCTCTTACTTTTGAGTCGCCAACTTCAAGCTCAAATATCTTGAAATCTCCAACACCGATTTTAAAAATATTCAGAATTCTTATAGAACTCAATACCAGCTTTCATTTGGTAACTATCTCATCCATGTACGCACGTGGTCCAGGCTTTTCAGACAAAAATGGGTCATCTCCTTTATTTATTGTTCACTGTGGCGTATACGTATTTTTAAACAGGTATTTTTTTTCAATTTTGATTTTTTTTGATTTAATACAAGTTCGATTTTTTTTTTGGTAAAAACTTGGTATGCAAAATGTAGTATTGTAAATCTGTTTAAGAAATTACATGTACTGAGTTTATTCAAAATCGTTAGAGCCGTTCTAGGAATAAGCTTAAATAAAAAAATCGAATGTTTCCTCTAGGGAATCACATAAAAACGCTTCACAATAAATTTGAAGCAAATCCGTCCATTTTTAAGGCTGTAGCTCAATGTACATCAGGGCGTACAGACAAACAGACCGACGAACGTCTTGACGAAAATCACTTGTTGTGCTTGTTTTTCACAATTTTGTACACTATTTTTCACAACTTATATTTAAGTTTGTAATTAAGTACCTATCACGGTTTCTTAAAACATAAAAAACAACTGCAGTATATATAGTAAAAAAGGACACTAATACATTTATATCCCCATTGCCCTACAAAATATGTGCTTTTAAATTTTAAATATGAAGGCATAAAAATACTTGTGAAATTTAATACGGAAATGTGGGTGCGTGAAATAGGCAGATACACTAAAGCATGTGCCTCACATTTTCCCTTTTAAATTATGTTTATATCTACACAATAAAAATGAGCTATAACATTTTTTTCAAGACTATCTGTTTAAAGGGAAATAAATCCAGACGAGGCTTAGAGATATTATTTGAAACCTTTTTTATCTTATACTACATATATTATTATTTTTGTAGCCTATAAAAATATAAAATTATAACTGTTTAGAAGGTACGTTTTAAAAACGTGGTGCATTAAAAATTGAATTTAAATTTAAATAATTATTTTCTGTTTTAAGTTATGGTTATATGAAATTTAACATTTCAAATCTAGCTTACGGATGGGATAGGAGCTTGACGTGTTGTCATTCATCTCATGGCACGAGATACTTTTGGAGAGTTTTTCAATGCCTAGAAAGTGAAAAAAAAAAGCTGAAATTCGATCCCCAGGGGGCCAATTCTCGATCTGTGAAGCTGTGAAGTGATACATTTTACAAAACTACAAACGTGAATATTTCGATTGTGGATGAGTGTGAAAAAGTGAAATAAAATGTCTAAACTTCTAAATTTTTTATCAAGATTTGACATTTAATATCACTTTTAAACAGTCATCCAGAATAGAGTTATTAGCGTGTGAAGTTTTGGAAAATGTATCACTTCACAGATTGAGAATTGACCCCCAGGCCTCCAATTTCGAATTTTGTTTGTTAAAAAATTAATTTAAAATAATTGATTTTGGTTGATTATAGATATTTGATCAGTTTTCTCAAAATAATTTCAAATAAATATATTAATATTATTCTTCGAAAATTTTAAAAATGCTTCATAAACTGAATATATTTTATCTAGTACCCACCCAAATATTGTATAAACTCTTCTTCTTCTTATTAATTTCAGATGGCTGCACAAAATATTTTGGAAACAAATAATTCCGGTTACGTTAGTTCCGAAGAAACTGATTCGCTATTGGTTTCAAATACGCCAAAATGCAAACCATCTGTGTTGCGTCAAATTAAAATGGGATCATCAGCTAACGGACCAACAAACATGTCAACAAGCAGTAAGCCAACATTAATACGTCAAGACCGCACATCCACATATCTTACCAGTCCGCAGCTCTCCGCTCAAATTCAAATTGGCTCCGAGGAGAGCATACGCGGGCCGGATGAAGACGTCGAGCAAGGAATACGTCCGCCGACAGTTCCCGACATCGAGGTCCATCCGCACGAGGAGCCATCACAACCACAACCAACCATATCAGTTACAAATCTCAATAGCAGCTACCACGACCAATTGCAACCGCATCAGACTTCTTCATATCAGAACATTTCAACGACAACGACGACGACGACGCAGAACCGGTGTCGAGCGTGTCGCAACTGCAGTCGCCGTGCTTCCGCCACACCAATTACAACCTCCAATATGGACCGTTCCGCTTCGAGGGACAGCGTCAAAAGTGCCTTTCAACAGGGAAACCTCAGTAGTTCTGCAGTGATATGTGCGTCTAGCATGACCGTGCAGCAGCAGCAGCAACAATATCACCATCACCAAGTACCGCCAGTCTTGGTCACTTGCACGCCCGCCAATGGTTCGCGGATAATTCGCCAAAGTTCACAACCCGAAGCCAGCAACATAGTGTGCTGCAGTGGTCACAGCACCTGCGGACACTCACAAACCGCTCCTAATGTGTCCCTGAAGCAGCTTCGAGAAAGCACAGCAGATGGCATAGCTGGAATTGCTGCGGACTCATTGCGCATTAACGGTGGCATGAGGCCTTTCAAGCAGGTGAGTCAACTTAAGCAGGCGGTGTCTTACAAATAAAATTGTGTTTGTTTTTATGGACATGCGGTAAAAAATACTATACCGAACCTGCTACTGTAAGTATGTACCTAAACTTGCAACTTAATGTGCTAGCCCAGACGACAATTATCATTAATATTAAAATTAATTAGGTACCTAGTTTTTGTTTTATTGTTTTACTTTTTCCTTTACACGTAAATGCTAACATCATTATCCTGCAAACGTTATTATTTGTTTTTATATACACAGGTAGTGCGATTGTGTTTTGCCATTTCAATTCAACTGTTATGTAACACAATTTATAATAAATCATTGAATTATATTTACTAATTGAATTTTTTTTTTGTTTTTAACAACAACATCAACAAAAACTTAAAGGCGCTACCACCAATTGTTTGGCTGGAGATATAGCTATTTCGTGCTTTGCCACTTTTGCACTCATCAGTCTCCTTTTCGTGGTGCTGAGCTTTAATCCAATTTTATTTGAAAAACTTTTTATGCACACCATAGGATTCGAGCCCACGCATATCAGATTTGCTCAGTCTTAGCAGTCGTGTGCACTACGCACTCCACCGCTTTAGACCACTGACGTCACAGGTCGAGATGTGTTATTTATTTATCAAATGCATTTGGAGCATCAGCATTTTTATAAGCGCCTTTAAGTATGCTGTCTTGTTCCGCCTCCATTTTTCTCCATACTTTATTTCGACAGACTACAATTCGCAGTACGTATCAAAGGGGGAGAGGTTGGAAGATCGGTAACGAAACAGACTATTAAGTTATTATTGGTATTATTGTACTATTCGTACTAGAATGTCAGCTTATTAGGCTTGACCATTCTTTATTCCGTCAATTTCATTGAATTTTTTGAACAACAACAACTAAAGTTAAAAACTTACTAAGTTTTACCATACGAAGTAGCTTTACCAGTGTCATTAATGATTTGGAAATGAAATTATGTAAGAGAGTGTTGCCAATTGAGTATAATTTAAGTAGTATTTGTTTTTTATTTCATTTTTGTTTGTTTGATATTTCAGTTTATCAACATTTACAGCCCCATTTATAAACGCATAACAGCGATGAAAAAACATGTTTTTCAACTCATACATAATTTGTATCAATAAAAGTTTAACTTTCAAAACTCCGCGTGTAGTGAACAAATAACACACATACACGCGTTTATAAGAACCGTTTCAATACAAGCATACTTGTCATGTCATGAATAATGGCTTTTGTGTGAGATATTTTATTAAAATACTTCCACGATTTAAATAAAAAGACTGAAAAGATGTCATACCGCACAATTATGTTTAGAAAAGGTGTTGTCACACTGAAAAACTTTCGTGTGTAAATATTACTAATAACTGCGTGCATTCTACGAATTTTATTCCTGGTTTTCAGCCACGAATAGCATTCGTAGAATGGACATATATAAGTACAAATAACGAATATTTAATTCGTATTTGTACAAAAACAAACGTATATGGTACTAATAGTATTGTAATATTTACCAATGCTGTCGTTATTCATTCGTACATTATACAGTGCTATTCGTATATTTTACAAGTAGTGTTTTAATATTTACCAATGCTCTCGTTATTTATTCGTACATTATACAGTGCTATTAGTATATTGTACTAATTTGACTAACTGCTGGTTTTCCCTTAATTCTGAAACTATTAGTACGGGAGGCGACCGTAGGTTTACCTATCTCATCGCGGCTTCAGAAAAAAATGATGCCAATTCATAGCTTTAGTCTTAACATTAACAAAACCGCTGGTCGGACAAGGTTTTTCAGGGGCCAATGGATAGAAAAAGCACTTTTTCGGTTGGATTTTTGGCTTAGAGTACCTAAACCATGATGGATTTTTATAAATGGGGTATCAAATGAAAGCTTAGACTGCCCTCTTTACAAAACCAGTGGTCGGATAGACTTTTGTTGGTTGTTGTGGCGAGTTCGACCACTTTTGTAAAAAGAGCTATTTTTTAACCTTTGCATTTGAAATGCATTTAAGTGGTAAAATCGTTTTTCTAGGCTATATGAAATAGTTTTGCATAGTTGTCAACCTGTTAAACGCAATGCATACAAAAATAGCTGTTTTTACAAAAGTGGTCGGACTCGCCACAACAACCAATAAAAGTCTATCCGACCACTGGTTTTGAAAAGAGGGCAGTCTAAGCTTTCATTTGATACCCCATTTATAAAAATCCATCATGGTTTAGGTACCCTAAGCCAAAAATGCAACCGAAAAAGTGCGTTTTCTACCCATTGGCACCTGAAAAACCTTGTCCGACAATCGGTTTAGTTAATGTTAAGACTAAAGCTATGAATTGGCATCATTGTTTTCTGAAGCCGCAATGAGATAGGTAAACCTACGGTCGCCTCCCGTCCTATATATTTTAATTGAAAAAAATGTCAAGTTTTACTTTCCTGGATTTGAACTGATATCCTTCCGCGCCGAGAGCGAGCATGCATCCATACTGAGCTAATTTGCAACATAAAATTCTCCTAATGATTAGTAACTTTCACTGATGGAGTATGAAGTTATAAAAAAAAACAACTTATGAAAAAACAACTGTTAATATTTTTTTGTTTCTATCACTTGTCTCAATTAATTATATCTAATTAATACTAACTTATTTTAATTTTTCACACAATTGACAAATTTGTTTTTCCGTCCGGCGCGCGCGGCGACGCACTAAACGAAAACACCTTTGAACCTTTGAGGAATGGAATACGTTTACCAAAAGAAATAACGTATATTTCGGATAAAACTTTTTAAACTTTACTAATACTTCATTCATTCTACGAATAATGCGTACGGTCAGTCTACGAATGAATTTTGTCTACTTATATTAATTTTACTTCGTAAATAGTACGAATCCATTAGTAAATATTACAAATGCATTGGTAGAAATTACGAATGTATTCGTACGAGAAATTAACGAATGTTATTAGTTATATGTACACACCAATTCGTTCAATGTACTCATCGAAATTGCATAATTTTAGTTTACGAATGTTATTAGTATATTCAACGAACGAATTCGTGCATACTACCATAGATTTTAGCAACACTTCACGAATGTATTCGTAAGGAAATCACGATACGAATACTTCGTACATTTTACGAATATTCGTACAATGCACGAATATTTTTGCTTCGAATGTCATTCGTAGCCAATTTACTAATAAAGTTATTGAGTGCAAGCAGGTCTGGCGTAGAGTTATGGTCAACCCTTTACCAGCAAAGAAGGAACGTGATGGGCACGTTTTTACAAAGACCGCGAAACCACGCTATGTTTGACCAGGCCTTAAGAACTGAAGTTATCAAGGGGACAACACATGTATCAGCTAATCCGTGTGGCAATAAACGGCTGTTCTATTATAAGGTTTAGTTTAAGTTTTAAATTATACATATGAGTGTTTTTTATAATACAAATTCTATATACTACTGAAATACATCAGCCAAGTAGAAGACTTGGCATTATTTAATTGGACTTGTTGAATTATTGATTCAATATAGCTTTTAACGGCCTTTAGTCCATAAAAATTGGCTTTTCGTCTCGGCGTTCTCACTTGGACTCTTCAGTTGACAGTGAGGGCCTTGTCAAGACGCAATTTTTATTAAGTTCAGTCCAGCTCACATCAGTTTTACAGCGAAAATCAATTGTGAACTATATCCAACCCAATTAATTATAGTTAAAACAACATAAACCGTAATAAGAAACGAATATATTTTATGAAAAAAATCTACTTCTTAAGGGTTTTACTGACTTCCGATCTGTGAAGGATACAAACCATGGATACAAATACTGAAAAGTGACCAAAGTTACTATGCGCTCAAAACCGTTCCACTGAACTTGGTTGTAATTTTTGGTGTTGTAATCTTTATAGGGTAAGAGCCCAGGGCCGCCAGACATACGTCATTTTATCAAAGCTGAGATTTTGTGTGTGAATTTATACCATGGTAGGTAACAACGAATGGGTATTAAAAATCTTGGATCCGGGTGCAATTCAGAGATATTGAGTGTTAAAGGTAAAATAGCGTCCAAATTACGTTATTTTATTAGAGCTGATTTTTTGATATGTTCAAAAGGAAGGTGTCACAAACTTTGTTTGACACTTGCCAGACACCTACATGGGTACCTAACGGCAGCCAGACACCTTAAAAGTGTGAGAAAAATGGTGCCATTTACGTTATAGTATCAAAGCTAATTTTTATAATATAAAAATTAGCTTTGATACTATAACGTAACATATATTATATGTTTTGTTAAGACAACTATTAAATAATGTTTCCCAAGCAGACAGACACCTACATGGGTGTTTAACGGCAGCCAGACACCTTAAAGTTCAAAATATTAGTGCCATTTACGTTATAGTATCAAAGCTGTATTTTATATGTTGTAAAGAGAACTAATAAAGAAAGAAAAACCTAAACAATAGAAGTTATATTGTTTTTTTTTATTTAAGTAGACTGTATTGAATGAAATTCAATGAAAAATTGCTAAGCGGCCCTTAGTCCAATGTAAAGAGAAGAACTTAAAGGTGTCTGGCTGCGGTAACGCCCCACTGTAGTTGTCTGGCTGAATGCGGGAAACATTGTAAAATAGTTCTCTTCACAACGTATAAAATACAGCTTTGATACTAAAGGGTTTTTAAACAGGGACGCTACAAAAGTAGAGCAACAGGGACAGCAAACGACGCCATATTTCTTGCCGCTCTTTTGACATTTCTCTTCAGTAAGGTTTGCCATTGCATGATGGAAAGATATACGAGCCAACAACGAGTCGAAATTATTAAAATTTACTACCGAAATTCGGAGTCAGTGGCCTCAACGTTAAGAGCGCTACGTCCAATTAATGATGAGGCTCATTTCTCCATGAGTCATCATTGCATCCCGAAAAAATTACGGTTTGGTGTGGTTTATGGGCCGGCGGCGTCACTGGGCCGTACTTCTTCCGTGATGATCAAGACCGGCATGTTACTGTGAATGGAGATCGCTAGCGTTCAATGATATCCGAATATTTTTGGCCCCAATTGGATGGTATGGACTTGGAGGACATGTGGTTCCAACATGACGACGCCACAAGCCACACAGCGAATGTCACAATCAATTTATTGGAAACCAAGTTTGGAGAACGTGTTATCTCACTAAATGATCCAGTCGCTTGGCCACCTCGGTCGTGCGGTTTGACGCCGTTAGACTATTTCCTGTGAGGCTACGTCAAGTCTATGGTCTATGCCAACAAGCCAGCGGCGATTGATGAACTTCGTACGAATATCGAACGTGAAATTGCAGTAGTATCGGCCGATTTATGCTTGAAAACTGTCGAAAATTGGGGTCAGCGTCTGGACTTCTGCAAGCGAGCCCGTGGTGGCCATGCAAAAGAAATCGAGTTTCATACATAATAGCATCAAACGTACTTTCACAGAAAAATTTCATTGATAGCCTAAACTGTTTTTGTTTTATTTAAAAAAACTTTTGCAGCGCTCTTATTTAAAAACCCGATATATGGCACTAACATTTTGAACTTTAAGGTGGATGGCTGCTTGGGAAACATTATTAAATAGTTGTCTTAACAACATTTATATAAAAATTAGCTTTGCTACTATAACGTAAATGGCACAATCCTTTTGACACTTTTAAGGTGTCTGGCTGCCGTTAGGCACCCATTTAGGTGTCTGGCAAGTGTCAAACAAAGTTTGTGACACCTTCCTTTTGAACATATCAACAAATCAGCTTTGATAAAATAACGTAATTTGGACGCTTCTCTGAATTGCACCCGGATACAAGATTTGTTATACCCATTCGTTGTTACCTACCATGGTATAAATCTAAACACAAAATCTCAGCTTTGATAAAATGACTTATGTCTGGCGGCCCTTGGCTCTTATTCTATTTGGAGCCAGACAAACATTACCTATTTATAAAACCTTTGAACGTAATTTATTATTCGCTTCCAAAAGTTATACTCTCTAGAGACTTATGGTCTACATTTGAGTCAGTCGGAAAGCTTATAATATGTCCCAATAAGAAAAAGTTCTATTTTCTTGTTAGAAACCCAAACCCAACATCTAACCTTTGGTCACATTTATTTGAATTATGCGCTCATAAACTATAAAAATGGAAAATTAGTTGACTCAAAGAATATTCCACCAATTGACTTCTTAATTTCTGTTTGATCTCTCTCATTTTTGTATAATAAAAGGTTTGATGACCTAAAAAAAAAAAGATTGCGAATCATAGCTTTTTTTATGTCAAGTTTTGTAATTGTCATTAATAATTCATTATTAACTCTCTACTGAGCACACTGATTTTCTCTATAATAACCATGAATTGCGAACATTCTTGTTGCTCTCGTTTTCAATAATATCTTCAATACATACAAGCAATGATGGTCTTTACTTCTACCCAAATTATCAATATACCATACGGTTTGTTGAACGAACTGCATGTTATATATGTGTTTGTGTACATATCAGGATACCAAATTATTGAATACATATGAGTATCGTGTCCTTGATGTGCTTATTATTATGCCTATCTTATAAATAGTAGTTGTTATTCCCCTTTTGTTCATCAGTGAACTTACAAGTTATTATGTATAATAGCCTATAATAAAATACTTTGTCCTCAGAAACTCTTTAAGTTATTTAGTTGGTTGGATTCTTATAAATTAGCTATTATTAACGAAGGACTAGGTACTCCACTCAGTGGGACTAAAATCAAGACAAGAATATACAGAGCAAGATATTTTTGTTTAAGGGTAAATGGCAGAGGATATTCTTGAGAATAAACTCATAAATCTGATATTCTTTTGCTTCCCATGTTCTTAGGCGCTAATTGACCTCGAGGTTTTAATAAAACAATAAATTGTTGATGAACAAATTTGTTTTTGTTTTCATATTTTGCGCGTATAAAATAAGGGTTACTACTACCTTTAAAATGTCTACGCAAACTTTGCGTGTACGAGCAATTAAGCAACAGAAATTAGAAGTTAAATGGACATACAATTGGTTTGGAATGTTTGAACATCGTAATGGGTGCACAAAATTGACCTTCGCGAATCATTCCACATTCGTGAAGTAATGCTTAAAAAGGAATTTCTTAACTTAATGTGTTCGAAGCTTGCCTCAAGGTTTAACTAACATTCCTAGTGGCACGATTATTATGGAGAAGTTAAATATTTGGTAGCAAAAATCAATTGCCATCTCTTGGAATTAAGTTCTTTTCGTCTTAAAACAACTACTAACATCATTTTTTCAGAATTAAAAAAAATATAGTGTTCTTAAAAGAATGTGTTGGGTTTTGAAACCATATTTGAAAATATGAAAAGTTGAGTTTTGTTCTTATAAATGAGAAAACAAATAATTTGGTTTTGAAAATATCCGCCCACTACCACGCCCACTACCACGCCCACTACCACGCCCACTACCACGCCCACTATTGTTACTTCGTGGTTTCTCTGAAATAAGTCTTACAATTTGGATACAATTTTTAAAGTTTCTTTTTAGGATCGAGAAAAAAATTTAAAAACTGATTTTCTCGGAAACGGCTTGAACGATTTCACCTAAGGTGTGACAAAAAGCTTAAGCGTATAGGTTGGGTCTAGATAGTAAAATATCTTATAAGTGGGTTTGGGCTATTGCTTTTATTAAGGCGGGAGGGACAATTTTCTAAGAAATTGACTTAAAATAGAAAATAAAATGATTAAAAAACAGCGATAATACTAAAAAATCCCTGTTATACTTTTTTGTAAAGCCAGTATTCCCTTCTTTTGTTTTTATATAAAGTTCTTTTGGTGAACAGTTTTTGTAAAATTAATTTTCAAACTCTTAATTTAAAAAAAAAGTTTCAAACTAATTTTTGTCAACTTTTTTATAAAAAAAAAAAGAATCCGGCTAAATGATCATTTTACCAAATTATCATACCTTTTCGCTTTATGTCATACCTAAGGTTAATCACTATGGGGCATATTCATAGTCATTTTAGACCTGGGTCTAAGTTAAACATAGCTTTGGTTGAATTTTGGGACGTTGATTCTATTTTTGTAAGGTTATGATTTCAAAATATTTGAAGCTATTTGTGTAGTACACCAAGTTAATTATCTTATTAAAATATAAAACCAACAATTTGTAAATAAAATCTGTCTATATTCATTGAGCCAAAATTGTCTTAAACTGTAGTTTAGTTAAACCTGGGTCTATCTGCGACTATGCCCCCATGTAAGTAATGTAAATAATGCTTCATAATATCTGTTACTCGAATATAAGAAACTTTTCCTACGGGAAGTACTAAAATTCTCACCACAAACTCAAAAGATGCCGAACAAAGCTAAGGCTCCCACGTATGTGTTGAAAATATTTTTCACTTATTTCGCATATAGTGACAAAGAAAACCTAGTTATGCATGTGTTATGGTCTAAAAAGGAAAAGGAGAGAATCATTAATAATAATTTTTGTTTGACTTTTAAACTAGTCTTTCCATAAATATTTTTCAGAATTTAGAAATAATGACGGAAACAAATCTGCAATCCAGATTTCTAACCAAAATGATCGGACTTCATTATTAAATATGTTTATTTAAATAACAATAACAGGAACAAACAAAATAAAATAAAAAAATTCAACAGCTAAAAATCATAATGGTGCATGTTACATTTTGGTTTTATTTAAATTTATTTGTGCGCACATGTGTGCTCATCAACATTTACTGATGAAAGATAAGACAATTGCTTTTAAGGACTGGAAAATTCTCGCTTCGAACTCCGCGTTTCAATGAGAATACATTTTTCATTCCAAGAACTCAATTGCAAGATTTAATAATTAAAATACACCTGCATGCATACAAAAATGACAAAATTACCAGCGTATAGCGAAAACAAGTTTCGAAGTACTGTTGAAAAGTAATTTTTTAAGAAGAACAAAATATTGTTTTGCGTGTGCGAAGAAATATTCAGGTGCAGATTTTTAAATTCCAAAAGTCTATGGATGGGTGAAAAATGTGCAAAATGCAAAAAAAGTCTGCATTTATGGCAAGACCGTTTTTAAAATACGATTTGTATCCGTATCAGTTTTCGACCGATTTCAAGTAGAAGAAATTAAGTCTTTTTTTTTAATATTAACGTTTTGCTAAAGCTTTAAAGGCTTAACATTTTCTTTTTAAGGCTGGCCACGAGACGAGACTCTGCGAGACTTTTGTAAGTTTCGTCTCCGCCTCGTTCTCGTTAAAATCGAAAATTTTCAGTCTCGTCTCGTGTCGGTCTCGCATTATTAAGTCTCGTCTCGTTCTCGTCTCCGAAAAATACGATTTCCGGACAACCTATTGATTATTGGAACGAAATTTTTGAATATGTGCAGAAGAATATAAATATTTAACTGAAATTGGATTTTTTAATTTATTAAACTCTCTGTAAATTTCGGTCCAAATACAAAGTCTCGTCTTGTCTCGGTGGAACCAGTACGGTATATCAAGATTTCTTTATATGGTCATCTGGGAAAAAAGTCCGAGCCAAAGTTTAACTTCGGATTTTGTAAGAGTATCAATACACGAGCCAAAATTCTTTGTACAGTTGTCTCGTTATGCCGCCATCTTGTTTTTAACGGTTAATTCTTTTCTTGCACGTTTATTTTCAGAAGAAAATTAAATGGCATACTTGTAGCAAATAAATCGTCTACAAATTATTTTTGTTAACTTATTTCGCTCAAGTTATAGTGCAGTTTGTTGAACAAGAGTAAGGGTACATTTTTTATATGCGTCATATTTCTTTTGTTTGTATCGTCTGATTTCTCAATGCAGTTGCTTTCTATCGGGTCAATATTTTTGAATGACATAAGTTCACTGAAAAATATTAAAGAGTTGGCAGCTTTTTTGATCATTTAAAATTCTTTACTGTCTTTATTATTTAATAATACCTAAGTTTCTGGCGAGTATTGAAAATATAAGATTATTTTACATATAGCGATACTATACTACCGATTTTGTATTTTTGACAATCAATCTATAAACAAATTTTTATCTATCTACATTATTATTTTGTTGTTAAATTTCGGAATAAATTAAAAAGAAAAACAAAACATTTCGGAATTTTACTAATTTGATGAAAAACTCTAAGTTTAACCGGAAAATTGTTCACGAATTCCCAGTATTCGCAGTTTTACATGTTGTTACAAATTTTCTGGGCAATTCCCTGTATCCTATCATGTCATTTTGTAAGTTCTTTAATCAATGTGCAATTTTGTGTCCCTATTTAAAATATTTTTAATTAGAAAAGTATATGTCGGTCCGTTAAAAAGCAAGAGGGCGAGTTCATTTTAAAGAATTAAATACGGCTTTTTCCTTTTATAACAAAAAAAAATGAACCTGACTGTCTTGCATGAAGCACGCATACTCGCATATGAAACATTTAAGTGTCAACCAGTTTATATTGTGAGCAGCGTTACCACAATGTTACAAATGTAACAAAAGTGTTACACTATTTTTAAATTCTATTTCGTTGTTACTTTTTTTTTTCATGTTTGTTACACTTTTTGCCATAAAATACTATTATCAACTTTGTCTGTTTTTAATATTTTGTTCAAGTATTAGTTTGGAAGGTTTTTGCGACCTATAGTGCAGATGTGTTTCGCTCAGACAACAACAATTAAGCTCTTCAGTAAGAATTGTTGTTGCCTTTCTTAGACACATGTTTTTAGTCGATGGCTACCGACGTATTTATAAATTAAGCTGCACTGATGTGCTGCAAATTATATAATTTCCAGGGGAATTTGGTTAAATTCTTGCACCTAGATAGTTTCTGTAATTGCCCGTGGTCTGGCATTTTAATAATAAGGAGATAAACAATAACAATAGAAAAATTGTTTTTTGTTTTTTTGTTAAGTCGGTAGCCATCGACTAAAAACATGTGTCTAAGAAAGGCAACAACAATTCTTACTGAAGAGCTCAATTGTTGTTGTCAGAGCGAAACACATCTGCACTATAGGTCGCAAAAACCTTCCAAATTAATATTTCTTATTAAAAAGTGCACTTAATAAAAAAACAAAAACAATTTTTCTATTGTTATTTTTTATCTCCTTATTATTTTGTTCAAGTACAACTTGCAAATATTTTCTTATCTGTGGGTTTTATTTCACATTACTTATAGAAACGATGTTTATGTCTGGTGCTGAAGTGAGTTTGAACTACGCTTCCACACATTTGTACCTGCTTCGAGTTGACATTGGCTTAGCTGCACTGGATCACACTGGCTGAGTGCAATCGAGCCGAAATTTTTAAAACCCATATGTTAAAGCTCCAACTCAATCGCTCAATTTTGCATAGTAAAAGAAGCAAACTCTGATGTTTCTTTTATAAATAAATGGTCTAGTTTAAAAGCAATCACCGTCTTAATTAGATTTTCTAGACCCAGTTTTTCAGTGCAGGATTAAGGTTAAACCCAATTTTACTGACTTAATTCAGTGACTTAGATCGGAATTAACTGAGATGATTTTGATATTCTATCTTCCCTTATTGTCAAGTGTTTCTGGGTTCATCATGGACTGAAAATCTAATTCTGTATGTAACTGCAGACAAATCTTTTCCAGAGATGAACGCTGGGCTAAATTCCCACTTAAAAATTAGACCTTAGACGGTTATCTTGTTTGACAGTAGTGGTATCTTAGTTTCATGCCTAATTTTTTGACATTTTGGTATAAAAAAAAAACTGACAAAAATAAGATTTTAAACTGAGATAAAACTTTTTGCATACACCACCTAGCCAGTATAGATATTTAAAATTTTTTACATACATACATGGAAATATGCTTTTTTTTAACGGAATGAAATTTCACTTTAGTCAAGGTTAAGACAACCGATTCTGCTTCTTAATTTTGACAACTGCAAGAAAGCCACGAAAAATATTTATTTAATTTTTTTTCCAATTTGTTACAATTTTTCTGCTTTTCTTACACTTTTTCTAAAAAAATGTCACACTTTCGTGAAGGCCTGCGGCAACGCTGATTGTGAGTCCAAGCAAATTAAATTTAATTGCTTAAAAGCATTTAATTAAACACAATACAAAAAAAAAATGACACTTAAGAGTGCAATTAAAGAGCAAAGTTTTTAATCCAAAATATGATAGGAAAAGCTATGAAAACCGGTTTTTATTTATTCAATTTTTTTTTTTTTTGAACAAATGGTGGACTTCCGAAACTCAAGTGGTGCTGGTGATGATTGGTATTCGTGGTTTGTTTCCCCATTCCTTAATTTATTGTTATTTGTAATTGGACGTTATCTTTTTGGGGTCAATTGAGACCTTAGCAAATGGTGATTAATTATTTTGTATATACCTACTATGAATAAGTATGATTACAGATAAATGTTTTGTTGTTGAATGAAAATGGGGAGCAATTTTTTTAAGATCTTGATTGAATTTAGTTAAAATGTAGCTACTCGTACTTCAAGTTACTTCGTTATAATCTTTATTTTTTAACATTTATATTTAATATTTTAATTTGTCAATGCTCTGTACGTCAAGCATCATTAGTAATTATTTTTGAAATCCTTTATTATAAAGTACGAGCCTATTCAGAAAAGTTTAGAAAATATGTATGAAAAGGATTGATAACTTTTGTAAAATAAGAAAAATACACAAGGAATTACATAGATACCTTACAGCTTTCGAAAAAAATAAAAAATCATACAAAAAGAGAAAAAAAAAAAAATTAGAGAATCCCTACCTATGCTCATATTTGGATATGTATCTGTATCTACCTACTTACTTATTTCTTTCGGTCCTATAAAACCAAACTTTCATGATTGAACTTAAAAAAGTCATAGTTCCACAACAATAGCTATAGGGCTCTACATCTAGAGCATACATTTTAAATATTTTTTGTACATAAAATAAATTTGAAGGAAAATATAAAAGCAAATTTCTTGCGGAGGATGCGTACAAAGGAGATTAAATCGGAGAATGGAAATAAATGACACCCAGCGGAATATCTCAGATTCCATCCGAGAACGTGTTTTGCAATTTTGCGATGCATGTTTTACGATGGAGCAACGATGACGTTTGACAAAATGGAGTCGTGGGCACGAGTACGATTACTTTGGCGCCAAAAATTAATAACGGTTTTTTCTAGAAGTGTAGAAAACAAGCATGGGAGGGGGAGGGTCTATCTCACCCCGGTTAGGAGTTAGGGGCATTTTATAAAAAAATAATTAAAATGAAAAAAGAAAATATTAAAAAGCCAGAAATCTATTCTTTAATCCTAAAGTTAAATTGAGTTAATCATGCCTACAGTTTTCAAAAAATTTGCATGCAAACTCAAAATTTTGATAAAAAGAGTGAAAAAAAAAGTTTAGAGCAGTTTTTTTTTAAATTGTGAAATGAAGTGCTTAACTGGCTTTAAGTAGTCAATGCTTATATCAATATTGAACCGAACACAAAAAACCGAATGGTTTTTGAGAAAATTGAAAATTACTAAAAGTACTTTTTTATGAGACTTTAATTTTTTTGCTTGCTTACATATATAGAGTATGCTAGCACCAAGCATTCTGGCGCGGCGTATAAACAGTGAGGTAGATCGCCCAAGTATTTTGAATGTAAATTGTTGTTGTAAAATATAGAGGTTCTTTCCTCAATTTTGGGCGATTTTTCCAAACCGAATAATTTCAACGGAATTTATTGCAAATAGTTTTCTTTAACAATAGGTATCATGGATGGCCATGGATGTGTCCCGCTCACGCGACTCTGTTGCTCCGGTTAGGGTATGCTTAGTCGCCAGGCAGGCGCCTATGTTGTCAGTTAGTGTGCTTTCAGTTTATTTGTAATAAACAGTACCTTGGGTGGCCCTCCCGCGGGTTCAAGGATTTTAACTCCCTTTTCGGGTCCTCTGTCCCGCTCACGCGACTCCGTCGCTCCGCTTAGGGTATGCTCAGTCGCCAGGCAGGTGCATATGTTGTCAGTTGGTGTGCTTTCAGTTTATTTTTAAACAGTACTTACCTCTGTCCCGCTAAATTTGTAAACTGTACTTGCCTCTGTCCCGCTAAATTTTGAGTTTTAAAGTATTTTTTTTCAAAAAAACTAATAACAAAAATGACTTCGTTGGAACAAAAAATAAAATAACAAGTTTCTGGTTTTCAGAAAACCTATAATTTTAGCATTGTTAGTGTTGCCATTGTTTTGATTTTTTTTTCATTTAAAGTCACTTTGTAGAAAATTGCCCTCCCGCCTAAACGGAGTGAGATAAACGCAAGGCCCATAGGACAAATGATTATATGTAGTTATTATTTTACTGCGCCGTAGTAAACGTACTCACCCACATTAATCCTCAAGGTGAGATCCCGTTAATATCAAAAAATTATAAAAAAGTAGTTAAGGTAATTATCAATTCTCTCAAAAACTAGAAGACATAAAACCATTCGGTTTTTTGTGTTCTATTCAAAATTGATATAAGCATTGACTACTAGAAGCCAAGCCAAGAAGCACATCACTTCAGAATTTTAAAAAAAACTGCTGTAAGATTTTTTTTTTATTTTTTTTTATCAACATTTTGAGTTTCCATGCAAATTTTCCAAAAACTATAGGCTTATTCATGACTATAGTTTTTTTTTAAACTTAGGATTAAAGAACTTTACTATATTGTAAGTGTTGCCGTTGTTTTTTAATGTTTTTTTTTTCATTTTAAGTCATTTTTTTCTAAAATTCCCCACCTCCTAAATGGGTTGAGATAGACACCCCCCTCCCACAATTAAAAAATGCTTGTTTTTGACCTTTCTACGAAAAAACGTTATCAATTTTTGGCGCCAAAGATATCGTACGCTCCCCGAGTCGTGTCATAGGTGAATGCCAACATAGTTATCTAAATAAATAAGCGAATTTATATTGGTCGCGATTTGCTAAAACACCAACCGAACTTCTGTGAAATCGAATTCTTGAAATAAGTATGTATTATCATCCAAAGAGAATTCGATGCCACACTATGAATCGTTTAGATGGCGATATTTCTACTTTGCTATTTTCGGTATTGAATAATTCTTTGCAGGCCTTTCCTGCAATATTAAAACCTTACTCAATCATTACTGTTTAGTTTTTAGTTTTTTTTATTTTAATTATTTTTTTTTGTTTGTCAACGAAATGATTTTTGTACAATATTTCTTAAACTCACGAGTTTTATAATCAACTGAGTAAATAAGTAATTTTAAAATCAAACCACGGTTCTATGACATCGACATGTAATTATAGTGAATAACAACCGTTTTGTGGTAATTTTTAGGACACGTACATATATTGGTTTCGTGTCCATCCAAATTTGGAGGTATTAGTGAAAACTAACATCACGATGGTGGAAAAGTCCAAAAAAAAAAAAACAAAAAAGACGTCCGTCCGTTTGTTTGTTTGTACGTCCGGATGAACATCGAGCTAGTGCCTTTCCAGTTAAATGGATTTGCTTTAATTCGATGTGAACCATTTTGATCTGATTTCTTAGAAGAGGAAATAATTTTTTTGTTTTAACTCAAGTAGCTGCCATGCTAAAAAAAATTCTCATAAGCGAGTTTAGATTTTGTTTAAACTTCGTAGATGTAATTTTAAGACCACTGCTAATAAAACTGCAGGCATACCTACCTGATTTTTGACAAATAATTCCAATAACAGATAAAAAATGTTGATATTTTTCGAGTAAATTGCCTTTTTTTTGGCATACTCCCGCATATATCGTTATTTATTGTTATTTCCTTGTTAAAATCTTTCAAATTATTTTTGAGACAAAAAACTATAAAGCTAAAACAGCTTCAATTTCTCCTCAAGTGAATTACATAAAAATGCCGTTTACCCAAACAAGATAAACAAGTTCTCTAGCTCCATGTACACCTTGATGGAACTAACTTTTTTTTTTTAATTTCTCCATTTTTTCTATCTTTGTCGAAACAAAACCAACGCTTCTCCTATATTAAATCTATAAAATATGTTGAATGGAAAGATTCGGAATACATTTTAGTGGGAAAGAGTTTCTATATTGCAAGCCATTTCCAATGGGGTGCATCAGAGAACCTATTGGATATATCAATTTTTACGACGTTTTCACAGTAATATAACAAACTTTTCTTGAAAGACAATCTGATTTACAGTTGGCTTGACTGTAGTCCGAAACAGCATATAAAATGAACAACACTAGGCCTCATGTGAATACGAGTTTTTATTTCATTAATTTAATCGTCTGGAACGTTTTGTTGACATCTTTTACTTTTTTTTTTTTAAATAACATTTTGTTTAATTATAAAGTGGCATTTCAAGAAGTGTCCAAATCTATTGTAGAGAGAGTTACACTTCATCAAATATTAGGTAGGTACCTAGGGACAACAAATATTTAATGTGTGGCCAACAGCTCAACTGTTTAAATTATCCAAGAGGTCTGTGGGGCCACCCTTGGAATCTTACTTCTAACAGATCAATGTGTATTGTATGGTCTCCAGTTGAGCTGACGAAGCATCCACTAGAATTGTAGGGCCTCAAACAAAGCTGCAGAGACCTCTTAAGTTCCCCTTGGACCATCAAAGGTCTTTACTGTGGCAGTCCCTCAAAAAAAAAAAACACCCTTTCACCACAGATATTTTTGGGGACTCTTTTGATTCTTGGTAAACATGCCAGAAAAAGCATTTATATCAAATTTCATTAATATGACATTATTTTAAAATGGTTTTGGGTAATATTTTACTTGTTGTACTTAAAAAAAAGTCATCATTCCATAAAAAGGACTTTAACTTTCTGCAGGATACGTGTATCTTTTCAGTTTTGGTATCTTTAGAATCAGCATTGAAAATCACCCTAAAAACATTTGTGTCATATGATAAGATTGTATTATAATATTGTAACGAAAGCGAACCTATGGCGGACGACAAAAGAAAAAACAAGAAATAAAATAATGTCAGTTATTAAGTAGCGGTTCCCGAGAGGATTTATTTATTTGGTTTTGTTTGATTTTTTTTTTTTTTTAATTTAAGTTTTTCTTTTTTTGTTTATTATTATTATTTTGTCGCCGGAATTTAAGAAGAAGCCAAATCAACTGTGTCTTCCCCAAAGATGAGGTTTCCTTTTATAGGGCAGCCACTGTCTTCCAGTGATTTTCCGTGTTTTCCACTCTCCACTGTCGAACTGCTGGAAGCTTTCCATTTCCCGCCATTTATGTCCACCTGTCACCGAATTAATTTTCCGCAGGTCACAATGAATCGTCTAGATATTCGTTTCTTCGTATTCGGTATGAAATTTCCTTTCGATTGATGTGCCATACTCCTATGTTCATACAGATCTTAATTTCCCAATGAAATTCACCTGAAATTAATTAATTTCTTTATAAGTGATTTTTGATAAGTTACCGGTTATGTAGTTATAAGTTACTGAACGGTTTCATTTAACTGTTCAGTCGGCTTTTTAGTTCTGGTGTGTGGATTGTGGTCGACAATTGGGCCAGGTGGTACACGAATGTCATTTTTGTTTCCTTCATTCGATTTCGCACACAACCATTAAGCAATCAACAAGACCTCCGGCAAAGTTCCCTACTACCAATTGATTGAATTAATAAATTATTAATTTAATAGTGCACAGGTGCAAATTCTATACACCACGGTGCGGTGCCCAGCATTGGTGTTTGGCGAGTCCCTCACGGGCGGATTACTTATGGCGGGCGGTGTAGATGAAAACAATTTCAACAGTGACGAAGATTATGCAGTTTCTCTCATATTTTCCGCCAAAGCAGTAGTCGATGATTCATATCCATATGACTTAGATGGTAAATTCGTCACAATATATTTTTCAGCTTGATAAACTACCGCCTTCCGCTCCCCCTCTCTCCACCTCTTTTAATGCTCTTTTACAGGATGAAATTCTGTGTCGATACCAGCAATAAAATTTCATGAATTAACTTGTTCCCACTTAGCCATATTAAACTTTCTATCTTTCCTAGACTAATAACGCCATAAATTAAGTTATTAATTTTTAGATGTTTTCTTTAAACGTACGCATTTTCTGTTCATCTGACAGGTGTCATTCCATGCCACTTTACGTGCGGTATTTAACTGACAGTTGAAATATGTTATGCAATAAACTAATCGAAAAGATTATTGATTGATTTCCACTATTTCTCTTCTTGACAGCAAGTACATAAATGTAAAAGTTCAAAGAAAATGAGCAATATAAAATAATATTAAATATAAGAGATCTAAAGTACCTACCCAAGTACAAAACTATAATTTTTCTCATTTATCCAATTTGATAACTCCTTCCTATTAATGTTAAATCAATAAATACGTGGTAAGACCAACCTTCTTATTTAAAATTTAAGTAATTTTCGTAAAGGGTTATTTTAAATTCTCGATTTAACACTTCTATATAGTTAAGGCGGATAAGGTGATATATTTTCTCTCTGCTCGTTCCACTCGTTGATACCCTTTAGGTATAATCATAAACAAAAAGACCTTGGTTATTCGTCCATGTTTAAAAAAAGCATAGAGTTGAACCCTTATACCATTCTGAAAGTTTACCTACTCAAAATGTAAATGTATACAACACAACAAGAACAATAACAACAACAACAAAAAATTCTATACTATACACCTCTATCATTCAGGGAAGTGCGAAATATTATGGAGCAACAGAAGCAGAAAATAAAAAAATGCAAACAAAAAAGGAAAAAGGAAACACATATATTACACCATTGAGAGTAATAAACGATTACGCTATGCTTGACAAATACGTGCTAGCTACAAAACGAATAGGTCGGGGAGCAATATATAGTTTATATCCCATAGAAGATAGAAACCTACATTCATATACAGGGTGCCCCGTACATTTTTGAATACCACGACTACAAGTGAATGAATTCCACCGTTTTCTTTTCGTAGCAATATTTAACATTATTTGTGCCAAAACATTAGTAGAAAAAAATTATAATAACTCAAAAATTATATAATTATAATAACTTCGTAAAGAAAAAAATCATTTAACTTTGATTTGCAATGCAAAATGTGAAAGAAAATAATTTTTGAAAAAGTTAAATCATCTCCGGTATAAAAAAAATGCATGAATACCTAAGTGGCCAACCATTTTACAAATATGCGCGTTAAATGCGAATTTCAAATTAGTATAGCTTGTTATTGTTTCTAGAGTCAATAGCAAGTTATTGGTAAAAATCTGCAATACTAGAGGCAATTTAACAAAAACAAAAGTTTTCAAAATCAGCACAGTAAACTTGAAAATAATGCCATGCGTTGAACATGGTAGATTTTTGATTGATTGCCTGTTTTTATGATGTTGTCCTAATGATAAATCCAAGCTTTTAACTTCTAGGGCCGAGTGCAACATTACTAAAAATGTCAGCAAAGTTCAAAAAACGGTTGAATTTTCGAGGGTATTTTGAGTTATACCTCTCAATTGGGCTTTAACAAAACCATAAAATATTTTGTCGGTTGCAATTAGATTATTTGTTATTATTTCCTAAAAAAATAATCTCAGCCAATTTTCAATTGTCCTTGGCCACTAAGTTAAAAAAAAAAAAATCAACATTTTTTATTTAATATAAGGCACTTGATAAGTGTTTTCGACCACTCTAGTGCAGAATGGCGGATGCTCCCCCGAATAAATGATTGTCAAGGTTTTGCTAGGTTTTGCACCAGATTCCACATCCCCTTTAAGAAGCTGCTTGGCTTGCTGTATTCGATTTATTCAATGCACTTCTAATAAGAAAATGAATATGATGTTAGGTCTGGTGAACGTGGAGGCCATAAAATGATGGTCTCAGACGTCCTATCCATCTGCCTGGGTACCTAGTATTCAGATTTGCCAGCAAAGTATAGTGTGCAGCACTTTGTTTTTTGTTTTTTTTTGTAAATTTAGTAGCCAGCTACACTTTAAAATTGGCTGAAATTATTTTTAAGGAAATAATAACAAATAAACTAATTGCAACCAACAAAATATTTGATGGTTTTGTTAAAGCCCAATTGAAGAGGTATACCTAGGGTGACCACCTTTCCCAAAGCCGATTTCGGTACACAAGAATTTTTTTTTTAATCTTATGGGCTTATTGGGAGAGTCTATTTAAAAGTCGAATAAACTTAAAGTCTACTATCGATATTCCAAAAATCTATTCGTTTATATTTTTCTGTCAGATTACTATGGAATTATATGAATTTTTTCTATTTGATAGAAAATTAAATTGGATCACGAATTTCTCATCAACTTAAGTCGACTAGATTTTTTCGGAGTAGACTCTCCCAATAAGGTTCTTAGTTTAATTTATTTAAATATTATAATTTATAAGATATCTTTGTAATAGGAACATTACTTAAAGATTATATGAATATTTAATAAATTCAATTAACCCACTAATGCCTACAACCGCCTCTAGGCGGGGTACAGCTTACAAGTATTCAAAGGTAACCGTTTGATCTCTTGTGAAATCTAATAAGCTTTACCTTAAGTTTAAATTGCATTCTATGCATAGCTGTTTATTGCAACGCTGCAGTGCATTTCGTTTGCAAGCCTAGTTTGTTCAAAGTCAAAAATACCCTCGGAAGCACGAAAATAAATATTTTTTTGCAAACACGATTTTCATATCGCACTTCCAATAGAACAACGACTCAAGTGCAAAAATTAAGATTCTTCAAAATATGCAATTTAAAATAGTTCAAATTTTCAAAATAAAACTGCCATAACTAGCACTAACATCTTTTTTCAGCCGAAACTTAAGTAAAATCAAACAGAAAAAAGGTGGAGTTCACAGTTAGGACATTGTCTTACAAATGGCAGTAATGTTTTTTGGAGATACAATTTACAACTAGAAGGTAAGACAAAGAATCTCCAAAACATTTAATTTAAAACAGTGTAACGGTACGAACCCACTTCTACTTCCTGTGGAGAGAAAAATTTTTACTGGGACTTTGTTCCATTGGAAAGAAAAATCTTTTTTGAGACAGTTTGCATAGTTAACTTAGAAAATTGAATTTTTGCACTTGTGCTCTTGTTGCATTGGAGGTGCGATATATAAAAAAAAAAAAATAATAAATGCTGTGAGATAGAATTGGACAAATAACAGCTAAGTAGATAAAAGTGTTTTTTTATTGATAGGTGAAAAAGTTTTGTGCTGTGAAGTTTTTTATATAAACTATCAGAGCTTTCTTGACCCCGTCTAGAGGCGGTTTCATGCAGTTGAGAGTAATTTTTTTCTTGTAAGTTCCCCATAACTGATTGTGCTTTTGTTAAGCATCAATGTCTTTGAGGAACCTGTCGAAGATGACAGATGAAGAAATAGCTGATTGAATTGAATGCACTTTCAAGTTCTGAAGACACTGAAGGTGACGATGATTTCGACAATGATGACAATGTTGACGATCCAGATTTTATTTGCTCTGAAGATGAACTCTTGATCGATCATTGTTTGATCTTTGATGAATGCAAGTCAAATTTTGATGGATGCAGCAAATGCAAGTCTGTACATCAGTGCCTTAGACATTAGTCATCAAGAGCCGAGATCAGCTCTAGCATCATTTCCTTCAACGTCCGTTGCTACTGTCGCTGCTTTGCTGTCGAAAGCCAGAGATAATGCCGTATCAAGTTCCGCTAGTAAATCTGAGCCCAATATTGCTCCTTCACTTCATAGAAAACGTAAACGCGACCTCAATGACAACGAACTACTAGAAGAGGAAGGTGGCCCAGGTTGTTCAAGCGCGGCCCAATTCATTGGGGCTCTAAATACAATGAAAAACGATGCTGAGGGATTCGTAAGCTAACGCTTACGGCATAGTTATTAGCAGCGTTTTGTGGATGGACAACAAAAGTTTTCGACTTATGTAGGTATCAAACCATTTATCTCTTGAGAGCTTGTTGCACCACTCTGCAAATCTTCGCGATGGGAGAGAAAAAAAAACAAAAAATAGAAATTGACTGCCCATTTATAATAAAATAATACAATCGACAGATGGGTGGTGTCCCTGTCCATCTCATGGATGGTCTTCTTGGTCGCTATCATATTCATATGAAAATTCGAAAATGGACGAACCGCATATTTTTACACCTGTTGGATGTGGTGATGGTTAACGCTTACATTCTTTTCCATGTGTTGCACAAGGGAGTCAGAATCGAGTTGCCAAATTTTCGCACTGAAGTTGCGGAATCATTGTGCATGATTGCGAATGAAACAAAGAGACCGTCCAACTTCTTCACCCCGCAAGCCAAAAAAGTATTATTTTCAAACTGCAGAGGTTCGATATGACAACGTGGACCATTGGTGCGTATTTCACGCCCGCAAGGGCAAAAAGCTGTGTAAAAACCCGGGTTGTAAGTCAGAAACACAGGCATTTTGTACCAAATGTAAATTGAATCTCTGCAATTCAACCACATAGTCATGTTTCTTTGACTTCCATCAACGTTAATGTATTTCCGTTACGTATTTCATATTTTCATAGTGTTTTGATTCATTTTCATCATTATTCATTCAATAAACGATAATTTTTATGACACAGGTATATATGTTTTTTTTCCTGCAACGACCCAACTCCGCCTAGAGGCAGTGTAGATATTTTTACCTGTAAAATGTAAAAACTTAATTTTTTTGAAAAACTAATTTCAGATTCTTTCTTACCGATTCTATATTAGTATATACTAATTTTTTGAAACAAATCGAAAAATAAGGCATATTTATATATATTAATTATAAATGATTGAATGTTCAACAACCCCTTGAGTGGGCTATCACCATTTTATCTCAATCTACTTTTAAAATTTCGGTACACGAATTGGATTTCGGTATATTTGCGTGTTCCGAAACTTTTCTCCGGTACACGGTTCACAGTCTTTAATTTCGGTACTGTACCGGTCATTTCGGTACAGGTGGTCACCTTATGTATAACTCAAAACAGCCTCGAAAATTCAACCGTTTTTTGCACTTTGTTGACATTTTTAGTAATGTTGCACTCGGCGCTAGAAGTTAAAAGCTTGCATTTATCATTAGGACAACATCATACAAACAGGCAATCAATCAAAAATCTACCATGTTCAACGCATGGCATTATTTTCACGTTTACTGTGCTGATTTTGAAAACTTTTGTTTTTGTTAAATTGCCTCTAGTATTGCAGATTTTTACCAATAACTTGCTATTGACTCTAGATACAATAACAAGCTATACCAATTTAAAATTCGCATTTAACGCGCATATTATTATTATTTTTAAAATGGTTGGCTACTTAGGAATTCATGAATTTTTTTATACCGGAGATGATTTAACTTTTTCATAAATTATTTTCTTTCACATTTAGCATGAAAATCAAAGTTAAATAATTTTTTTCTTTAAGAAGTTATTATAATTATATAATTTTTTAGTTATTTAATTATTTAGTTAAAATATTGCTACGAAAAAAAAACGGTGGAATTCATTCACTTGTAGTCGTGGTATTCAAAAATATAAAGTAAGGCAAAAAATAATGCACTGAACAAAAAAATGCATGTATCTTTTCTTGTGGTTGAGATAGAACTTTTTTGTATCAGTTTTCAGGACGTCCATAAAGTCTACTATGAGGCGTTTCAGGGTTATCCATTCTTTACGGGGCACCCTGTATACATAATATAGTACAAAATAAGCACAAAGTCACACACATATACACATTATATGTATATATGTATGTATTTATGTTGAAAACTTTGCATTATATAGTTATATAGGTTGTGTTGTATGGAAAAAGTGTAAAAATGAAAGTACCTACTTTATGTTGCTATTATATGCTTTCTTATAAGAGAAGGCTGAGGGCGTTCATAAATTTTTATTTGCCACAATGTTAAGTGATACATCGTTTAAAAGGGTTTACTTTGCAGAATGTGCGGATAGCTATCGGAATTGAATATTTTTGTTTTTTTTGTTTATAAATATATTCACGGTGTGGTGTATCGAAATCTGAAGGGTGTGTTTATTATATTTACAAAATGCCACGTAAAATACTAACTTTATACTTTATAAAATACTAACTTTTATACGTCTAGCAAGACGCTATAGTAAGCGGTTTCTTCTGCAAGTCTATAGAGGTGTCGGCAGGATCAAGAAATGCGACCTGGTGAATTTACAGCGTCATTTTAGAAAAAAAATAAAAAATACCAGAACTTTAGCACAAAATACCATCATTCTAGTATAATCCTTGATATGTAGCCAAGATGGTATAGCAGGTATTTAAATACTTATTACCAATTCTTTTAAAATTGTGTTCTTCCACTTGGGCCAAATCACTATGTGGTTTGCTTATGTAATCAACCTTTTCTTTGGAGGAATTTAGACGAATATAATCCACCCTCTGATCATCGAGAAGTGGATACTGCAATATTCTTGCTAAGGCGCTTTAAACGCATTTTTTCAAGATAAGCTAAACTTGTTTTTTTCCGAAACCAAAGATGTTTGAAGTGGTGTCAAATCCACTTACATCTTATGCTATACAAATTAGAATGTTCTCCAGCGGAAATAAAAGTTCAGACACTCCCTTGTTTGGGAGCTTCATTGCTTCGTTCAGGGGCGGACTGGGGACCAAAAGGCCTCCCGGGACTGTTTTTTTTAAAAGGGCTACAACATACATACATATTGATAAAATGATTAAAAATATATAGGTAGGTAAACTGTTTCATCCATAGATAAATTGGGTATATTCCATAAAATTGTATTGCGGCTTATGTTTTCAATTATTTTGTTTTAATAAATCGCTTTTAATTGCCACTTTGCCAGTAAGTCGATAATTTCGTGAGAATACTTCACAGATGTAAGCACTAAAGTTTCAAGGTACTTCTAGGGAATTGTATACCGGAAGCTATAAGCCCAGTCGGCAGAGACAAACAAATTTCATAATGCAAAAATATACTTATCAAATATTATGAACAGAATCGGAAAGTCCCTCAACGTAGAGACATAATGGCGTGTCTGTAAGTGCTGGACTTCAGCCGCTATTTTGAAAAACGCATTTCTAGTAATATATTGAGAACATGTTCTGTAGGCAAAAGTAAACCTACTTTTTTAAATTAATTTTAAATTCTAAAACGTGTTTTTTAAATAGTTATGTTATACATTTTTGAAAATTGTTCTCTCAAAGGTTAATTTTGAAATTTTTGAAATATCTAGTCATTGCAACCTCGCTAAAATTTTTCCAAAGACATTGAATTCATGTTTGCAAGTTATTTCAGAGTTTTGTCATGGGTTTGGGGTTGAAATTCTGACTGGGTCAAAATTCTTCTTCCAAAACTCTCCTTTCAAAATTCTGGTTTTCCAAAATTCTGCAATTAATAAAATTGAGTATTTGCAGAATTGTATAAATCAAATTTTGTTGAACATAATGTTGCTCGGTCTTTTCTTCAGCCATTATTTCAGCAATATTTATTTCTTCCCATTTATGCGGGAAATATTAATTTTTAAAACGTTTTCACAAAGGATTTATCTGACGCCAAACAAAAAAGAAACAAAACAATAAGGCTTCCATTTTCTGATTCTGCCATCTTGAGCTTTGGGGACTTAGGTGGGAAATGGCAATTTGTGATCTCCAAATTATGTTATGATCTGCATACAATTCAAGGAAACTCGCCAAAAAGTCGAAATTTGTATGGGTTGGTTTCGAATTGATGTTTGGTATTAGAGCTTCAAACTATATCCGAATTTTCAAACTATTCGGATATCAGGATATCCGGATACTTGTGAATGAGATAATTAGAATCCGACACTATCCGGATAGTGCCGGATAGTTCCGGATACCCGAATATCCGGATAGTTCGATGAGACAGTCGGATATTCGGATCCGAATCCAGTTTGCTGAATTTTCTTTATAGTAATGGTAATATAGTTCAATATAAACATATGGTACATGACTTAAGGGTAGTTTTTAATGCTGAATCGAATAAGATAAAAATCAAGACTAAACAATCCTCAGGTAAAAAACTAAACTACGACGATGCAAAGTCCGCATAAAGCGATTTTCCTCCTAAAGAAACGGTTGGTCTTTGTGTCTGTGAACCTAGTTTTAAATCGAACAAAAGTGTAAATAAAAGAACATACCTATCTTCAGTTTGGCATTTCTGGGTAGCTACTATAAGATGATGTCGTTTATTTTTTGATTTTCTTAAAAACAGCTCTTAGCTCATACTTTATTTCTGTTCATCCTAAAGCCTAGTACCTATGCTACTGATGCGAAATCAAATTTTCCAGTGGTCTCTCCAAGCTTACGAAAACACAGCCGAAAAATATTCATGGAGAGATTCACAAATGGCATTTTCCCGCACACATTTAACTTTCCGGACAATTAATTCAGTGTGAAAAGAGACTGGAGACTTGTCAAAACAAATTGGTATAATCATAAATTTCGCTGGTTGGACTGCGTACCACAGAACGAAAAGCACAACGAAATTTTTCGTTTATGATTTTGTCATGTAATTTTTGAATGGGATATTTCGTTTCGCATCAGCAGCGTACTAGGCTTAAGGGATATATACGTGATTTTAACGAAAAAAAGGTATTTTAAAGGACACTTTTGATCAGAACAATTTTGTTTTGGTTCACCTTGATTTGAAAATTTTTTGTCTTCGATCATTCTATGTCAGCTACATCCTATTTCAATTTAATTGAAATCGGTCAAAGAACAACGGAGCTTACATTTTTGTGAACCACCATGATAAGACGCGTGCGTTCCGAATGCGTTACGCATGCGTTACGCATGCGTCCCGCGTGTGTTCCGCATGCGTTACGCATGCGTTACGCATGGGTTACGCTTGCGTTACGCATGGGTTACGCTTGCGTTACGCATGCGTTCTCCGTGCGTTCCGCATGCGTTACGCATGCGTTGCGCGTGCGTCGGAACATAAAATATTAAAAAATAATGGGGGATAAAACAAGACAAAAAAATCGAATAATGGTGGTTCAAAGAATGTTGTTTTGACTAATTGTAATGAAATTAACACAGTTTATGCTTATAATAGAATAAGGGCTGGCGCCAACATGCAACTTTCAGTCACGAAACTGTTTGGTTGCCCACACTATCAGCGCCTAAAATAAGGTCGAAAAGTGGGGTATCAGCCAGTATTTCGACGGTTTTAAGGATAGTTAAAACCCAGAGTATGAAAATCAAAAAGAAACCGGTTTTACGGCAGCTACACAAGGAAGTACGGATGAATTTCGCCAGGGAGCTTGTTGCCTGTAGCAACGCATGCAAAAGGGTTGTCTTTTTAGATGAACAAAAGTTTAATCTTGACGTACTAGATGGTTAAAACTTTTATGTTCACAATTAAAGAAAAGAAGAACTTATTTCGTCAGGACATCACAGCCATATGGTGTGGGGAGCTATCACCTATTATGGAACAAATGAATTGGAATTTAGAACTACAACAATAAACGGAAATAAATACAAAAGCCTGCTGTAACGGGTGTTTCCAAAGCTAAAGAATTTTCTTAAACATCTGCCTTGGATATTTCAACAACACAACCGCCCTATCCATACTTCCAAGGTAGCTAGGAGCTGGATTCAGTCGGAAAACGTTGGACTTTTACCATGGCCACCCTATTCACCGGACTTAAACATCATCAAAAACGTTTGGGCTTGGCTATCTCGAAAAGTGTCTGGTAGACAGTTTGGAGATAAGGACGTTTTGGTCTAAGCTAACTCCAATGCCTGGAGCCAGATTTCACTGGATTACTCCAAAAAAACTGTATGATTTAATTCCAAACCATCTAATAGAGCTAATTTCAAAATATGGCAGGCATACTCATTATTAATTGACGAAAACATAATACATTAATGTTTAAAAACAAAAAAAAGCAACCATTTTTATAGTTTTGTTCATTTTTTATAAGATTTTTCAAGTGGCCTCGCAATCAAGTGACGCATTTTTATATACCCATTTTTGCAGTCCATTCTTATAATTTGTGAAATTCCTATGGAATTTCCAAGTTACCCCTTTAAATTTATACTTTATAATTGCAAAATACAATTTACCTACTCACAGGTATCAAAAATGTCCAGGAAAAATATTTCCTACAGGTATTTATCGAGAAAAAAACTTTTGTGAAAATAGTGGCCTCAAACAAGTGACAGGGAGTGTATGTTTATGTATATAGTTAAGTTATGGATTCTTAAAAAAAATCGAACTCCAGATGATGATAAAGAACGCGAAAAAAGTGGGTTCCGCAATTATGTCTGTCTGTATCTCTTTCTGTCTGTCCGCGCCCCTATAGCCTAAACGGGTGGCGGGAATTTCTTCAAACTTGGTACATAGTGTTTTTTGACTTATATGCCCACACGTTTTTTTTTAATCTTTTTTAGGACCAAAAATAACAGTACCTGCCATACATTTTTGTTCGCCAAAAACGAAAATGCTATTTTCTCAAAAACAGGTCCAAGGATAAAAAAAATTAAAAAAAATTAAAAAAAATTCAAATAAATTAAATATGGAAAAACTACTTTTTAAAAAAGTTTGATTTTCAGAAATTGGTACCTCCAGTACAACTTTTTTAATTTTTTTATGGTTAATCTTTTAAAAAGTAAAAAAATTATTGTGAACCAAACCAGAAAGGACTATAACTTTTTTTTAAGATTATCGTATCGCATTAATTTTGATGTAATTAGGATCAGAATTGAAAAAAGCCCTTAAGTCATGGGTCATATGTTTAAATTATATCAATATGAATTTTTAATTTTGATAAGGGCTAGCCACGAGACGAGAAAAGTATTTAAAAGTCTTTAGACCGAAATTTACAGAGAGTCTAACAAATTACAAAATCAAATTTCAGTTAAATATTTATTTTCTTCTGCACATATTCAAACTTATTGAAAATATTTCGTCCCAATAATCAACTGGTTGTCCGGAAATCGTATTTTTCGGAGACGAGACCGGGACGAGACTTAATTATACGAGACCGACACGAGATCTAATCGAGACTGGAAATTTTCGATGTTAAGGAGACCGATACGAGACTTTCAAAAGTCTCGACGAGTCTCGCGGCCAGCCCTTATTTTAATCAGCGCATACCTCCCCCCTCCCGCAGTCCAAAAAAGACCCACGGAACGCATATATTTTTATGGACTTTCTTATTTTTCATTGTTACGGTAAATTCAAATTAAAAGTTCCCCCTATGTTTCATTAAAGTAGGTAAGAGTTTTTTTCCATTTCGGACGATTTGGTGTATTATTTTACCCGTACTGATAGTACGATAAAACGTCCTTATAAAACTTAGTCATATTCAATTTTAAAATCAATAACTTTTGCCGGAAGATTGCATCGTCTTGATTTTTATCTTATTCGTTTCCTCATTAAAAACCACCCTTAAATAATGTACCATATGTTTATAATGCACTATATTACTCTTACTATAAGGAAAATTCATCAAACTGGATTCGGATCCGAATCTGGATCCGGGTATCCGGCATTATCCGGCACTATCCGGATAGTGTCGGATCCCAACTGTCTCCTTGAACTATCCGGATATCCGGAACTATCCCTCACTTTTCAGATAGTTTGAATATCCGATCATGGATCCGGATCCGCTTCGGATATCCGGATATCCGAAATGTCCGGATACTTTGAAGCACTATTTGGTATACTAGATTTGAATAAGAAGTGGTATTGTTAAAGTTGGGATTTCCTTGAGAAGTCGGAAGTTCTGGAGATGCTATCTGCAATAAATCTCGATATGTTTTTTTTTTTAAATATTTTCCTTTATTTTTTTCGGCCAAAACAAAACTAGCCTTTTAAAATTATTAAATTAAATTATTCAAAAGATTAGTTGTGGCCGCCTTTGGGCCCTAGTAACTCAATATTCATTGTAGGGTCTCGACTCGAGATGCTTTAGATGCCTCCAAAATAGCCTTAGAGTCCTCCAACAGAGCTCTAGGGACCATCAAGGAAGGTGTAGGGCCCGCCAAACGGAGCTCTAGGGCTTATTACAGAGCTGTAGATTCCTCAAACAGAGCTCTAGGGTCCTTTAAGAAAGGAGTAAGCAGTAAGGGCCTCTAACTGGGTTCTAGGGCCTTTTAAGAGATGATTAGGGTCCTCCAACAGAGCTTCGTAGAACCTCCAAGATAATTATTGGGCCACGAAAGCTCTATATTTACTGTGGGAACCCTCAAAAGACTAATCTTATGACCAATTTTTTCCCTAAAGAATAAACAATTGTGCAGAGGATCTTATGCACTTTTTGTTCACCCAGGGGGCAAAATCCCGGTTGCTATGTAAGTCAGTCAGCCCCTGGCTTCGTTGCTAATGGTCTCTCACATTAACATTTTTGGTGGATTTTAGAGGATAAAAATGGGTGCGTGGTAGTGACGATATTTGTTATTTTCATCTACCTTGATTAAAAACATACTCAAACATTTAGAACTACCCCACCATTCGTATGATAATACTTCTTTATTTATCGGCAATAACTAAAGTCTAATCATCTTAAACAATAAATCACTTTATTTCTTAATCTTTATCCTTCTGGATCGCAAAATAAAAAGTACCTATAGCACATGAAAAATTAGTAGGTCATAAAATTCTGTACAAAACTAATGATACAGCCTTTTGCTTTAACAAAATGCTAAAAAGTTATTTGGGTGTTTAGTGGGAAAATACATAAACAAGCTCAACGTGAAACTTTTATAAATACAAACAAATATAGGTATTAAATGGAAACTTGTTAGGTTTTAGTGACATTTTTTTTAAATATCTTTTTAAATAAAATTGTTTTAAATAATAGTTTTTGAAAAATATATTTTTAAGCTTGAAATTTTAAAGAAAAAAAATAAAATCAATAATTTTTTGTTTCCAAATATTCCCATCAATTCTTAGTCAAGTGCTGAAAACTAGATAGTTCTAGAACGTTTTCCTTTAAAAATATTAAAAAATAAAAAAAAACAATAAAAACCGGTTGCTGAAAATGATCAGTTAGAGGAATTCTTCCTATTTTTATGTGTAAGTTGTTTCATTTATTTCTTCATATTTTAAAAGTAAAAGTCCAAGAACCTTTTGGTTATCAGTGTTTGACTAAGAATTGGAAAAAGCATTGAGATTGGAAAACCGGAACCTCTTACGAGACTTACTTGGAAAGTTACAGCTATATAAAGACTTTTAGTTTTGGGTCGAAAATAATGGAATTACTTTCAATTCAAATATCTTCGCAACCAGACCTCATAGAATGTTCTAGTTTTCAACTTTGGATAGCTCTCAAGAAACTGATTAAGGATTTTTAAAACCGCAATGTCTTCCGAGGCAAAGGAAACCAAGGTTTCAAAACTAAAAAAAACTAATAGAGTAAGAGCCCAGGTCTGCCAGACATACGTCATTTTATCAAATCTAAGATTTTTTCTGCGAACAGATACTATTGTAACTAAGAACAAATGGATACTAAGAATCTTCAATCCGTGTGCAATTAAGAGGTAGCGAGTGTTAAAGTTCCATACAAATGATGCAACATTGCGTTATTTTATCAAAGCTGAATTTTTGATATGTATTATGGGATGTTGTCATTTACTTTATTGGACATATGTCAGACATCTACAGTGGGTCCTAACGTGAGCCAGGCACTTAGAATATGTCAAAGTAATCGTGCCATTTACGTTGTAGTTTTAAAGCTAATATTTATGTTTTATGGGCAACTGTTTAAAAATAATTCTCCATCAGCTATACATCTACAGTGGGGCGTATTCATCAGCCAGACATTTAAAAACAGCTAAAATAAGCGAAAAAATCACGTTTTAGTAACAAAGAATTATTATTTTGCCAGTTTTAAGGTGACGTAAGGCCCCGCTGTAGGTGTCTTGCAGATAAGAAAATATTGTAGAATATTTGCCCAAAGAAAACATAAAATCTTGATTTGATTCTGTTATGTAAATGGCACGATTAGTTTGACAGATTTTAAGTGTCTGGCTCACGTTAGGTCCCACTGTAGATGTCCCGCAAGTGTCAAATAAATTAACTGACACCATCCCCTAACACATATCTAAAATTCAGCTTTGATAAAATAACGCAATGTTACAACATTTGTATGCAACTTTAAAACTCGCTGCCTCTTAATTGCACCCGGATTGAAGTTTTTTAATATCCATTTGTTCTTAGGGGCCAGTTATAGCTATCATTGAAAACCATCATTGAAAATATTAATTGTCAATTTTGAGACATTTTGAAGAAAAAATATGTGATTATTTTGATGCCAAAGTAAAGCTTATTGACTTAATATTTATTTCTAGGTAAAACAAAATTCAATTTTGCACAGTTTTTCTCATAAAATTACTTTTAATTTTTCAATGATGAACTACCTTACCAACGATCATTGAAAAAATTAAAAGTTACGTTTTGGGGAAGATATGGGTCAAAATGAATTTTTTTTGGAGGAGAAATAATTTTGAAGTCGTAAGCCATATTTCTGCATTAAAATAATCAATGATTATGAAACTAACTTTCGAAGGGTCTCAAAATCAACACCTAACATTTTCAATGATGGTTTTCAATGATAGCTATAACTGGCCCCTTAGCTACCATAGTATCTGTTCGCAGAAAAAATCTCAGCTTTGATAAAATGACGTATGTCTGGCGGCCCTGGGCTCTTAGTCTTTAATGTTCAGATACTATGGTATTGACGATACCATGATGGGTGAAACACATATCCTTGTATGATTTCGATTGGCAGATCTAGTTTTTTGAAATTGAGTTTGAAAACAAATTGAGTTTGAAAATTGGTTTTTTAAAAACTGTTTACTGGGATTTCATGGCCTTAGGAAAAGGAATAACATGGCATTATGTTGATTAATTTTCTGTTTTAAGTTAATTTTTCAGGGAACTGCCCTTCGATTTTTGAATTTCTCATGCAAGTGTGAGAATTTCAATTTAATTTAAAATAAAAAAGAAAATTATGCATTTATATAAATTATTATTATCTATCCATACATTCATTACACACGTGCATAATAATTTTCAAGTGGGAACATAATATTTATTTTCTCTTTTATTTGCTTACTCTTTATTTTAAATCACTTTAATGTGAATTTTTAGAATTTCGTATAATATTCTAATAACAAGTAGAAAACAATTAATTTTGTTCTTTCTTATAGATTTTTATTTCATTACAAAGTTTAAAATGTTAATACATTTTATTTTATTTGAATTTTCACTGCACAATTTTTTTAATTGCAATTTAATTTTTATTTAAATTGAAAGTTGTCTGGGCAAGTGCAAGTGTCTTTTAATGTTTTATATGTATAAAAGAGAATACAATATTGATCATATATAAACGTTATTTTTATATAAACCCCATTTTTAAAATAAAGTGTTAACGTACACAAATGTTTCATAATTTATTTATTATTTAAAAACAATTATTTTGTTGACAAAAAAAAACATTATGTTAAATGTCTGCACTTTGTACAAAATTTCTCTCCAGGGTGCCCTTCTAATGCCTCCTCCTTTATCTGAGTGTAGGAAGATACGACTTCGAAGAGCTTTTACTGAGGCAACAAATGATACTATGGCGTACTCTAAAATGGTATTATTAAGTAAAAAAAAAAAAAAACAAAAATCAAATGAAATTAGTTCATTAAAAGTAAAATGTTATGAGTTTGAAAAGCACACGTAGACTAAAAAAAAATAGTAGTGAGCATATCCCTAATCCAAAAGTATTCAAATATTTTTTTTATTATTTTGCAACTCCATTTAAATATAGTATTATTAAGTGATATTCTGTACTTAAAGCCTTACAACCAATAATAATTTGCTAGAATTTAAAATAAACGGGAAACTGTCATAGAAGTGATTTTGGCAATTTAGGTTTAGCAAGTTATCTCATTGTTCTGGTGTTTATGCCAGAGGGTTGGAAGCACGGATATTTATCTTAATATTTAACTTCTTGATAATGAGTACGTGATTTTCGTGACAACTCGCAACTGTTGTGAATAATTAACGCGCTCTAATGAAGTTATGACTGCCCTTATTATTGGCACAGGACGAGCATTGGGAAAAAAGGATATGATTATTTAGAAATAAAGCATTCCACATTCGTGTGGTGCGACTAAAGAAAGTATCTCTGTACCTTACGTCGCTTTAACGACAGGAGATATAATTTAGTTTTGAAGCATTAAATTCCACGCTAATCAAATGCTGCTGTTGAAGTTCCACAACCGAAGGAGAATGAAAAGCTAAGGGTACTATAATTGTCGGCGAGTTTGATGGATTAGAAGTTTCGGACAAAAGTTCATTTATGAATATCAGAAAGAGAGTCGGAGACAAAACAGAGCCCTGCTGCTGGGGCACGCCAGCGCTATCGATGTGACAAGATAGTGCTTTTTTTGACACGGGATTATCACGGCGGCACGACAAAATTCAATATCGCACAATTTTAAAATCTGCATTATTTTACTTAAACTTCATAGAATGGTGTACGTTTTAACGAATTAAGTCCGAATTTTGAGGAAACTTTATGAAAGTTTGTCTAAATGACGTACAAATAAGTAAAAACTTATATTTCTTTAACAATACACAAAAAAGATCAAGTTAATTTTTTCACCCATACATAGTTACAATAACTTATAACACTTTTTTTTTTTGTTGGGAAAAAGTAGTAACTTGTTTTTTTTTTCACGTCGCCCGAAAATGAAGTTTTTTTTATATTATGGCGCCTAAATATTTTTTCGTGCGGCTACGCTGACAACAGCATTGATTTTGTGGATTTCAGACTTGATGGGTCCAAATGGTAATTTCTAACGAAGAAGAGATTCATCGATACCAAATACGCGCAATTTCGCCGAACTCTATCAAACGCTTTTGAAATGCCAAGCGTAATAATCTTACTTTCTTCAAAATGATGTTTAGATTTGGTCCACTGTTAGGTGGCATCAGATCACCAGCGGAACTGTACTATTTTACCCGTACTATTAAGAAAGTTATTTTTGGATAATTTAATTTTTTCCTTAATGCGTTTCCTTTATTTTGAAAATATTTAATTTAATTGTATCCTTTTCATAAATCTTAAAGCTCATATTTCAAACAGGTGCAAATATTCAATGTCAGTGGATTCAGCGTATTTAAATCATTAAGTGCCTTGAATTTCAATAATTTTCGTCAAAAATGGAGTACAAATTTTGTGTCGCTCAAACTCAACCAAGTGTGCGAGCCACTGTCAAAAACTTTATGATTACTTAACTTTGAAATAATTTTGTTCTATTCTTTTATGATCTCTCCATAAACTTATTTAATTTTCTTCAAAAAAAAAAAAAAAAAAATTAAATAAACCAACTTTTTTAGCCGTCTATTTTATTTTCAAAATAAATTAAAATCAAAGAGTGAACTTTATCCTCAAAGTTTTGCCACGAACCACAATATGTTGTGGATACACAATTTACGATAGCCAAGTTAAACTTTACTTGGGTTGTATATGTGGAGGGTGGATGTATACATATGCATAAGTTTGTAAAACATAAATAACAGCACTGCATGAACAGATAGCACAGAAGCTGATGCCTAAAACACATTTTAACACAAATTTCTTACCCTTTTAAACTGGGAAAGTAATGTAATGACTATTGGTAAAAAATAAAACGATGGGAACATAAATTTTAATGTTTAGGCTATAATTTATTGATTCAAGCAACCAGTTCAACGGACAAAAACTTCAATTCTTGCAGAAACTTTTCTATATAAATATAGAGATAAGGAAATAAGGCATAATCCCAGTGGGTTGAAGAATAAAGATTTTCTGTTATATGAAAGTTTATATTTTCTACATGGTGAAAACGTTTAAATTTCTTTAATATTTATTCTTAAAAAAATTATGTAATAAAATAATTTATTAAGTTTCAAAATAAGCTTAAAGGAGCATATTTTCTGTACCATTAATTAATAAATATTGTTTTTTTTTACAACATGAACCAAAAGCAAACTATGTGGCCAAAGGTTTTTGAAGGGATCTCGATCTCGGCTAAAAAATGTATTTCGACCCAATTAAATCCTCTTTTCTTTTTCGCGATATCGTTAGTTTTTATACTGTTGATAGGGTTAGCCTAACACCATTTAATTAATTTAATATATGCAAAACTCATAAATTTCAATTAGGGATTTCTCCTCAAATTGAAAGAATTTTGTTTCCCTAAATTAAAACTAAAAGCAACTATAAGACTTCTTTGAAATCAAAAACGTTGCGTTGGAAGAATATTGATTTGTTGCAAACTTAAAGTCAGTTATCTGGGATGATTTACTCATACACCAAGAGGCCACAGCAAATGTTGGGGTGTGAACGTTAACCGAAAAAAAGTATATAAGTCGAAAGGTGTGGTAAGGCTAATGAAAGAAATGGAAGTCTTGCAGTCCCTGTTGGCGGCTGAAGTGCGTGATAGCATTTCGAAAACCCCAAAAAATCAACTTTGTGGATCATTGTATGAACCAAAAAATGTGTTTAACCGTCCCTTGATATTGCTTCCCTGATTATAGATCCGTATGTCCAAGCCCGGTGGCATTTACCCTGCCAGACCGTTTGAAAAACCGTAAAAAATAAACTTCGAGGCAATTGTTTGAACAAAAAAAAAAAATGTATATATAACCCTAGGTATTGAGTCCCTGATTACAGATCCATATGTCCAAGACCAATTGGGTGTGGCATTCAACTTTAAGGATCCTTATACACTGAGGGAAAAATGAGATCAAAAATTAAATACGACCGTATTTGATCTAAAGTATTTTAAATGAAGTGAAACATTTTCATATTAACGTTGAAACAATGTTAATTTGAATATGCGACGTAATTTTAAGAGATTCAACCTAGTTTCAAAGTAAAACGTGTTTATTTATACATTGAAGTCAACTTTTGTACATTTACATTCCGTTAAACGATGTTTTAAAGTGAAACATTATCATTTTTATATTTTTATATATTAAGATCCATATTTAAAGTGCGCTCAACCTTGATTCAAAGTGAAACATATTCATTTTTACATTGAAATCTACATTTTACATTGCGATCCGCTTTTATGGCATTTAAAGTGTCATCATCGTAGTTTCAAAGTGTTGCATAGTCAAGTAAACCTCAATTTGTTTGTATTTGTAAACTTACTAAAAAGAATTTCGAGAGCGCGTTGTTGTTTTTCGAATTAGTTCCCTTACATTTTTGTGAACAAATTAAACGCGCACTAAAAATTCACTTTCATATAATCGAAAAACGATATTTAATTACTTTTCTTATATTTATTACTATGAAATACTCATAGCATTAAAAGTCGTCACAAATAAATGATTCACCACAAAAATGAAATGCGTCGAGCATGAATATACATTTGTCTTTGTCTTACATAAATTTAAACAAAGAAGCGTGGCGTGGGTAGCCATTTTGAGTTAATACCTAACCAAGCGAAGTTCAATCTACGTTGATTCGAAGTAGATAAATGTTGTTTTAAAAGATGAATGAATTTGATTTACCTATGATTCCACTTGAATTCAACATATAAACGTAGTAAAATCTACTTCGTTTTTAAGTATGGAAACACTTTGAAATAAAGTCGCTCCACTTTGAATTAAGAATTTTCGGCGTTGGCGCCAAATCGTTCTGAAAAATATTAGAATCAAAGTTTTTTACTTTGATTTTACGTTGTTTTTTTCTCTGTGTAAGAACCAAGCATTTTTTTTACCCATACCTAGATATTGGGTCCTTGATTACAATTCCGTATGTCCAAGACCGATTGAAGGTGGCATTTACCCTGCCAGAGCGTTTTTAGAACCCGAAAGATTTTAAAATAATGGGGTACAAATAATTAAAAAAACAACAGCAAGATTTAAAATGCTCTTTAATTTTTGTATGTAAAGTCATAAGACCCTTCTTTCATTTCCTTTTTAAATAAAGTACTTTTAGTGAACAGTTTTTGAAATATTAATTTTCAAACCCAAAATTTTGAAAAAAAAAAAATTAAAATAAATGTTCAAAGTACTTTTTTTTTCAAAATGTCACGTCCTAGAAAAATTCGGTTTTTAGTTTTTGACTATGATTTAATGAATGAATGAATCAATTTGGGGTTTGATGCACTGCGACCTTTGATCTATTGTGCCCCCATCTAGAGCTGAAAGAGATTGCTCACTTAAAGCTCATCCCCCAAATGTAGTTCTTTTATAAACTTAAGTATTTTGAGTATTTTCAGTGAGGGTAGGTCCCTCTCCTCTATCTGGTGATTTCCCAGATATCTGTGCCTTTGATGCACAAGTGCGTGGCATTTGCCTAATATGTGGTCAGGTGTTTACTCCTGGATGTTGCAGAATCTTAAAGTTGCACTGCTCACTAAGCCGAGAATGCTGAGATGTCTCCTTAGCTTGCAGTGTCCAGTGAGTAAATCTGTTATTATTCTTAGGCTGTTCCTGCTGAGATTAATGCAGGTTTTGTAGCGTTCTTGGTTGTAGTTCCAAAGTAGTAATTTGGCCTGCCTCAGTTTTGGGAGTTCTTTCCAAATTTTGGATCTTTTTGCCTCCTCTTCTGATTTGATCTTGTTTTTGATCACATTTTTACCTAATCCGCAATAGGGCTCAGCCCCTGTTAGGGGGGTTTTTGCTCCTATTTTGGCTAGGGAGTCTGCCTCTTCATTATCATCGATACCCACGTGACCCGGTAGCCAATAGAGTGAGACATTGTTCTTTTTGCCCAGTTCATTTAACCTCTGCAAGCATTCTCATACCAGTTTTGAGCTAATGGCATAGGAGCTTAAAGCTTTAAGCGCGGCTTGGCTATCTGACATGATGGCAATGTTCCGATTTCGGTAGTTTCCTTCAAGGTTACGTTCTGCACATTTACCTATGGCGTTTACTTCTGCCTGGAAAATGCTTGTGGACTGTCCCATCGGTACAGATAGTTTTGTTCTTGGCCCAAATATACCCGCCTTAGTCCCTTCAGACGTTCTTGATCCATCAGTATACCATTTAATGGCGTTTGCTTTAAGATTGTAGTTCGTTGTTTCGCCTACCCACTCTGCCTTGATACTTAACTCTGTTTGAAAATTTTTCTCAAAGTTATATTTTTTTATCATGGCATCTCTTGGAATGTCAAGAAGGTTTGTTACTGTCGACGATGCATTGCCTTTCTTTGTTACCTATGCATTTTCCGGTCCCAGTTCCCTCCTTGGCAAATCTCATAATTGCTCCCTGAGCAGTACTATCTATGACCACGTATAGTGATGTAAGGTGAAGGATAACCTCCATAGCTGCTGCGGTGCAGGTTCGCATTGCTCCAGTTATGCATATGCATGCGAGCCGTTGGATTTTTTCTAGGGCATTCCTAGTTGTTTGTAGTTCGGTTCTTTTGTGCCATGCAACTGCACCATAGGTAATGATGGGCCTTACCGTCATAGTGTACATCCATCTTAGGATACTTGGTTTGCAACCCCATGATTTACCTGCAAGTCTCTTACATATCATAAGGGCTTTGTGGCTTTCGCGACAGTTATTTCTAAGTGTTTATTCCAAAGAAGTTTGCTATCTAGTATGATACCTAGGTATTTTACTTCCTTCTTTGTTTCAATGACTTTACCAGCTAAACTAATAGGATTCATTCGTGGCAGAAGCCTTTTGTTGGTAAATGGTACGATAGTTGTTTTTGCAGGGTTAATATTTAGCCCTACAGATTGACACCATTTACTTGTGATTCTCAGTCCTCTTTGTAATATTTCACAGAGAGTTTCTTCGAACTTCCCAAGGGCTGATATTAAGATGTCATCGGCAAAGCCAATGCAGCGTATGCCTTGAGAAGTAAGACCTTCTAATAGCTCATCCACTACAAGACTCCACAGCAAGGGTGACAGTACCCCTCCCTGCGGACAGCCTCTTGTTGTGATGATTTTCTGGACACTTTGCCCTGTGTGTGCCTCTGCCGTCCTTGTTCTCAGCATTTCACTAATCCATCTTGTTATGGTGATGGGTACACACTTGCTTACTAGGGCTTTATTAACTGCATCATGAGAGGTGTTATCAAAAGCACCTTCAATGTCTAGAAAGGCACATAGTGCAGTTTCATTATTCTTTAAAGCAATTTTTAGGGTGTTAGTGAGGTCATACAGAGCAGTTTCTGTGGATCTGCCTGGTCTATATGCATGCTGTCGATTGTTGAGAGGCATTGTATTTAGTACTTCTGATCTTATGAAGTTGTCAATTATTTTCTCCAAAGTCTTCAGTAAAAAAGATGTAAGACTTATCGGCCTGAACGACTTTGGATGGGTTGTTTCTTTTTTCCCCAATTTAGGAATACAAATTACCTTAGTCCTTCTCCATAGACTTGGTATATACCCATTGCTATGCTACTACGAAGTATGCCAATTAATTGGGGCATAAGTTTCTCTTTACCTTTTTGTAAAAGAGGTGACTTAAAGGGTTGAAAGGTGCTTAACGCCCAATCAAGCCTTTTGCTGGAGCAGATAATTTCAGCTATCTTTCAGGCTTCCCGGGTTTGAACGGTATCCTCTCTATTATATCCCCTACTATTGGTAGACTTCCTGGAAAGTGAGTGTTTAGCAAAAGGGAAGACCTTTGCTCCTCACTTTCGGTGAAGCTGCCATCAGGGTAATGAAGTGCTAAGGAAGTTATTGACTTTTCTTTCGCTAATACTTTATGTAGTCTAGCCGCTACAGGGGTAGATGAAATTCCCTCACAGAAAATTGCAAACCTTTTTCTTTTAGCCTTTCTTATTTCCCCATTATATTATATTTGGTCAACTCTGCAGAGTAGTTCAGCCAATCTCCAGTTCTTTCTGCCTCATTGAAGAGTTTTCTTACCTTGGATCTTAGTTTCGATAGATTGTTGTTCCACCATGGAGCATCTTTCTGCTTCTTAATGGTTTTAAGGGGGCAACTGAGTTCATATGCCTCATTGATTGCCCCACTTAACTCATTAACTATCTGTTCTAATTCAAGGTTACTGTTTGTTGTTCTAACTGGACCTATTTGCTCAAGATTTGTCTTGAGAATGTTTTTGTAAAGATTCCAGTTTGATTTCTTTGGGTTCCTTCCAGAGAAATTCTCTGTTCAAAGGCCTTCTAAGGTAAACAAGATTATTCTGTGATCAGACATTGATGGTTCATTGGAGACTCTCCAATCCTTTACTAAGCTGTTTAAGTTCGGGGTACCGAGCGTTAAGTCTAATACTTCTTCTCAAGTTCTAGTTACAAAAGTGGGGGTATTCCCCATGTTAAATATATCTAGATTTTTTCCGATAATAAAGTCTAAAAGGTACTCACCCCTTCGGTTGATATCGGTACTACCCCATGTTGTATGGTGGGCGTTTGCACCCCATCAACAACGGTAGTTTCGTAGTGTTGTAGTAGTTCTCAAGCCTTTGCACCTCCAGCGGTGGAATGTTGTCTTCATCACCTGGGAAGTAGGCTGATGCCACAACCATTGTGCAGGAGCTGCCCTCTATGTGGATCTCAGCCTGGATTGGAACTAGATCCTTCGTCATAAATTCTGAAAGACAAATAAATTGTATATTATTTCTTATTTTTATGCATGTTCTGGGTGAGTCTTGTCTCGTGTCCCAGATAAGTGTAGAGTCCTTACTTGTTAGGCCTCTTACTTGACCCCCGTTAATTCAGGGATCTTGAGTCAGTACTAGCCCCAGGTTTTCCACCATAAACTTCCTAACTATAACGGCTGATGCCGCCTTAGCATTGTGAAAGTTTAATTGGGCTACCCTGGTACTGATCCCACGTCGTATCATTTTTGGTCTTAGTTGGAGGCAAAGGCCTCCCCGTCTGCTTACAAATGCTCTTCTTCTTCCTCAGTCAGAAGCGTTTCGTTTTTGTCTTGGCAGGGAGAGAGGTCTATGCCCTCTACTCCTCCACCAGCCTGAATCAATTGTATATTTTCCAGTATCTGTACCTGGTCTTTTTCGTGCTTTTCAGAAGGGTGGGTTTGTGGTGCTACGATTGAGGTTGTAAGGGAAGGTAATGTTGGTGCAGGTGTGAAGGTTAATGGGATTGGGATGGTTACAGGACAGGGAGTGGATTGGCAGGTGGGGCTGGAGGTTCTGGTAGGATCCGTTTGTAGATTGTTTGGAAGAGCGGGGGATTGTTTGCCTGTTTCAGCTACGTTGGGGTCAAAGAAAGAGCTAGGGACCGCTGATTTTTAGAGGCCTATAATGGATATCTTGCCAAGCCTATAGTGAAGTTCATGATTTGCCTTTACTATAGAGTCAGCTGACCGTCCGTCAATACTGATAACCAGAAGCTGTCCCTTTCCCTCCGGTTTACTCTATTAACTATTCTCCAGGCTTGGACAGCTAATCCTTCATTCTGTGCCTGGATTAGAGCTAATGACTTTTTGTCTTCTTGTCCCATGCTTCTGCGAAGGAAAACTGTAATGTAAACTGTAATTTTGGGATTGTCATCTCCCAGACAAGCCGCCAGTGCAGTTCCCTTCCAAGTGCTTAACTTTGAAGCCTTCTTTGTCAGCCAGTCGGCTGTTTGTTGCCCATCACAGTTGACAACTAAAAGGCCAGCACTAAAGTGAATCCCATTGAACTTGAGTTTGTGTTGCCATCCAATGGACACGTCTTCAATTATTGCCTCTTCCAGTATCGTCAATTCTTCGGAACTGAGAGTCTCTTGAGGGTACCTCTTGGACAAGACAGCAATTCTAATACTTTGGGCTGCCGTTTGCATAGGAAGTTGGCCTATGTTCATTGCCTTTTTTATTTTCGGTGTTTTGTCCCGCCTTTGCAGTGGCTAGCATTCTCGGTTTTTTTTAACCTCTTGCCTTAGGGAAGGAGTTAAATGGTTGCTCTTCCTCTTACCGTGTTCTTGGCTTTTGGAGGGACCGCTGTTGTTTGCTGCCTTTCTTTCGTCCACCTTCTTCCTGGCTTCCTCGGGGGTCATTCCTTCGTTTAGAAACCGGAAGTACCATTTAGTTCCCGCATTGAATTTTGAAAGAAAAAATCGTACCCCGTTACGTGAAATTTTGAAAAAAAGTACTTTGAGCATTTATTTTTATTTTTTCAAAATTTTGAGTAATTTTTTGTTTTAAAAACTGTTTACCAAAATAAAGTTGCAAACAAAGCAAAAGAAGGGATTTCTGGGCATTATTAAATTTTTTTTTTCTTTGTTAATTCATTTTTTTGAAAATTTAAAGGTCTCGACTTAACCTACAAGCTTTAGCTTTTTGCCACACCAACATCATGCAAGAAATACAGTATATCTTGCTAGAAATAAATCATGCTAGATATTTATCATGCGATAATGGGCATGTTCTATGTCATATTTCTACTCTTATTGGTAGCTATTTACCAGCAAAACGTTCTAAATCAGAATTAACTTGAGTGTAAATTACATACATTTGAAGAAGGACCAAACGAAGCTTAAGAAAATGATATTCTCCGATTTGAAGAAGAACCGAAAAATCGATTATTTTGTGGAAAAGGTTGAACCCTATTAACAGTGATTTGCTCAGACGACATTATATTTGTTCACCTTAGGAAAATTCTTCTCCTGCCATGAGCTTCTACCTACGGCACTGATGCAAAATGAACACGAGTAGGTAAGGTACTGCTGGATTTAAACAAATAAACGAAATTATTCTAGGAATTAAATTCATTGAACTGAATAACAAGGCTCTTTAATATACGAGTTTATGTAAATATAAATAACAAAATAAAATGTAATAAAGAGATTTAGTAAATTAAAGTAATTAATCAAAATTTCCTCGTGCTTTCCAATTGCTATTTTTTTTCTTTTTGGATGTAATTTATATCTCCCTTACCTTCTTTTCTATTTTAATATTTCAAACCATTTTATAAGTAAAGTCTTTGAATAATCAAATAATTGTCGCTAAATTCTCATTAAATCGAGTTTTAAAGCTTCATGGAAAAACATTATTTTTTTTCTTCCTTTTAAATACACTTTGATGAGAAAGCACTTTTCTTGCTTGGTTTGCAAAGCACAGCTAAATTTTCAGTTTTAAAAATTAAATGGGGAGCAAAGACCCATCTCAAGGTTAACTGAGGCAGCAGTACAAGATACATTTTTCCGCACTGTCATTGATAAAATATTATTAAAGAGGATAATACCCATGAAGGAAGATTGCGTTTTGTCATCGCAATCTCAGAAATTTCAACAGATGTACATATAAGGATATAATATATTTCTAATTCTTATTTAAAAGGCTCCCTTTTTTTATTTTTGTCTTGCAGCTGTGTGTTTTTTTTAATATACTTTTCAGGAGAGTCTGCTTGCCTAAGCAATTTTCAGTGAATAACATAGTTGACTTGGTTGGAAAAACACTTGTAGAAAATTAATTTGGACAAAAATTCTTCGTAATATTCTCTACCAAAGTTTTTTAAATTAACTGAGCAAATATGGTGTATGATTTTATTCGATTTAGTTTGATGTTAAAGCAGTTTTAGTATGGTAAAGTATGATTTACTAATTTTAAATGAGTCAAAGTTAAATTCAAAACAATATAACAATTTGACGTTCAAAAATGTCAAAATAAGGTATGTAAAGTGACTTTGTTTGCACGAGATGTTTATGAGTCATGGGTTTATGAGTCATTTTGGTCAATAAACATATAATTTTTTAATAACTTGGCTATACAGTGCCTATCATATTCTAGCAAAAGACTAGAATAATTCAAATAAATTAAAAATTATATATGTTTTTGTAGAGTTAATCATGAATTCCACTATAACCTCTAACATCGTTGGGAGGAGCTTATTAGGGCTGGCCACGAGACGAGAAAAGTCTCGATCTCGGTCTCGCATGACGAGACCCAGACGAGACAGCCTTTTAAGCAATCGAGACAAGACCCAGACGAGACTGTATATTTGAACCGAAATTTACAGAAATTCTAACGAATTAAAAAATCCAATTTCAGTTAAATATTTATTTTCTTCTGCACATATTCGAACTAGCTTCTACAATCGAAATTATCTCGTTCCGAGACGAGACTTACAAAAGTCTCGCAGAGCCTCGTCTCGTGACCAGCCATAGAGCTTATTAATTAAATACGTAGCAAGGATTTTTTTAAGAACATTCAATTACCTTCAAGAAATTTTCTTGATCATTTCATAGGTAAATCGGTCTTAAGTTATAATATGAAGAAGCCAATAACGAAAAAGTTCGTATGCGATTTTTATGGAAAACTAGCTGACCCGGCGAACTTTGTTCCGCCTGAATTTTATTAATGTAATGAAATTAATAATTCCGAGCATGTACAATGTTGTTTCATGTAATGCGGTCATGAATAACAATGAAAATTCAAAAGTATTGGACTTCTTACTGTGATTCACAATAAATATGGAAGTATGTGCATTTCAGACACTTGAACCTGAATTTGTGTGTTGAATAGAAGAAATAGATGATATACAAAATACAGGCACTTGAAACCTGATTATATGTAGCGATCGAATTAATAGTCAAAACGATTGTTATTTAAATGAATTTTATTGTTGGCCCATATGCCTCTTTTGTATTTATTGAAAATAAAATAAATTTCTGACAAAGAATTTACTTATTGCATAATAAATAATATGAACGATAATAATAATTTATATGGGTAAATTCACAATATGCAACGATCGACCACCGTGGTTCGATTGTACCCATTTCTGAATATTGTCGTTGTCAAGACTTGGTTACTGTGTTCTCATTTTACGTTGACACTGTACTGTTTTCGAGTTTGTGGATCTGGTGAGGAATTAGGAGCTGACGTCACTCCCTTCCGAATAAATATAAAAATCGGGTGGAACAACGGCTCATGAAGAACCAGGGCCTAGTGACTAACAACTCGCAACCATTCCTGTGCGCGCCTGTCGACAGGAATGGAATGGACCTACAATTTTATTCCGAATCCGAACGGCTAGACGAGCAGCACTTATTCGTGACAAGTGATACTCTTGGAGGATTTTTCAATTCCTCGCAAGAGGCAGTAGCCCTGAAAAAAAACTTTTTAGTTTTTTTTAGGTGGACGAGGCTGGGAAGCGAACCCAGACCTCCAGCGTGACAGTCGAACGTACTAACCATTACGCTACGGGCTACTACTCACTCCCTTCCGAAGATTGCTAATAATTCCTAAGCTCATTGAAAAATAGTGAAGTAGCTAACGAAGCGCGGTGATAAATGCTTTTGGAGAATAGAGTGTCGCGTTCAGCTTGGAGAGACGTTGATGTTGTAAGGCCAGAGAGTTGAACCTAGAGATGGTTTAATCGTTCTAGATGACTGTTGTTGAATATTGGAAGCGATTCCAGAGCTATGTACGTGAGGATTCTTGGGTTTGGCAATTGAGGATATGTTCCCAAAGCTTAATAAGGACGATTTCAAGATGCTGATCATAACCTGATTTCCTTCAATTGTAATGAGATTGTTTCCCAGTATACAGTCATTTTCGACTAAGAGAATGCCAGATCAGTGAATTCAATTTGAAGAGTCTTTGTTTTGCATCTAACAGTTAGTTGAACATTAAGATGGGTTCTGAATATCCATTGATTTGTGCTAGATGTTTATGGCATCAATATTGAAGTAACATATTTCTCATAAGTTTCATTGTATGTGGCGTCTCACGTGTCGCCAAACCGAGAATAAAACGAAAAAAGTTGTGTAATTTAAACCACTTCAGTAAAAAAGCGGAAGGTTGGCCGAAACGCCACACCATTTTGTTTGGAAAACACATCAAGATTATTTATTAAGATATTTGTATTGTTATTTTGTACTTATCGCACCTCCAATAGAACAAGGGCACAAGTGCAAAAATTCAATTTTCTAAGTTAACTATGCAAAACGTCTCAAAAAAGGTTTTCTTTCCAATGGAACAAAGTCCCGTTTTAAATTAAATATTTTGGAGATTCTTTGTCTAACCTTCTAGTTGTAAATTGTACTACGTTTCTTCAAAAACCATTACTCCGATTTGTAAGACAACGTCCTAACTGTGTACACCGCCTTTTTTTTTGTGATTTTACTTAAGTTTCGGCTGAACAAAGACGTTAGTGCTAATTATGGCAGTTTTATCTTGAAAATTTGAACTATTTTAAATTGAGTATTCTGAAGTCGTTGTTCTATTGGGGGTGCGATACAAAAATCGTCATAGAGACCAATACTTTGCACTGACACCATCCAAACTTAAGAAGTTTGACAACGAAAAATACATTCAATTTTTCTGCAAAACATTAGTGATGAGCTCTTAAAGTGGAAAAAATTCGGTGGAAAATCAATACGTCTGGCGACTTAGGCCACTCGAAACACCCATCGCCAAAAACTTGCCTAGAGAACTCTGCAGTGAACTGATAATTTCGTAAAGCAACTCGCATGTTTGTTTTCAACTGCAATTCTCACGTAATGGCTAAAAGCTATGCCTTCAGTCAAGCGTTCAAATCATCTGCTGAAGTTGATCTTGGAATGACAGGTAGCGTTTGAAGGAAATCGCCTGACAGCTAAATCATTGCACCTTCGAAACGTGCGTCGGTTGTCACTTCGTAAATCTTTCTTTTTAGTAATCTTTCAGGGCTCCCCATGCAATCTTACAGTACTGCAATAGTTTTCGGGAAAAATTCCGTCGGGACCGGCAGACTTTCCAGGCTTAAGCTTAAGAAGTGCTGCTTCAACTTCCTCTGAGGTGAATGGTCTTGAAAACGCGGGCACTTGTTGAGAGTTTTTTTCAGTAGCTTAAGACTCTGCTGGATAAGTCTGCTTTCTGCCTTTTCTGCGGGGGCCTTGGAAAGCTTCACAATTCTGTCGCGATTGCGTTAGGACTGATTGCGGACCTTGGTGTTCTGCTAACCAGTTTCCGAAGAAGGATCCAGGCTTTTCGGCTCGAATGCAGGAAGTTAGTATTTTGGACAGTATTTTGCACTGTATGCATTTTCGAGGGATTTCAGCAGTTTATTTGCGGTTTCAGGTTCTCCATTTGTCTCGAACTCTTTATATCGCAGTTCGCTTTCTTCTGACCATCCCGAAATGTACTCTTTCCGAAATCCTCTCGGAATATGTTTTTTAGCAGTAACGGTGATGACAGCGTTAAGGCGCTTGTAGTTTTTGGCTACAGGATGTACCCATCTTAGTTTTTCCAAGCTGCCTTGTTGAAATTCCATCTCGATTGGGCAATCGATTCAACGATGGGGATCTGTATGCCAGTTTCGATGATGACAGGTCTGTGCTGGCTATGAAGGAAGCTAGAAAGATTTTTCCGGCTGGTTTGGAGAGTCCTTTGGTCATGACTGCAACTTACAAAGGCAAGGTCAGGATTGTAGCTCCTCTGCCATCGCCTGGAAAAGAAGGTTCCAGCATCCTTTGCATCGAAAACGAGATTAAGATGGTTGACATCGGACCAATAAACAAGCTTAAGCCCATTAAGGTCGTTTTGAAGCCACCTATGTACACAGCAGGGTGTTCGAACAGAGGGATAACGCTCGGTGACCAGCACGTGTTTGGCGGTTTGCACATATTTGTTATGTGTGTACCAGATACTTCTATGGTGATAGAAAATATGTTGTCATCGCAGGATTGTTGAACAAGTTTTGCGTTTTTAACACCGTTTCTTACGTATGTGGCAGATCCGTATGCGTGGTGGTATAAAACTCCGATTGCTGTATACCCATGAAGAATTCCTCTTTTCCTAAAGTCAGCTTCAGATGCAGTGTGTGTCTCTTGGATAACTGCTACGTTAATGGCGTTGTCCTTAAAAATCTTTGAAATGCATTCGCCTTTAGATGTGCTAATTCCTTTCCTGTTGAGTTGCAGAATACGAACTAATGGTCCTTTATTCCCTGTCAAGAAGCTCGTAAAAGTGCCGTTTTGTGTGTTTTTTTGTGTAGACTACATTCAGTTATGTATAGCTTTCTTTATTTGCCAGGAGATCGAATGTAGTATTCATTCTTTGGCAGCCTTGTTTTGACAGATCATTTAGCGTTATCCAGGGTGCACCACGGGAGGCGATCTATCGTTGAAACCCATCGAATCCCATAAAAATCTAAGATGCTATATGTTACATCCACATATGCTTCAATTTTATCCTAATTTGCCTGGACTATAGGGATATTAAGCTTATATGCGTAAGACGCAGCTATATGTTCTTTATCAAAATGATCGATGGGTTGGGGTTGTAAACTTAAAAATGGGCACGACTGGATCGCACAAACTTGCTCTCGTAGCTAAAAACTTGAACGTTGTTTAAAATTGACAATTTACACATATAGTGGTTCTATAACATTATTATATCATTAAAAAAAGTTATAAAATCAATTTAAAATATAAATTATTAATTTTATTTAATATAATTTTTGTTTTAATAGCTAAAACAGATAGAGCTCAAGAAAAATTATGCCATCTGATTTGTTTGATAAATATGAATTTACGAAAAAAAAAATTCAAAAATCGTTAAATCGGTTTTCTTAAAAAAAAAATTTTTATATACATATAAAAATTCTTGAAAATTTTTAAAAATAAAATTTGGTATGACAACTTTTAGAATTAAATAAAATGCAATTTTACACAAAATTAAAAAAATATTCATTGACCCGTTTTCAAGATATTGAATTTAAAAAAAAAAAAATTATATTTTTTTAAAATCCATCAATATTTTTTTCGAAAAATTTTATATGCAAAACTGTTCAAATTGTAAAGGACCTCTTACATACAAAATTTGGTTGAAATCGGTCAAGCCGTTAACGATAAATTTGAAAACCAAAATATCGGTTGTAGGACATGTACCGTTGATAACCGTTACAAATTTTTTTTTTTGTAGTAATTATAGTAGCTCGTTTTTTTTTTTTCAAAATCTTTAGAGCCGTTTTTGAAATAAATCAATTTTTGTATATTGGTTGTATGGGAGGTACCGTTATTTTTTGAGTTAAAAAAAAATTTCAATTTCTCCTCTAGGGAATCATCAAAGGACCTTAAGTCCAAAGTTTGAAGAAAATCGCTTTAGCCGTTTAGGCTGCAGGTCGAGGTATAGAGAGACAGACGGACAGACAGAATTCCGAGACCCGAGTTCCGAGTTCTCTATCATCGTAATGTTAGGGAAAATTATTATCTAGAATTTTTTTTTGCACGAATCTTAAACTTTCTCTATACTACATATGTATATCACAAGTAAAAATTAAACAATAATGGTGAAAATTTAAAGTAGAAAAAGGTGAACATTTAAAAGACATAAATCAGTTTATTTGGGTAGGTTTTCTGACTACTTCCAAATATTCCTACACTCAAAATCTCTGCAAAATTAAAAATTTGTATACGACAACTTTAATATGGTTTTATATATTTTGCTACCATATATAGTTCAAATTTTTAACGGACTCTCCTGATTTCATTCAATTTTTGGAAATAAGCCTATTTCGAGATAAAATGTTTAAAATAATTTATATCTCCATACAAGTAGGAGATAGATAAAAATCTTGAACTAGTAAGATTCTTAGAATTTCATTATTTATTCACCAAAAAATTTCAAAACTCTAGCATTCTAATGAAAGAATTTAGAAAAAAGACATAGAAGGACATTTTCCCTATTGTCTGTTACAATAATATAGATTATCAAAAACTCCAAGATTATTGCACACAAAATATATAAGCCTATCAATAAAACTTTTTACTTTTACTCTACGTCCCACCACTTAGCTAATCAATGATTTCAGCGTTGCACATGTGGCGTTACATTTTTTCGTTTCACAAAAATTCAACCGTGAAATTTCAATCTCAACGCGCGGAAAGAAGTTTCACATCAAAAAACATAATTATTTCCCTTACAAAATATATACTGACAGTATATTTTTCTCGGACGTGAAAGAACATACTAAGCACGTCGCAAAGAACTTTAAATGTAATAAATTATTGTTGTCAATTAGTTAAGGGACCCAGTAGTGCAGTAGTTTTTATCAATATACCAGTATTAATTAATTTAAGCCAATTCAGCAGATATTTCTTATTTTTTTTGAATTTTAATCATTCTCCAAGAGAAGCTCTTCGTTATTCATTTCATACAAAACACCAATAATAACTAATACATTTAAATTTCTTACAAATGCACATGGCCCAAAGAATATGGTCAGAGCGCTATCCGCTATTAGATTAAAAACATTTTTTCGGCATTATTAAAATCCTACCACAGAGATCGGTCAGTAGTATATTCCTGTTGTATTGTTCGACAACAACGTGACGCGACGACGACATCCGTTCGAACTTTTATTTTATTAATTTTTCATCTGTGTTACGTATTTTATTGTTGTTGCTTGTTTTTATTATTTTTAATTCATGTATCTTGAAAATATATTAAATGGAAGTGTAATAAATCAAACAAGCATTCGTGCTGGGCATTAGTGTTAAACAAAGCAGAAATATTTTATCGTAAACGCAATCGATGTGGAATACTTACGTTAATGCAAAAACAAAATGTAAGCTAGCATGCAACTTTTATATGATTGTAACGCTTATTTGTGTAATATAATTTTTCAAATTGCTCGCTAATGGTGACACATATTTTTCTATTAAAGTATTAGGGGAGAAATGTGATTTTTTAGGCTACGCTTTTTAGCTTATCGTAAAAATCCACAAAAAAAAAGAGAGCATATTTTTAAACTTGTGTTCGCTAATATTCCTCATCAATCATTAGCTTTGGCTTTTTGCCTTCTAATTTCTTGAAAAGATACAAAAAAAATAACAACAATCTATTATACTTAAGACAGAAATGGCACGAGTCAAAAAATTGAAATGTTATGTTATGTTAACGTAATTTAATAAATTAATAGTCTCTAATAAGATGAGATTAATAAAGACAAACCATCAATTAATATTATCTACACATTTTGTCACTGGAAAGCCTTGAACGGAAATAGTGTTTTAAATTTTTTTTGTTGAGATTTTATGATAAAATTCATAACGAAATTCATTGGGGAAAAAACTAATTGGAAAAGGGTTGGAATCTTTTTTTTTACAGTGTTTTTTTTTGTTTTGATTTAAATAAATCAATATACCTAAAAAAGAAAAGTGGAACAATAACTAAACCCCTATTCAATGCGTTGGACAATTTATTTACATATTCCCATCATAAATTATGTTTGAATTATTTTTGCATGAATGCTTTTTCAAGGAAATTGAAAAAGAAATCATCATTTTTAGTTGCTTGTTTAAATTTAATGACTATCGAGTCCTGGTGCATGGACTGATTTTCTGCTAATTTGTTAAAGAGCATTTTATCTTTTTTGCCAGTGAGGAATATTGTATTGCGAAAATAAAACGATATCCTCTTTTTCCAAAAATTTCTCCGAAGTGGCTCTCATGATTTTGATTAGATTTTGGTCTTTTATTTTTTGGTCCGTTATTGCAAAAACTTGCTCTTCATTTTTTTTTTTCAAGAGTGCTTGCCAAATAATATTGCTTGCCAATAATTTGTTTAAAGGAGAATGGGCATTTTTGGGTGTGAGTGGCCACGAATTAAATTAGTCTCAACTGAAAGGTCTGCTACAAGGGAGTAACTTTCAATATGGGCGTTTCGTTGCAGTGCATTTAGGAAAAGAGATATGAAGATATTTTTAAATGCATTTTTAAATGCATTTTTGGGGCTATCTGATACTTATCCTGATTTGAAAATGTCTAATGACACAATAAGTACCAGGTCAAGATATAGACCGCGGTAATTTTACTACTTATACGAGTTCAGAAGACAACAGTATAAGATTATCTTTTTCATCGCAGCTTCTTAAAAAGAGGGTACCAACCGATTCTTTTAGTACAATCATTAACAAAACTGGTGGCGGTGGTCAGATAAGCTTATTCAGGCTGTTTCGGTGGGAAAATGCACTTTTCCTTTTGCATTTTGCTCTAAGTATACCTCCTTAACAAGGTATTTCCAAGAATGGAGTATCAAATGACAAAGCTAGATTGCGCTCTTTATAGGAATGTAAGGCTCAAACAGGCTCCGGTCTAAAAACACATGTTTCTCGTACTTATGTGAATAGGCACAGACCAACTTTTGGAAGTATCACTGATGTCCATCCCAATTTTGACGATTTTCCAAATCTATCAGAAGATGATTTTGTTCTATTTGCTCTGGGTACGTACCAAGTGAAGATAGCCCGCGGTTATTTTGCTTAGCACCTAGTACAGGGCTTGTTTAATATTGAAGTGCACCGAGGACAACAAGTAAGACATCTTCCGCAATATACCGAAGAGCAAGACATTTGGTTGCAGCGCGCAACCACAGTGGGAGGCTGAGCGCATATTATGTGCGTAGTTTGGTATTTAGGCTGGACAAGAAACCAAACCAATGATATTCGCTTTGCAGCAGCGAAATTAAGTACGATTATAGAGGATGAGTAGTGCCTACTCGTTTTTAAAAAATATTTTTTAATATAGAATATTATATTATACAAAGTATGGTAATTGTATTATTGTACTAATATTAAATGTTTTATGTGCTTTGTTTATAATATAAATCTTTGAGACTGATGTCTATAATTGTTATTCCACTTTCCTTTTCTATTTTTCCATTCACACAAGCCATAACACTGACTAAAACTCAATTAAAGTGTTAAACACAAAAATGCATTTTATCCTAGTTTGAAGTACACCACATGAAAAAACTTCTACACTGTACTTAAACGACCAAACCACATCCAAAAATAATAAAACCATTCTTGGCCGCTCGCACCCACTTTTCATACAAATTTGCCCATTCTCCTTTAAGTTTATAAATGAATTGATACATTCATATCGAGTTTTCAATAATTTCAGTGAAATGTTATTACAAACGTGACACTTCAAATTCTTTCGTTTTTTTCTGTCTATTGCCAGGAAGTTTGAAAAATAAACGAAAAGTTTCCAGTTTCCCGGAAAATTGACATCGCACTTTCGCAGTACATGCAATAATGTTGTCTTTATGGAATTTAAACAAATTTATTTAGCATATTGAAATATTTGACTCTTTTAAAATCACATTCTCAAGTTAATTGTTAACCACATATAATTTGTTTCACACCCTCGAATTTGTAGATGATAATAGACGTTTTGATTCTCACCGCGTGTTTTGTTTACTTAACATGTAACGACTTACTATGAGAATGGTTCTTTTGTTCGAATGTCCTCTCCCATTAAAGTGTTCCCAATAATACAAACAAAATGTGTGCAGAATATCAATCGCTTAATTTTAAATTTCAAGAAATTCGAATATTTCCAAAAATTAGTTTCACCATAATAATGTACTTAGGAGTGGGCCTTAAGAGATTTGTTTTCGAGATTTTATATGTTTACCTCTATAGATACAAAATAATTAAAAAAAAGCTTTAATTATAGAGGGTTTTCCAATAGGTGTTATTTTGAATAGCTATTGTTGTGTAAGCGTAGCCGTGGCGGCCATTTGGCTTATATTGTTTTCTATTATTAATGTCATACGTTTCTCTTTACATTGAAATCAACGTCTGATCATTTATCTCAACAAATGCCATTTTTCTTTGAATATCAAAATAACGCCTCTTATTGGATATTTTAGCCCTATTTGAATTTAAACACGCTTGATCACTTAAGCATGTAAAGTCTTGCATATAAATAACATTATTTTATCGACTTTTAATATATTCGTTATTGCTAAAATTTTTGAAGAAAAAAAATTAACTCGACAATGCTTTTTGAGATTTTTTTCAATGGTTATAGGTAACCAGTTCTTGGGAGATTTTTTATGTTTTGTAATTAAAACCCAACTTATTGGTACATACCGCTTATTTGTTTTTGAGACTTTCAAAAATTAAAAAAAGTAAGTATGTATATACAACATATGTACATGTAAAAAAAAGTTTTCAAATGAATTTCTTGACCTTCAAAAATATTTGTTATGAATTCATTAAAATTCTATAAATCTTCTTTATAATTTATAAGAACAAAATCAAAACTTGGGAGGTTTAATAGTTTTGCAGGAATGTTGTTCACTAATTATTTGAAATACATGATACACTGTGTTTGAGGTATACGCGAAACGCGACTCGGAGGTATAATACTGACTTCCCGTCAATATTTCGATGTAGAAACAGCTGTCAGTGTAAAAATAACATATGATTCAAAAATAAACCACTAGATGGCCCACCTCTTACATATTTTCCTGTTTTAAGTTTAATGTTTTTTTTTTCAACAGAAATCAATTTTTTTAAGCAGAATGTTTTTTTTTTTTCTACACAAACTGCCCGATGCCGACTTGATTTCTGCGTACATTTGATGTTTACGAACGTAATTTGTTTTGCAGGCCTGCTGAAGTCAGATTTCAATTTTTGTTTACGAACACAAACTTTGCAGATCTAAGTTAGCCAGACAATTACGAATTCGCTCAAACACTTTGCAGATTCGAATAAACATAGACGAATTGTTTTATATTTTGTAATATACTGCCTAAACCCCATGGTTTAAAGTCCTGTGTTAATATTAAAAAATGATGCTCTTGAACTATACTTTCTTACGCTGTGTATCTTAATTGTGGGCACTAGACGCACAATTATTCTTATTCATTAAATTCGCTACATCGTTTAAAAAAGTAGAATTTTCATAGCTGTTAAGCAAATTAATCGCCCATCAAAATATTATTCGATATTTTTTGCCATTGGTATAAAAGTTCCATTATTTTGTGGTCTATTCGGTTTATTGAAAGCGACCAATACTGTCATTTCAATGGAACACTATTGCAATTATTTTTTGCTGTAATTGCAATCTTTGTTGCCATATACTGCCTAAGCCCCACAGTTTCCAAATTTGTATTCATTCAAAAAAATGATCTAACTAGAGCTAAGCTTTCCAACGATATCTCTTTCGTGGGCAAAAGGTAGACCAAAATGCTATTCTTCTTTGTGTCTTTGAAAAAAAAAGTAAAAATTGGTATCGTTTGTCAATCATTTTTTTTTGAAAATCGCCCCTCCCATCCAAACGCGGGGAATAGACCCCCCTCCATACGATATTTATCTTATCTCGACCCAACCTGCATGCTTGAGCTTTTTGTTAAATTGTATGACAGACGTTTTCAGAGCTATAAAATTGGTGGCTATTATTGGTTGTTATAGAGCGTGCTCAAAATGCCTATCATATTCATACTTACATAATATTAACGAGGTATAATTTATAAATTATTCAAAGTTCCAAGAGGTTGGAGGCGTGAGGCTGTATTTGCTCTTGGAAACAACCCTCAGGAGAAACTTTTTCAAATTGGAGGATAATAATTTAAATGTGCAATAAATTCCATATACGGAAATTGAAAAAAAAAAACACTGTGGGGACACCAAGTGTTTGTAATATACAGGGTGTCCCAACGTCACCAAGCCAGACGAAAACCATTGGTTCCTAAGCGGTGATTTTGAGTTGAAAAACTTCAGAGGTAATTTTCTCGTTTTCACTTCCTTTTTGACTTATAACGGTTTTGTATATTTTTTGGTCTCATTTCTTTTACTATAGCTGTGCGAAGTGTCAAAATGTTTGGGTGAGGTTTATCAGAATCGTTTGTCCATCGTTTATCCACGTTTGTCCAACCAAAAAAATCATTCGTCCACCCTCAGGAAAAAAGTTATAAAGCTTTTTTTTATAGCAACTCCCCAAAATCAAAAAAACTTATCTACTGCCCCCAAAAGATGACTTAGGAAGATGAGACAAAGTGCGTTCGTTTGTCCACCGATTGTTTAAGATTATTCACAAAAAATAATCGTTTTTCCACATTTAGTTCAAAAGTTATTCAACATTACTTTTTTATAGCAACACCAAAAAAATTTAAATTTTGTTTACGAAAATCGTTTCAATCCCAATCGTTTGTCCACCGTTTGTCCAGGTAAGTCCAGCAAAAAAAAAAATTCAGACCTTCGTTCAAAAGTTATCCAACATTTCGTTTTTAACTTTGGGGGTTTTGCTATAAAAACGAAATGTCGAATAACTTTTGAACGAAGGTCTAAACATTTTTTTTTTTTGCTGGACTTACCTGGACAAACGGTGGACAAACGATTGGGATTAAAATGATTTTGTTAAAAAAAAAAATTAAAATTTTTTGGGGGTTGCTACAAAAAAGGAATGTTGAATAACTTTTGAACTAAGGGTGGAAAAACGATTATTTTTGGTGCATAATCTTAAACAGCCTGTGGACAAACGAATGCACGTAGTCTAATCTTCCTAAGTCATCTTTTGGGGGCAGTAGATGAGTTTTTTGATTTTGGGGAGTTGCTATAAAAAAGAAAAGCTTAATAACTTTTTTTCTTGAGGGTGAACAAACATTGTTTTTGGTTGGACAAACGTGGACAAACGATTCTGATAAACCCCACCCACTTCACACAGCTTCTTTTACTGGCCTTGAGTTTGACTAAACACAATCGATTTTTAATTTTTAAATATTTAAATTTTCTTGAATTATTTTTCTTAAATTTTATTTCGTTAATAATTTTAAATTTATTTTTTTGCCAAAAAAAGATTAGGTAATTTTAAGAGAACAAATTGGGCTTTTATAATAAAACAGAAAAAAATGGTACTTTTTAACGTGTTTTTTGTTAAAAAAAAACGCCCCCCAAAAAAGGCAAAAAGATGGGTTTGATAATAAATTGCGGGAAAACCGTTATCCGCGTGGAAAAAAGATTTAGGACGCGTAAAAACTGCAAGGTGCTATTGTGACAATATAAAAAAAAAATGAAGAATCGTTTGTATTTTTGCAAAGTTAAATCTATTTAAAGAAATGAGACCAAAAATCGTTTACAGCATTTTAAGTCGAAAAGGAAGCAAAAACGTGAAAATTAGCACTTTAAGCTGTCGACTTAAAATCACCTCAGGAACCTATGGTTTTCGGCTGGGCCGGTGACGTTGAGATACCCTGTATATCTGTACCTACCTAATTCTAAGGGAATTTATAAAATTTGTTAACGAATTAATAGCAAGAATTTTCAATTTTGTTTGTGAAGTATTTTGAACATTTAAATGTGTTTATTATTTCAGTATGAACAAATTCCAATAATTTAAATAAAAAAAAAATAAATCGAGTGGCACAACGGCTCATGAAGAACCAGGGCCAAGTGACTAACAACTCGCAACCATTCCTGTGTGCGCCTATCGACAGGAATGGAAGGGACCTACAATTGTATGCCGAATCCGAACGGCTAGACGAGAAGCACTTATTCGTGACAAGTGATACTCTTGGAGGATTTGTCAATTCCTCGCAAGAGGCAGTAGCCCTGAAAAAAAACTTTTTTAGTTTTCAGTTGGACGAGTCTGGGAAGCGATCCCAGACCTCCAGCGTGACAGTCGAACACACTAACCATTGCGCTACGGGCTACTACAATTTCCAATAATTAGAGTAAACTAAAAAAAAAACAAATAATTAGTTAATTCCATTTTTAAATTAGTTTCGTGACCTTACAGAAAACCATGAGGTTTTGGTTTTCGAAAGGGATATCAAATGTTCGTATGATGTTACACATTGTATGAGCGGGATATGTATCATTCTGTGTCAATTATATGCGCCTGAAAGTTGAATTTCAGTGCTAAACTATAAAAAAACCAGCCAACATTTTAGTTTGAAATTATTACAGGGCTATGTAATATTTTTACCAAAATTTCTCAAATTATCACTTGTATTTCCTTTTTAATTAAGTGAAAGAAAAGACCCTCCCAAATTAAATTCAATTATCATATAAAATGATAGATATACATAGATATATATATTTATTGAACAAAATAATATTTACAATTTGACTTATAATAACTAGTTAGAGACGATGATATTATACATTTATTGGCACATAGGGGGCCTAATCTTATACTTTGTCTTAAGCTTAAAGGATTATAAAATATAAAATACATGTCAAAAAATTAAATCTAAAAGTCGGCTGACTTTATTGTCCTCGGGGTGTTCCGTCCCGGTTGTCAAGTTGTGGCTTTGGTGGGGGGATGGGTTGGCCTTTAGCAAATATAAAATCATTTGTGTAAGGATATTGCGATATTTTATCCGGCGGTAGATACAAATAATATTACACTTACATCCGCAAAATGTTATGGTCATATATGTTGCTCACTCTTTGTTTAAGTACAATTTTAATAAAATATTCAAATACCCCAATTATTTTACCTGACAAAAATATGATCTCCGAAAATTTAATATAACTGGCGACTTAGCAATTATTTAAAAACGTCAATGAACCACAGAATAAATTCATTATATATAAATGAATGAAATCCTGAAAACTAATTCGATAAAAATGTCTGCCCAGCTCGGTATCATCAAGTACTTGTTTTTTAATTTTTCTCAAACAAAAATCCTTTAAATATCATTACTGATTGATTCTTTCTTCAAAGACAATATAAACATGCAATGTTCGTGCACTGTGGCGTATACGTAATATTTTTTTTTTTTTAATTTCAATACATATAGGCATGTAAGTTGTTACATATTTGTATTTTGTTATACAAACCATATCACCAGGACACCAACCACAATAAACACACCAACCATAGTCACGTTTTTAACTTTCGAAAAAAAGTTTTCGTCCCCTAAATATAGAACTAATCGAATAAAATTCAATAATTCCAACTAAAAACTTCTTCCGCTTTGAACTTATGGCACGCATCAGCCGAAGGAAAATACATATATAACCAATACCTAGAAACAAAAAAAAAGTTCAAACAAGCTCTTAGACGACATTGTAGACAGGAAAAAGCAAAAAACAAGCACTCACGTGCTTAAAAACATGACAGACTGCCGAGCGGTGTTGCTGCTTTGATGATTCATAAACGTTGTTAAGTAGTTTAAATATAGCTTCTTGTTCTATTTAGTAACACTTGCTGCTACTTGTTATCCATTGTTTCAGTTTCAACCACAGCATAAGACATGTGTATCGGTTTTTTTTTTCGTTCCTAATGTCAATGAGATATAATTTATGGGCCAAGTTAAGAATGACAAGTATCTGTTGAATGTTTTAATTGCTGTCAAGTGGAATACACACACACATTTTTCTCAAAAAAACTTTGAATATTTTTCTTTGAGAAAAGAAATTATTTAAACATTTTCTTATGTTAAATTAAATAGACAAATTTTAAATTAATTATTTATACACCAAATAGACTGTACCCATTCATTACATTTCACTTTAGTTGACTCTTTAATTAAGGCAGTGCTTAAGCGAGTACTTGTTTGTGTATGTGTGTGTGTGTGTGGTGCAAAAGGTCTATTATAAGTACAACCAAGTAAGTTAAATTTGATAAATTGAAACAGAAAAAATAGCAAACACAAATAAAAATATGAAAAGCACAAACAAGGATAGAAAGATGATGAACTCTTTGGGATCATAAACAAAATGAATCAAACAGGGTTGTCGATAATAGTACAAAAGTAATTAATTTACTACTTCCTGTTTAGGGCTATATTTTTCACATTTATTAGTCAAAATAAAAATTTTGTCCTAAATTACACTCATATATGTATTGATACAATAAAAGGAAAATGTTGTATGAGAGTTTTCATAACTAACGTATTTTTCAGATTCGTTTAAACATAAAAATAGTTTTAACCTACATGCATGAACAACATATGTGATTATAATAACCTAACTAATTTTTTTCTTGTGATATTATAGGATGGGGTATTCAATTATCAATGATCCAAGTTAAAACTTGTGGTAGCTTAGGTCATGACATGTTTAAGCATCGTAACTTGTCTATACCTAATCATAACGCTTTTCGAATAACAATTAGTCGCCTTCTTCGTGTTTTTGAACAACAACTACTTTTTGAAATTTGAAACAAACTTTATTCGCCCAGCCAAGTCCATAATTGATTTTCGCGTTTTACAAATTTTATATTATTAATTGGCGTCATCATTTAGCTACCAGACTTAAAGATAATTTTTAAATCCGATCAAACTTAATTTTTAATATTTTGAATAGACCCTTAGGGCCAGTTTGTACACAGCTGATTATCTTTAATCCATGATTAGTGGAGCTGGGAACTCCTCAAATGTTTTTGTTGATCAAATTTTGTTTAAAAAATTCAAAGTATGAGTCGCTAATCATGGATTTAACTAATCAGCAAATTTTGGTTGATTAGCGTTAGTTAATTAAAGCCTTTCTTAACTAACAATTTTTTCTCTATAAGGCTCATTTTTTGAATTTCTATAAGCTGTTATTATTACAAGGCTTGTATTCAGTTTGGACATCGAAGTTGCAAATTTTCGAAGCTATATTTTTGAAAACAGCTTCCTACAAACCTATTACAAGCAGAATCTTTAATTTTCTGCAAGCCTGAATATTTACAATTCGGTTATAGTTTTCGTAAGGCTTCCCAGAAATTAGTTTTGAGAGGCATGCGAAATAAAAGCAAAGAAAAAGCTTTCATTAGGAAGCACAGCCAAGAGCTCTGGAAGGGCCTACTTACCAAGGCTATTATGTGTACAAAATTCTAATGGAAGCATAGTTAGTGGAATTATGTGTGAATTATGAATTTATTTTGTTTCCTTAAGCCCCCTGAGGAAAAGCCCAATACAAGCATTATCTTGTGTACTGTTCGGCACATGTATGTTTCTACTGCCGAGAGAGGATTACCACAGGTCAAATTATCTATGAAAATAAAAATAGGTAAATTTGTATCATTTTAAGAATTTAAACTAAACCTATTCATTGAGTATAGGTAAAGCTTTTAAATTTTGCAAAACAAACACGGAACAAACATTTATTTTCTGCATTGAGATAAATATGGGAAAAGAAAACAATTTATTTAAATTCACTTGAAGAAAAAAAATATATTTATGTTTTTTACATGGAACTGTAATTATGTAATTTATATTCAGAATTGCAGTACAAATATAAATTATTTAATCATTTTTTATTATAAATGACTTAACAAAAACAGATAAACTTTATTCATATTCGTTGTTTGTTTTCTTTTTTCAATTTCTATAAAAAAAAAATAATACCCCGGATCCCACCAATAAAAATGATTTCCTCAGAATTAAATTTGATCGCAGTGGTAACTCTGATTAAGCATGACATCCAATTTTGGTTCTAAACACAAGCCCGACGCAAGCGTAATAATTGTGTGAACTCTGTCAGACGCATGCGCGAGAAGCATTTATTTCGATGAATTTGCCTCAGCGAAGTGATGTCAGCCTAATTTGTTTCTATAAGACCTGTGAAGAGGTGGTTATGCAAACATAATTTTAATCATCCTCTCAGGCGCATGCGCGGGAAGTAATAATTCCGATTATTTGGTCCTAGCGAAGTGTTGCACACTCAACATGAAAGCATTAAAAGTTGGTACTTCGCATGGAAAGTAGTATCGATGTGAAAATAAGCTACTGCTGGCTGAATTATTCACAAACGAGGTGACCATAGTATAGTTTCTGTTTCATCGTTAAAAAATATTGTCACGTTAAGAAATTCGAATGTCTTCAAAAATTATCTCAGTATGAAGCTTTCATTTCTCAGTAGTTTTTTAATTACATTTTACACGTTTTTTAATATCTATACTGCATAGTTACTTTCAGTTGAAAAAACTTATTGGTGGTCGTTATGGTTAATGTTTTTTATTTTGGCAAATAAGTGTTTTTAAGAAAGATACAAATTAAAATTGGCAGTAAATGTTTTGTGTACAAAATGAAAAGTACATATTTTATGGAGCATACAAAAATTTTTATATTTTTTCTCAAATCAAAGCCTTTCATTCTTAAAAACAATTGATTTCAATGAAAAAGGAACTTACAAATATTTAAATTGTTGTCTCACAAAATTTATGTTTGTGTGACCACTTCCATATTTTCTCTCATACGTAATCACGGAAACATTAAAAATTAAAAAAAAATAACATAACGTAAAAAAACTCCCTTGCAAGCAACAGACAAATGGTCACCTGAGTTTTTTAAATTAGTTCAATTCATCAGGAAGTCCCAAGGAAGTTTTTAGGAAGCTAATTTCGGTTTCAAGTGGTTCCAATTTGGCACTCATTTTTCATATGCCAGGCTAGCTCAATACGTAAGGTGCCCGACTCTCAACCCAACCATCCTCGGTTCAAATCTCGCAAAATCCATCAAGTAAGTAATGTGTTTTTTTCAGATATAAATAATTATTGTGCATTAAGTTCTAGAAGAAAATCATTGCTTGCATGAAAATTAAGGAGAAACATAGAAATAAAAATAAAGAACTTATTTTTATTTTGTTTTGCATTGTGCTTCGAAAAGGCTTCTGCTAGGCTTCGACAAGCCTTTTATAAGGGTTTTTAGATGTGCCTATCGAAACACTTGAACAAAACTACACTACTACATTTGCAATGTTTGAGTGTAGTTTTGTTGTATAAGGCCTTAGCGAAATAAATGATTACTTAAAAGCCTTTTGAGCTTCTCAATGTGGGCCAAATGTGTTTCTCTAAGGGTTTATAGAGTCCAATTTGCTGATTAGGAACTAACTTCGATAGACCCTTACAGAAGTTAAATTGTTAGTTGGGTATGAAAGTCACATACAAAATTTAACCCACTGTGAACAAACTGGCCCTTAGACAAAATTCGTATCGTTACTGGTCTTATCTTTTATAAATTTTCTATTTAATTGTAGTTTTTAAAAAGGTTTAACATTAAGCAAAGTTATGCTGAAATAAAAAGTTAAAACCATTTTAACCCGATCAAACATGTTTCAAAATCAAATAAAAATAATATACAAACTCAGAATTTTTGTCGAGAGCTTCATTCTGATGTCTTAAGCAGCGTCCACATTATGCCGATCAACATTGATTATTTGCATTGTCAATCAACATGCTCAACATTTTAACTTGTCCACACATTGCCAGTAAGTGTGTACGTGTTGAAGTGTATACTGACATGTCATGTGTCAAGCGTCGTTAGTGATAAAAAAAAATCTGACATTGAAATTGCATGGAAATTAAGTAAGTTATAAATAATTATTCTTTTTTAATTGAATTACTTATAAATTAGATTTTCTTTGTTAATTAAAGAGATCAAAACACAAAACACAAACGCAGACGCCACAACCGCAATAATAGAGACAGCTGTGTTGATGAACACGTCCAGACTTAAAAATTATTGTTCAGTCGACTCAACATTGTTGATTTCTATCCATTTGAATCGGGTTGCGCTTGTGTAGACAAAAGTTCATCAACTCTGTTGATCCATACGTCCACATTTGATCAACATTTTTGATCAACTCTGTTGATATTCACAAATCAAAATGTAGTGTGGACGCTGCTTTAAGCTTTTTTTTTTTAAGAAATACTCTTAATTTGAATAGGATCTTTGGACGTTGTCGGTTGTAAAGGAAAAAATTCAGTGCTTTTGCAAGTTTCTCGAAACCATCACTTTTGTTTAAGAAATCTTTGGAAAAATTGTAGCTCTTAAAATTGTACACATATTAGAGCAAGAGATTTTGAGAAAACCTATTCATAACTGTTGCTCTAACGAAAAAAAAAAGAATTTCTTTTTGCAAAAATGATTATGGTTATTAATGGTAGATACTTCTGGTAAGTACCTTTGTTTTTTGATTTTCTTGAAAAATGTCCAGTTGATTTTTTCCATTTTAAATAATATAATAGAAATTTAAAAAAAAACTTCTAAGTTTTTGTTGAAAACTCAATATCCCAAAAATTACTTGGATAGTTTACTTGGTATTTAATGATTTTCAACACTGTAGAAAATTTAAAAATCCTCGATATTTGAACTAAAAATTAAGTAACCATAAAATAAAAAAAAGCCCTTTTGTCTTATCTTATCTTATTTTTCTTGAAAAAAGCTTGAATATGGTTTTGACAATAATAACCGTCATAATTAATTAATTTTCGGATTAGCCGCGTTATTTAAAATAAGAGTGCGATTTTGTACTCACCCCGAACGTTTCGCATCAAATTACATTGAGCGTGGTCACCGGGAAACTGCTGATGAAATATTATGCATTAGATTGGCTACGCAGGTTGTAGCGGTGCGTAGACGGTTCTATCTCATGAAGTTGTTGTTGTTGAGGTGCAGGTTGTTGGGAGCAAACAATACTCACTACATCGCAGGGTGTTTTAAGTTTGATTTGGGATGCCCGTGAGGTGTTAATGAGTGGGTCCCATGAACGAGAAAGTTTAAAACTGTCGTCCCGATTGAAATTTTGGTGGCGCTTAATTTCAATCGCCTCGCGTACCAAACGTGGGATGTAATGGGTTTCTTGCGCTAAAATCTTGGCTTGGTCGAAATGAATCCAGTGATGTTCATCTGGATTGTCCAAGATGTGTTCGCAAATTGCCGACTTTTCCCGCTGATTTTTGCTTACAGCGCTAATGTGCTCTTTTAAGCGGGTGGCAATGCTTCTTTGGGTTTGTCCCACATACGAAGACCCACAGCTACAAGGAACTGCATATATGCCCGGTGTTTGGAGAGGAAAGTGGTCCTTTGGTGAGCGGAGATAGTTTTTTACCTTTTTCGGTGGTATAAATATGGATTTTACCCCATATCTTTTTAAAACTTTGCCAACTCTGTCCGTTACACCTTGCATGTGTTCTTAGTGTAGAGGATTTTAGTGTGTGTGATAGGATAACTTGTATGCAAGCAACAAACATCCAACAACTGTGTACTCAAAAACAACAACAAAAGTTTGATAAGCTAATCAACGCGCAAGCCAAACTACCAGAGGTAAACACGATCGACCTCACAAAAGCCGTTGTCAATGTATCAAACATAAACTTGAGTCCAGCAGCCACGAGCATTCTAAGCAAAGGTTTAAACTTTGCTCCCACTCCACGATGTGTGCCAGTCGAGAACATAATAGGCAATGTAGAAGAATGCATCTCGCGAAACAAATTCAACAGCATCGAAGCCGAAACGATTCGGCAAGACGTAGCGGTTATTGTTAGACGAACCAAAACACCAACAACTAACAATGTAAGCAGAGATGAAATGGTTGCTTTGAACACGTTGCGTAGGGAAGAGAGTATATTTATTCTCCCTGCAGACAAGGGTAATGCGACTGTTGTTGTAAACAGAATTGACTATTTCACAAAGATTAATGCTTTGGTTGATGACACCAACACGTATTCGCCAGTCGATTACGATCCCACAGCCCGGGTCTTAAGAAAAGTCACAAAACTCATCAACGAAAATAAAGCAGTATTGCCACCTCAACGCTTAATTCCCTCTTGTACCCAGCCACCAAAATTGTATGGGCTGCCGAAAATACATAAAGAAGGCCATCCTATGCGACCAATTGTGAGCCAAATAAATGCGCCTTGTTATCTTTTGGCGAAGCATTTGGTAAACGTTTTTAAACCTTTAATGGGGTCGACAGAACACCACATAAAGGATTCTTCTCATTTTGTGTCGATTCTCGGTAACCTAAGACTCGAAGAGGATGAAGTTATGGTGAGTTTTGATGTTGAGTCACTTTTTACAAATATACCTGTTCAAGAGGTTCTGACTGTTATCCGTGAGCTAATCTCAACTTCCGGCATTAACGAAAACTATATGCCGCTTTTGGAATTCTGTTTGTCTTCAGGGTATTTTTGTTTCAACAAAAAGTTCTATCTGCAAGTGGATGGCGTTGCCATGGGTTTGCCTTTGGCGCCCCTGATTGCAGATTTATGGATGGAACATTTTGAAGCAAAAGCCCTACGCAGTTCTACAGAAAAACCCAAAATTTGGCTGAGGTATGTGGATGACACATTTTGCATCCTTAAAAGCTCTAAAATTGTGAGTTTTTTCGAACATCTGAACTCACAACATCCAAAAATAAAGTTCACCATGGAAAAAGAAAAAGAAAATTCCATTGCATTTTTGGATGTGAAGGTGACAAGACGAATAGATGGTACACTGGGACACACAGTCTATCGCAAAGAAACGCACACTAACAGATACCTACATGCTACTTCCCACCACCACCCGGCAAATTTAAGATCAGTTGTCTCGACACTATTTCAGCGAGCCCACAGAATATGCGACAGCGACCACCTAAAGGCTGAGCTGAATCTGGTGGACAACGTTTTGAAAGCAAATGGTTATACTAAAAAGCAAAGAACGTGGAAGCCAGTTGTGTCACGGGAAAAGGATGAAAGCAACCTAGACAAGAAGGCTTTTCTGCCATACGTTAAGGGTGTAACGGACAGAGTTGGCAAAGTTTTAAAAAGATATGGGGTAAAATCCATATTTATACCACCGAAAAAGGTAAAAAACTATCTCCGCTCACCAAAGGACCACTTTCCTCTCCAAACACCGGGCATATATGCAGTTCCTTGTAGCTGTGGGTCTTCGTATGTGGGACAAACCCAAAGAAGCATTGCCACCCGCTTAAAAGAGCACATTAGCGCTGTAAGCAAAAATCAGCGGGAAAAGTCGGCAATTTGCGAACACATCTTGGACAATCCAGATGAACATCACTGGATTCATTTCGACCAAGCCAAGATTTTAGCGCAAGAAACCCATTACATCCCACGTTTGGTACGCGAGGCGATTGAAATTAAGCGCCACCAAAATTTCAATCGGGACGACAGTTTTAAACTTTCTCGTTCATGGGACCCACTCATTAACACCTCACGGGCATCCCAAATCAAACTTAAAACACCCTGCGATGTAGTGAGTATTGTTTGCTCCCAACAACCTGCACCTCAACAACAACAACTTCATGAGATAGAACCGTCTACGCACCGCTACAACCTGCGTAGCCAATCTAATGCATAATATTTCATCAGCAGTTTCCCGGTGACCACGCTCAATGTAATTTGATGCGAAACGTTCGGGGTGAGTACAAAATCGCACTCTTATTTTAAAAAACGCGGCTAATCCGAAAATTAATTAATTATGTCTATAAACAACCGTGAAAACCTTAAAAGTTATATTATAATAATAACCGTGTTCTTTAATTAGTGTGTCATCTACTTCTAAGGAACAAACAATTCAAGTTTGCACAAACGTTGGCATTACCAATTGTTCTGAAGAGGTGTTCTACAACGCTGGCAAAACCACTGCCTCAACTTTTTTATTTATGCTATTCTACTGGTCTCTTTCCGAGTGGATGGAAAGCAGCATTTGTTTATCCAGTCCCTTAAAAGGCGTATCTTCTTCACCCTCAAACTATCGACCAATTGCACTTACGTCCCTCCTTTTCGAGGAAACGCTGATGAATTTTTAGCTCAAGAAATATCTCAGGGCGAAAGCTTTTTAATGACCGCCATTACATCTTTCATAGCAATTGGTCCACTGGATATCTGAATATATATCTCACACAAATCTTTACATCATTTTAGAGAAAGTAAGATTATTTCGCTTGATATTTCAAAAGCGTTTAAAAGAGTTTGGCATCAAGCTCTCTTATCGAAAATGTGCGCATTTGGTATCGATGAATCTCTTATTCGTTGGATTAGAAATTACCTTTTGTACCGCTCAATACAAGTTGCATTGGACGGTTTCAAGTCTGAAATCCACAAAATAAATGTTGGTGTGCCACAGGGCTCCACTTTGCCGCTATCCATGGGCGGCACTTTCATTGAGGAAATCGAAAAGCCACCTTCAGTGGAACGATCACATATTCGAGTTCACCATAAATGCTGCTAATTGCTTAGGTTTTCTTTGGCGATACAAGAAATGTTTCGCTCCTTCTGATCTGGCTATTATCTATAAAGCCTTTATTCGTCCAAAACTCGAGTACAATTCTTAGTTTTGGTTAGGTGCTCCAATAACCCACATGAGTCTTTTGTACAGAATACAAAGAAGAGCTATGAAGGTGATATAAATATAACGGAAGGATTTCCAACTCTCGAACCATGTCGCAATGTTTCTTGTCTCTCGTTATTTTACCGTTATTTTATAAACAGTGTTCTACTGAATTAGCCAGTTGTAGTCCTCCCCTAAAAAAAATCAGCCGTAATACTCGTAGTTCTAGGAATACGCATCAGTTTACCCTTCGGACGTACTGTTAAGTATAGAGATTCTTTCTTTAGACGCACTACAAGAATGTGGAATGCTTTACCTGGCTCTATCTTAATCTTCCCCTCCCATTTCGATTTGCAGAACTTCAAAACTTATATGCATCGGTATATCTTCTCCAACCCTTCCCTATTTTCCTAAAGCTCGCACTGCGTTTATTCATCTTAAGGGTATTAAAAAATCCTTTAGTGCGAACATAATATAAAATATAATACATATAATTTTTGGAACTTTACGTATTGTTAGAAACATGGTAAGAAGTTGGCATAACATGACCAATAGAAATATTGATGCTACGTTTAACTGCCCGAGCAGAATGTAGTCGCTGTAGCGGCCGCTTGTCGCACAATGAGAAGCAGTATTCATACTGCCGATATTGTTTTTGTTATTCATGTAAAATCCTACTGTGGATAGCTACTATGGAATACTACTATGTAAAGCTTTTCCAATAAAATACGGGTATTGTGTTCAAGGGGTAAATATCCTTTTATATTAAGGAAGCATATATTATGAAATCGTACTATTCTTTTCGACAACGTTAAAATATTAATAATTTGTTCAGTTGTTTGACAAAATATAAAAAAAACCAAACCTGCTTATTTTAAATGTAATCGGGTGTTCTGTTCTCTCTCCAAAATGAACCTTTGTGGGCTTCTTTTCATGATACGTTTCATCTTCATAATATAGCTAACAGTATGTACATAAGAGCAAGTACGTGTGAACCAGTTATTAATTTTATTTCTATTAGAAGATTTGTGCAAAATTTGTGAAATACGATCTGAAATCGAAATATATTTGATAAACAATAATATTTCGACTTGTATTGAATATAACTTTTAGTAAGAAAGAATTGCGTTCACGGGTTTTTATTATTGAATATGTTTTTCTGGAACCTAAGCTTGCTTAAAATACAAATTTCGGCCAAATTTCTGAGAGAATGGTCACACTTGTCTTTTTCAATATTTTTGGTATAACTCGAAAACTAAGCCAAATTTGAGAATTTTACTCAAATACAATGATACTTTTTCGATCCATCATATTAAAGACTTAAAGCCTCTTATACTTTTCACTAGAATACATCTTGCATCTACATACATATATCGTTGCACCAAAGAAAGTTATTAGCAGTTTAGTAAAACAAAATTAAAATCAATGTTTTTTTCTACATTTTGTATGTACATATAGCTCTGTTTTTATTATTTTTGCTGTTTAAATTTTTTTATAAATTTTTGTAAAAAAACCATTTTAATTGAAAACTAAATTTCCAACAAAAACTCTTGTCAATAACATTCACAAATTCGTCTTAGTTTGCGAGTAATACCAAAAATATATACCATTCTCTTAGAATTGCATGGATGAATTATGGTGAATTTGATGGTATAAGCAAGCTAAGTCAGCAGGCAAACATATTTAATAATAAAAACAAATAAACCAATTGTTCCTTTCTACATTTCATATTCCGGTTTATTCAATAGCCTATTAGTGTTTGACTAAGAATTGATAAAAACATTGGGTTCTTGAAAATGTAAACTTTTCAATGGGAACAATTTATTTTCGCACCCGAGCAGTTGCAAGAATATTAAAAGATCTCGATATTCACAAATCTGCTGGCCCGGATGGTATATCACCCATTGTTCTGAAGAGATTTTCATCCACATTGGCAAAACCACTGCGCAAACTTTTCTATCTTTCCTATTCAACAGGATACTTCCCAAAAAATTGGAAAACAGCGTTCGTCCAACCAGTCCCCAGTCGGCCAATCGCACTGACGTCCCTTTTGGCCAAGGTCATGGAAACACTGATCAATCGACAGCTTAAGATATATCTTGAAGAACATAATCTTTTTAATGACCGTTAATATGGTTTTCGCAGTAATAGATCCACTGGTGATCTGATGGCATATCTTACTGAAAAGTGGAACCAATCCTTACATCGTTTTGGAGAAAGTAAGATTATTGCGCTTGATGTTTCTAAGGCATTCGATAGAGTCTGGTATCCTGCTTTTCTATCAAAAATGAGTGCGTTTGGTATTGATGTATCTCTTATTCGTTGGATTAGTAATTACCTCTCTGGCCGTTCAATTCAAGTTGTTTTGGATGGCTTTAAGTCTGAAGTTCGTAAAATAAATGCTGGTGTCCCTCAAGGCTCTGTTTTGTCTCCGACTCTTTTTCTCATTTTTATTAATGATCTTTTGTCTGAAACTACTAATCCATTTAACTGTTTTGCTGATGACAGCACCCTCCGCTTTTCATATTCATTTCCTGATTCAATTCCTTGTTCTTCGAATGTGGAACTGTAACGGCAGTATATGTTGAGCTCATTAAATTCTGATCTAAATGGCATCGTTAGATGGGGTATTAAAAATCGTGTTGAAGTTAATGCTTCCAAGACGCAGAGCTGTTGTTTATCCTTAAACCGGAATATTCCCCCAATGTCATTGTTCATGGATGGCACTTGCATCTTGGAAACAGAAAAGCTGTCAATTCTTGGTATGTGGATTACTGACCATCTTTTGTGGAATGACCACATACTGGATACAACTAAAAATGCGGCCAAATGCTTAGGTTTCCTAAGACGATGTAAAAACTTTTTTCCCCCTCTGATCTGGCCACAATTTATAAGGCCTAAATAGGTCCGAAACTGGAATATAATTCTCATATCTGGTCTGGTTCATCAAAAACATCTTTGCACCTACTGGACAGAATTCAGAGAAGAGCTTTAAGACTGATAGGTGAAAGAGCAATTTCCGAAACAATTGTTTCGTTGAAACATCGCCGAAACGTCTCTTGCCTATCTCTGTTTTATCGCTACTTCTTTAAACAATGTTCTAGGGAAATAGCGAGTTGCATTCCCCCACTAAACAAATTTCACCGTAATACTCGCGCCGCTGGGAATGCGCATCGGTATACCCTCGAGCCAAATTTCGGACATACAGTTAAGTACAGAGATTCTTTCTTTTGCCGAACGACACGAATGTGGAATTCCTTTACCGACTCTGTTTTTCCTCCCCATTTCAATGCCCAGACATTTAAGACGAATGTACATCGGTTTCTCCTACGAAATCCTCCTACTGTTTCCTAAATGCTCGCACTGGGTTAAACCAACATTTAAAAGGTAGTCATAATCCCTTGAGTGCGTGTTAATTATAAAAAAAGGGGCATATTCATAGTCGCAGATAGACCCAGATTCAACTAAACTACAGTTTAAGACAATTTTGGGTCAATGAATACAGAACAACTTTAATTTCAAATTGTTGGTCTTATAATTTTATAAGATAATTAACTTGGTTAACTACACAAATAGCTACAAATATTTTGAAATGATAACCTTAAAAAAATAGAATCAACGTCCGAAAATTCAACCAAAGCTATGTTTAACTTAGACCCAGGTCTAAAATGACTATGAATATGCCCCATTGAATTTTGACAACAAATATACATGGCTAAGCTAATGCACTCCGCTCCACTTGAATAGAAACAAACTTCTTTCCCTGTTGGAAAGTGAATCATGCAATTAGTTAATATAATTTAAGGAAATTGCACTTCATGTTTCTTCGACTGCAGCAGTAAGTGATTCTGTGTCCTCATGTTGTCGGTCAGAATCGTACACTCTACGAACCATCTATCCCCACACGTTTTCCATAATATTTAAGTCCGAAGAATACGGTGGCCATTAAAGTAAGGTTTAGTTTTTCACAAATATCCAACTGTTAATTATCCTTGCGTTGTGAATTGGCGCGTTGTCTTGTTGAAATTTCCATGGTATTGGTCCAAAGACATTGGTTAACTTAGGGAAAGCTTCTAACAATATTTCTTTGTAGGAGTTTGCCGTCATTTTCAATGTTGAAAACTCCAGATCAATTGCTCCAAATCAGGAAATCTCACCCCACACCAATACACCGCCTTCTCGGGAAGGGTGGCGCTCCAGAAACCTTTGTTCCTTCCTCATAACATGAAAAAAAACTGTTTTTGTACTGTTAAATTTGATGTTAATCGCTGCTGATGCGAAGCGAAATTTTCCTGTGGTCTCCAAAAAGACAACTAAATGCTAACGAAAACACAGCGGAAAAATATTCAGGTAGAGGTTCACAAATTGCAAATGAATAAAACAAAATTTAACAAAAAAAAATCAAACAACAGCCATGCTGTAATGAAAGTTACAACGAATAAAAACACGAACAAACCCGAATGTCATTTTCCCGCACACAATTAACTGTCCGGTCAATCAATTCTGTGCGAAAATAGAGTGGAGACTCTTTAAAGCGATCTGGTATAATCATCAATTTCGTTGGTCGAACAGCGTACCACAGAACGAAAAACAGAACGAAATTCTTCGTTTATGATTTCGTCATGTAATTTTTGTATGGGATTTTTTGTTTCACATCAGTAGCGTACTCGGCTTAAGTTGTTACAATATAAAGCTTCTTCTGAGTTTTTTAAACGACAGCTCTGATATAAACTATATTATCAGTGAGCGAGCACCATTGAACTTGTATCTATACAAACCAAAAAGCTAGAACACAGAAAAGCTGTTTCTCAAAAAAAAAATTTACAAAAAAAAAATAATCCCTATCTAAAATTTACTCACAAACTCATCTGATATTCTCCCAAAGTTTAAGTTTTATCCACTCTTCTCTCTATACTCGTGGTCGTAGCTGCAAAGATGGCTATAAAGTCGATAACACTAAATTGAATAATATACTTCGTTCGACTCTCTCTTTTGCAGGATTATTATTTTATCTAACATTATGCTTTTTTTTTTAATAAAATGTAAAGTGTTCATATTCAAGTGTCTTTTATAGAAAAGCTTTGAATTTATTGTAGAGAAAAGTTCAAAGACTCTTTCAAATACGTAGTTCCAAATTAAGTGGATTCAAGTGTGGGTTGTATGGGAAAAGGTAGGGACTATAGAGGAGGTGTCCCTTTAAATATAGATATGAACTTTTGAGTGGAAAAAGGGTTGGCAGAAGAAGTTTAATCTTTTACACAAACTACGTTTACTAATAGTTTGTATATTTTTACTTTGTATAGGGTGCTATGTCAGGCGTATTGAGATAAAATGCTAATAGAGAGAACATTTAAGTTTTTGTCTTTAAAGCTGCAAAGAAAAGTTTTGACTATAATATCGTCGAAAATAAGCAATCAAATCAATACATATGACTAAGTTATAGTGATTTCTAAGGGGGAATGAATGGGAATATTATGTTGTGCTGTTGGAAAACATGTGGTTGCTAAATTGTAATAATTTATGAAAAGACTTTCTTAAGGTTTCTATTTTTTTAAATTATCCCTCCAATTTGAGCACACACAAAGAAAAATAATCAAACTTCTTGCATTTATACTAAAAAAAAAAACACCTTGTATATCTGGCTAGGGAAACTAGAAACCAGAAAAAAAGAAACAAAACAAAAAATGACACATCGAAAACATGACTCTGAAATCCTTTGAGACTATAAACATATGAACCAGTGCAATAGAAAATCTAGCAAAAAATAAACTCAGATGACAGATTGTCTGTTAGTTAAATTAAATGCGAAGCTTTTTTTTGCTCTTTTTTTTAATGAACTCTTGACAGTGTTAGATGTGATTGAGAGCACTGAATTTTTAATTAGGTGGAATCCCGATGCAATGGCCTGAGGATTTAGGTGTGGTTTAATTAGTTTGTTGTTTTGCTTTCAAAAGGATTTACCCACATGTGTTACAAAGTGAATTTGATTGAGTTGTTGTTTTTTGGTGTGTAAATTGATGATTTAAGTTTGTGTATCAAAAATAAAAAGTAAAATGTTTTGTATCACTTTGTTTTGACAGTTGGATCTTAGGAATTTACGTGAGCTGATTTAACTAAGAATAAATTTATAAATACTTTTGTTGGAAAAGTGGAAAGCCTCTGGAATGCCAGTCAAACATTTGTATAAATTAATCTGTTTGAGTTGGACCTAAACATGCCTTAATTATTAAATTCGACTAAATTCAATGTCGGGTTTCCGAGATAGAGCTGGCCACGGGACGAGAAAAGTCTCTGTCTCGTATTACGAGACCGAGACGAGACGGGACTTCCTTTTAAGCATCCGAGACGAGGCTGTATATTTGGACCGACATTTAGAGAGAGTCTAATAAATTAAAAAATCCAATTTCAGTTCAATATTTATTTTCTTCTGCATATATTCAAACTATAATCGAAAATATTTCGTTCTAATAATCAACAGGTTGTCCGGAAATCGTGTTTTTCGGACGAGACTTAATTATACGAGACCGACACGAGACCAAGACAAGACTGAAACTTTTCGATTTTAACAAGACCGAGACGAGACTTACAAAAGTCCCGCCGAGTCTCGTTTTGTGGCCAGCCCCATTCCTGGACAACGGAACTAAGCGAAATTTGAGCTACTAAAATTACAAAATTTTTAATTTTAGTTCTGATTAAAACCTCGAATTTTATTTGACACTAAAACGCCCTATAAATTGGAGAAATAAAGATCATCAACCGTGGCAGTTCTTAGCAGAGTAGTGGCGTAGATAGCTTTTTTGATATACCTTACCTATGTAAATATTATTTAATTGCAAAATCACTCACGTTCTGGGAAAACAAGTGAAAAATCATCCCCTTTCGAATTGAAAAAAATTTGTTCAAAATAAATAAATAAAAATAAAAAGTGCGTATACGCCCGAGTGCACAATATCGTAAATGTTGTGTACATCGAACTAGACCCTAAATGAATTAACGGATTTGCTTCAAATTTGGTGTGAAGCAATTTTATATGATTCCCTTACTAGATCTAGATGAGCTAAAACAAAAATTTCATCGAACCCATGAATTTCGATCAATCAAATTAAAATTGATGTCCAGCACTTAAGAAGATGCTCGTTGGTATACCGACTTGAGTTGTTGAGTTGTTTCAGAGTTCATAAGGTTATATAAGTATTTCATTAATTGTTCCACTATAAAGTAAAAATAAATATTTAACAAACAAACAACAATTAAACCAATTCTTACGTACATATTTTAAAAGCCGCCCGCTGTTAAAGAAGTTGTATATTATCTTTTATTATATATACGGCGAGCACCTATAACTAGAAAAACACCAATAATTTATTTTCAAAGAATTTTTTTTGTATTTATGTTGATTTACAAAAAAATCCTTTGAAGTTTGAATTGGTATAAGATTTTACAGATGGTAAATATATTGTTAGTTCAAAGCTTTCATTGCTTTGATCTAAGAATGGTTTAAATTATAAAAACAAAAAATTTGAACCTTATTAAATATTTCATTTATTGAAATGAATTGATTCCAATAAAATAAGATACTGGGGAAAATTTTAAACCAGAAAGTATTATAAAATTCATGAGACTTTCACTAATTTTGGTGTGGAAAACAAATTAAAGTCTACACACTTTGCTTTTCCTCATGACGAATGGATGTCCGTCGGTGCGTTCGCACGTCCAAGACTTCAGTGGCTGGACTGATTGCTCTTTCCGCCTGATATACAAGAGGTCCTTTACAATTTTAACAATTAAGCATATAAAATTTTTCGAAAAAATAATTTTTGGATTTTTCAAAAAATATTGAATTTTTTTTTGAAAATTAAATATCTTGAAAACGGGTTCATGATTTTTTTTTAATTTGGTACAAAATTGTATTTGATTAAATACTAAAAGTTGGCATACCATATTTTATTTTTAAAAATGTTCAAGAATTTTTATATATAATAAATTAATTTTTAAGAAAACCGCTCTAACTTTTTTTTTTTTTTTTTTTTTTGCATAAATCAAACAAATCACATGGCACAAATTAGATTACCTACGAGAGCAAGTTTGTGCGATCTTGTCGTGCCCCCTTTTTTTTAAATTGGTTCAAATCGATTTTTTATTATTTTCTAGAATATTTGAAAAAATTTAAAAGTATATTTCTAAATTGAAAAATAACGACATCTTGCAATTGAATGTTGAAAAACTGAAGAATCTTATTAATTTTGATAAAAAGATATTCGCTTTATTTAATTAGTAAATTAATCTTTTTAATAAAAAAATATTTTTGGTTTGCGTAACAGTACTAGCCAATGAACCACTTTTCATATTTTCGTGTTTTTCATTATTGGATAAACGGATTAAAATAATTGTTGTTATGCAGATGCTCTTAAAAAGTTTAAATAATAATGCATATCAACATTTTCAAAGAAATGTTTTTCCGATTTAAAAAAAAAAATTGATTTCTTTTTTTAAATCGATTTTTCAAAAACAATCTGACCAAATTTTTTGAAATTAAATTAGTATGTGTGTATATTGTATAAACTATTTTTTTTAAATTCGCGTTTCAAATTTTTTTCTTAAAGATGTTTTAAAGAAGTGACATTAGTTTAAAAATTCAATTGGCGTAGTTTTTCATTAGATGACACTACTGAAGCTAAAAATTTTAAGCAATTAAAAAAATTTAATTCATGTTCTTAAACATTTTTTTTATATCCATATTCTTAGCATTTTATTTCCATTAATGCGGCGATATGGCAATTCGTTGCTTTTCATTTGAAATATACGTATCCAGAACACTTTTAATAAATATTTAAATGGAACTTATAATTGCGTAAACAAAATTTTCTTACAATTTCCTCATCATACCGGGTTTTCACCCTATTAGGTACACACCAATAAATGTATATATTTTTTTATTTTTGCGTGCAGCATTATTGAATACGTAAACCAAAAAAAAATCTCAATTAATTTATCTTCTATCGAATACTTTTTTTGTATTTGTTTTTGCGAAGATGGTGCTTAGTCATGCCATTAAAATCATTCTTTTAGCACCTTAAGATTTTATTCATATACACGACTAGCAGCTTCGCCAAGGTGTAGACATATTTCATGGGACGTTTATTAGTAAGGTAATAAATAATTTTGGGACTTAATTACGGGGCTTCTTGGATGTGGTATATACAATACATATAATGATTAATTTATAACTGCACGTAGAAAGGTTATTTTTCACTTAACTTGGCATTGAAATTTTATCGACAGTTTTTTGAAGTATATACCTACTAGATACTAGAACAAAGATGAGAGCTGATCGCGAATTTAATTTAGTGAGTTTTTTGAAGTAAATTATTACACTATTATTACTTAGGTTACAGCAAGAAAAAAAAATAAATGAGACTGATATTTTTAAATTGTTTGAGAAAAAATAAAATAAAATTAAATATAAGTAAAAATAAAACTAAGTAAAAAAAAATTCAAAAAGATTCGATAGTGTACATTCCATACTAGAGAATCCAGTGGAATTTAGGTATTGTATTTTTTTTAATTAAAAAAAGATTTAAGTAAATGAAGTTCAATGTAATTTACTCTTTTATTTTCAAAATTAAATGTGTACAGGTTTCAAAATCAAATTATGTTAAGTGAATTTTTATTTTGAATTTGTACAAATTTAAGTCTACTCCTTCCCAAAACTAAATAAATTCCTAGATTATCTGAGAAAAGTACAATCCCAAGGGAGTATAAACTATTTCTTTTATCTTTCATTTTAATTCCAAGAAATATTTGTGTACAGACATTCACAGTTACAATGTAGTCAATCTGAGATTGATACCATAGGGCCACTCTATCCTATAGTAGTTTGAATTTCTTTCATTGTTTATGTTTATTGGGGTGGTCGATCCGAATCTGAGAATTTCTACCCAAATGTAGTAACGAATCTTCGAGAAAAATTAACAAAAAGGGTTAACCAACCTTTGATATAATTTGTTGCATACTTAAACTTATTCTTAAATAAACGTTTATTTTCGTAATAACGTCAAAGTTATCAAATTATAAAAAATATTAACAATTCTCAAGTGAATTCATTAAAAGTTGATAAATTTGAGCGTGAAAATCGAATTAGCTTTCGACTCGAATTACATTTTAAGTACACATTTTTACTTGCGAAATATAAGTTAGTAATATACAGATTATTAAAAAAACAGTTATGGATTGGTAAACAAAATTGAACTGGTGATATATTTTTTTAGGGCCAAACATAACGGTACCTGCCATACATTTTTTTTCGCGTGTAAATATTCCGTCAACTTTATATATACTACTAGCTGACTCGGCAAACGTTGTCATAGAAATTTTGTCTATGAATTTGATGGAATGTGATTTATCGATCGATTGGTTATCGATAAAATTGGATGAATGAAACTATTTGAACGAAAGTGTGTTTAACGTTTATGCCGTCGCCAACGACGGTACGCATTGTCATTCGATAAACAAACGTGAAACCTTGCGAATTAAGGTTATTGTAGCCACAACGTGCATCCACGCGATTGGCGAGTACGCGTTCGGAGTCTACAACGATTTATTTCCTCAACGCCACCGATGATGAAGTAGATTTGAAAGAATTTATGACTTTCGTTTGGCATTGGCAGCAATGAGCCCACTTTGTGGTACACTTTGAACGTTGAGCTGAATTGTTGACCATTTGCCGCAGTATTTTGAATTATTACTGTTGCGATGTCATTTGAAAACATGAATTGAATTTGCGAATTTGATGAACTACCTTACCAATGATCATTGAAAAAATTAAAAGTTCGGTTACGGGGAAGATATGGGTCAAAATGATTTTTTTCTTGGAGGAGAAATAATTTTGAAGTCGTGAGCTATATTGCTGCATTCAAATATTCAATGATTAAACTTTCGAAGGGTCTCAAAATAAACAGACAACTTTTTCAATTATGGTTTTCAATGATAGCTATAACTGGCCCCTAAATTGTAGTTTTAGTATCCTCCCGAGTTTTTGTAGATATTTTGGATTTTTTTTGATTGGACTAAACAGTCAAAATATAAAACTATATACATAGCTTATTAAAAAGCCAGACATTTCACGAGAAAAAAACAATGTCGATTCAAACTTCATATTAAGTGAAAAGTCTGAAAAGCCCGAAAATAGTTAAAGAATCCCAAAACTATGAAATTTAAGATATGATGATGTCAACTCAAAAATGTTTGTGTACAAATTAAATGCAGATTCCCACTTCAAAAGTATCATTAGGTGTAGGTATTCAAAAAAAAAAAAAAAAAAAAAAAAACACATAAGGTTAACTGACGAAAAACCGACAAATTTCCATGGACTCACTTATTACATATTTTATTAAAAAAATTTCCAGGTAGGTACGTACAATACATACATGTACATGATACTGCTACCTGTTTAGCACATTCTACTTGTTTGTAGAAGACTTTTATTCCGTCTTGTCAGCACATCATCCGCAAGCTAGTTGATGCATATATACTATGTATACCTTCCCTTTTGTAAGGAATAAACAAATAGAGTGCCTTTTGGCTGCCTGTCTGTTGGTTTTATAGTGGTGTCATGTCACAACGGCAGCAGCAGCAACAGTGGGAGTAGCAGCAGGCAGCCAGAAGCAGTTATGAAAGAGCACGCTTGGATCATATAATAAGGTCGATTGCGATGCCACAAAAAGTGCCAGAGGAGGTGGATGTAGATGCGACTGCTTCCCCTCCTCGCCATAGTCGTCTGTGCTCCTGAAACATTTTGATGAAGCTTTTGATTAAAAACCGTACCTACTAGTCGTAGTTGTCATATCATTTTTAATACTAAAGAACATGTCGTTGCCCTAGGACAGGTTTCCTTAGATGAAATGAGTTAGGAACATGAACAATAGCTTGCTATGTACAAATCTAGCTAGCTTATAGAGCTAGTAAGTAGGAAAGTCGGTGCAACTTATTCAAATGCTAGGTAAACATTCATTCATACATATATTCATGAATACATCGGTATTTATAGTCCAGTTGGGATTGGGAGGAATATGTTTGAATGACAGCTTTATAGCCTTATAAAGGGTATTATGCTGCAAGTTATTAGATTTGCATTGTCTGAACTCAACATTTGTGTGATGCCAGCTTTCAGCTAAGTTAACAGAATAGGTTGAACCATAACCTAATCAAAATTTAAATATTAATTTGATGTTGGCCAAATTAAATATCAAGAGGAAATACTTTGTAATTGAATGGTGAAAAAAATATATCTTTTCCAATTTCACTTGAAAAAAAAAAAACAAAGCCGACTTACATCAATTAGCAGAGATTGTGTAACCGACAGAAGTGTATTCAAACCTTATTTTTTTTATAATTGTTAGAATTATAGTAAATTCTGGTGCCGTTTTCCTTGGAAATTTGCAGTGTTGTTCCTCTACGTGTCGACTTTAGTTGTCTACATTTCAACGTAGACAATCGGTCGACAATGTCGAAAATGTAGACAATGTAGACAATGTGTCGACAATGTAAACAATAACTTAAATGTCACAAATAAAATCATTTCAAAAAGTCCTGCTACAACCGATAGACAAGTGGTTGCATAATTTATTATAACAATAATGGTATTCATGCAATGAGATAATATTCCGCCTTGCCAGAAAAATATAACTTTTCGCAAGATGTTTACATGAACACCCCCTTAAAAATACTTGCGTAAACGTGGGAAATAATCCAATTAAACGTCACAAATGACTTATCTCAGGTATCAGATTTATTTCTGCACTTTTCGCAATAAATTTGTGAGATAAAATTATCTGTTTTGCAGAATATTTTCGCCATACAAGTTTTGACAGTTCATTTCTAACGAGATAAAATTATCTAGTTTACCAGGTATATCTAGTTTTACGCCCGGTACTATATTTTTATAATAATGGTATTTATGCAACGAGATAATTTTCCACTTTGCAGAAAAAATAAACTTTTTCCGCAAGATGATTACATGAACACCTTTTTATAAATACCTGCGTGAACGTGGTAAATAATTAAATTAAACATCACAAATGACTTATCCCTGCGTACCAGGTTTATTTCTACACTTTCCGCTTCAAGTTCGTGAGATAAAATTATCTTTTTTACAGAATATTGTTCCCATCCAAATGTTGAGAGTCAATTTTTACCGAGATCAAATTATCTGGTTTACCAAGTTTATCTGGGTTTTAGGCCGTTGCTTTGGTTTAAAATAAAAGTTTGAAACACGTGGGTGGAAATAAAACCGGGAGTTGTTTTCTTCTTCTAACTAATACTTTTTAAAATCACTCATAACTTTTTTTGTTATCAAAATATTTTATTTCTATGAAACTTTGGAAGTTATTCCATTCTTCAATTAAAAGAGCTCTTCGGACTGCTATAGGATTATGAAATACGGTAGACCGGTAGGTCTTGAAGTGCATTACACAAAATAAAATTCGAAAATTTGAGGTCTTCCATTTATGGGTGTGGTATCCTATCCACCAACTCCCTTAGAATCCTTATCAATTATGAAGCATTTCTGATTTCTGTAGAAAAATGAAGATCAGTAGAGTGATATGATTTAAAGTTCATATAGTATAAAGGTAAAAAATGAAAACTGCAGATTTTCCATTCAGGGGAGTGGCACCTAACCTAAATTTTTAGACGTTGATTCTATTTTTAAATTTTATCATTTCAAAATAATTGAAGCTGTTTGTGTAGTTTACCAAGTTAATTATCTTATAAAAATATAAATCCACAGTATGTATTTAAAATCGGTCTCTATCATTCAGTCAAAATTGCCTTAAACTGTAGTTTAGTTAAACCTGGGTCTACCTGCGACATATTCGCAGTCTATCTGGGGCATATTCATATACCCCAATATCTTAGCAAAAAAGAAGTGAAATCGGATAAAAAAAAAATAAACAACTCCAAATTATGTGAGTAATTTATAAGTTAATGATTTGATTACTGAACCAAAATTTCAAGGTTTACTGGCAAGTGGAATTTTATCATTTTATTATTAATTTCCTCAAACTTTGAAAGATTTTTAAAAATTGACCAGTAAACCATAGTAAAGTGATTTAGTGAACCTACTCTAATTAAAAATATATGTATTTGAAACTGGCCAGTTTCACAGTGAGCACTAACTAGAATAAGTTGCACTTAAGTTTCGCATATTGGTACTTTTTGGTAATTTTCGCAGTCTGAGTTACTGACACTTAAGTGCAATTTATTCAGGAAAGTGCGCATTGCGTCCTATATTTGGCACTAAAGTGCTACTACTGTTACTGTCAAACTGGGCCTAAAGCCTTTATAAACATAGAACTATATAGGTATGCGTTTAGAGTTAGATGAAATGATTTTTCACGACTTTCTTGTTGTTACAATTATGGTTTTTGTATTATAGAAGAACTTGGTTCTTTTTTTAAAGATTTTTGTTTAATAAATTTTAGTAGGAAAAATTATGAATTATAATGGTTTAACGAATTGTCTACATTGTCGACAAATTTATGTCGACAATTGTAAATTGTCTACATTGAATTGTCGATATGTAGACAATCATGTAGTCCACATTTATAGTCTACATGGCACAACACTGGAAATTTGGCATCAATTGAAAATGCTAAATAAATGAGGTTGAAAAGGTTATAACAAACGAATCGAAAAAAGCGAACAAAAAATGAGCAATAGAGTTGACAACTTAAGGGCATATTGAAAATAGAACGCTACATGAAGGTAAAACGCGTTTTTAATTTTGAGATTTTTTTTTTAATAATGAAGGTTTGGTTACTACAGTTTAAAATTCAAAAGTAAATCATCATTAGCTATGACAATTGTCTATTTTCTGTTTTAAAAAGTCAAGGACTGATTTTGTTAGAAATAATAAAAATGCAGCACTGGATCGCATGAACTTGCTCTTGCCGTTGATAACTAGAATTCAGTAAGACATTTGCGGTGTATAATTACGGTGTATATTTCGATTATGTTCTTGTATCATTAAGGCCTGTTTGCTGATACGAAACATAAATCTACATCATAATTAAGTTCAACGTAGTATGTACAAACATACCCCCATATTAATAAACGAAGCTAGCGGCGAGTTATCTTTAACTCGCGGATTAGGAGTAAGATTTATGCCACTTAAGAGCTAGCTAAACCACTCTTCGTTCGATATTTTAAAAATCTATTCCTTAAAATATTTTTCGTTCAGATGTATATAAGAATTTTTCTATTTGATAGAAAATTTAATTCTATAAAGAATTTCTGGTCGACCCGTTAAGATCGTCGTTGAATCTTCTCCTCCACACTCTTTCCATATAGACCAGACCAAAAATTAAGGCTGGCCACGAGACGAGACTCGGCGAGACTTTTGTAAGTCTCGTCTCGGTCTCGTATCGGTCTCGTATAATTAAGTCTCGTCCCGGTCTCGTCTCCGAAAAATACGACCATAATAATCAACAGGACAACCTGTTGATTATTGGAACGAAATATTTTCGATTATAGTTTGAATATGTGCAGAAGAAAATAAATATTTAACTGAAATTGGATTTTTTAATTTATTAAAATCTCTGTAAATTTCGGTCCAAATAAACTGTGTTCTCGTCTCTGTCTCGTCTCGGATGCTTTAAAATCAGTCTCGACTCGTCTCGGTCTCGTCATGCGAGGCCGAGACCTAGACTTTTCTCGTCTTGTTGGCCTTTCAAAATTCACACGCAGAATCTTCCTCTCAAAGCCCCCTAGCAGACTTTCATCTGATTTTGTTTAATGTCAATGCTTCTGCCCTATAGAGCAGGACTGTGATGGTAAAGATCTTTTATAAAGTCTCCTTGGTTCTCTAAGAGAGACCCTTACTATTGAAATGCCTTCTAAGACCAAAGAAACAGCGGTTGGCAAGAGGAATTCTTCGTTTGATCTCTGTACCGATGTAATTTTGCAAGGAGGAGCCTAGGAGATATGTATAATTCGTCTCTATTCACAATATCATACGCAACTCTAAAATCGATTAAGTCGTATTGTGTATCGATCTGGAATTTCTGTTTTGTTTTCTAAAATATGTGGGAATGTGATCGACGCACAGAGGAGTTTTCTTGCTCAAAATCCGGTCAAAAACCAGAAATAAAAAATTAACAAATGACACTAAATTTGTATTGTATGAACACCTCACATATTGAGCTAACATAAACCGGTTCTTAAAAAACTTTGTTATCCTCCGGCAGCAAGTAGTTAGACCGAATCTTGTCCATGTTGAGCAGAAATGTCTTTTTTACCATGCCCCCGCCGTAAATTTTAATTACCTTGCAGTTTATGTTGTGAGTGGTTCTTCTTATAAAATTTTCATTGGATGCGGAAGCTCAGGGTATGTACTTAATTTTGATACCAAAAAATGTTATTTTTTTTTTTTAGGTAAGGTTTCTTTTATTTATTTTTTATAAATGACTAAAATATTGTTATTTTTGGTTAAAATTATAGAAAAAACCTTTTTTGTAATAGCTTCGGCCGTGATCGGGCAAATATTTTTTTTTATAACAAAGTTATGCCCTCGTTATGCTATCCAAGAAGAAACATTTTCCAAATTTTTTTTTTAAAGACAGTTTATATTTTTGTAACGTATTTTTTCGTCGTTTTGAAAAACTGGTTTACAGGTTTTTTTCTTGTATTAGGTTCGGGCTCGTATGATATCAAAATGTCCCGGAGACCATTATACACAACTTTTAAAGACACCAGTAAACGCAGGTGGGATACAAATGTTTTATTTTTTAAAAATATGTCTTAGTTTTTCCACGTTTTATAACGTTATATATTCGACATAGGGTTAAAATATGCATATTAAATCATTTCTATTAAAAAAATTGTAGCCCGTAGCGTAATGGTTAGTGCGTTCAACTGTCACGCTGGAGGTCTCGGTTCGCTTCCCAGCCTCGTCCACCTAAAAAGTTTTTTTCAGGGCTACTGCCTCTTGCGAGCAATTGACAAATCCTCCAAGAGTATTACTTGTCACGAATAAGTGCTTCTCGTCTAGCCGTTCGGATTCGGCATAAAATTGTAGGTCCCTTCCATTCCTGTCGATAGGCGCACACAGGAATGGTTGCGAGTTGGTAGTCACTAGGTCCTGGTTCTTCATGAGCCGTTGTGCCACCTGATTTATTTTATTTATTTTTTTTTTAAATATCGACTAATAATTTTGACTGGATTTTGTGGTCAAATACTCCTCTGTACGACGTTTGACAAAATGTTTTAAGCGGTCACACAGAATAGCCAACAAGGTTTTATAAGCGATGACGACGCGACGATTAAGAGACTATTTCCTCTGTAGTTGGCGCATTTAAGAGCCATATGGATGCGCAGGTAGGTTAGGTTAGTTGGGGTGATGATGCGGCAAGCCACACCATCTCACTCGGATCTCAATGAATCCATTGCGTTCCCCGACAGAAGGAGAAGAAGGTATGAGGGGAGGTGGTGAGAGAAATAAGGGAATTTTAGGTGTGTGAGGCCTCCCTGAACTATCCTGATTCTTGAATTCTGAGTGAATTTTAGGATATTTTTCAGTGGTAAGATTGAGATGTCGCCCAGTTCATCGAAAAAATATTCTCCGAGGGCTTCTTTTCTAGTTCTGGCCAAGCTGGGGCATTAACAAAGAAAGTGATACGAGCCCTCTTCCGCCTCTTCATCCTGACACCTGACAGATGTGCTAATGCCCATTCTGATCATGTGGGTAACCACATGGGATAAATGAGGTCTGCCTATTTTGAGTAGGTATTCTGTTTTCTTACGCCAAATATTTGGCCATAGATTTCTTGAAACCCGACAAGTGTCGATTGATGACCATCTGACCTCTGCGCCCACAAGAAACTTCTGGTGGACTCTACTCTTTTCTTGCTCCAGTATGGCATAAAAACCGAGTTGTTGGCTTGGCTCGGGTCTAGAGAAGAGACCCGATTTTGGCCAGTTCATCTGCTATTTCGTCTCCATAAATATCACTGAGTGCTCTTAGCTCGTTATGCCAACAATCCACCAGTTTGGACTTTGTGATAACTTCGGACATATCTTTAATCGCCACCTATGGCTGTCTATGAAGATGTCAATATTTCTATTGTATAATTTACAAGTGGCAAGATGTTTTGCTGCTTCGCAAACTGCAAGCACTTCTGCTTGGAAGGCACTGCATAACTCTGGAAGTTTAATTGATCTGTTGAAAGGTAGATTATCTGAATGGATGCCTGACCCGACACCCTCGTTTGTTTTAAAACCGTCCGTAAAGACCGAAGCATGATTTTTATTTAGGAACCGGATTTCTTCCCAGAGTTCCCTTGTTGGGATATCTGTTAGAGCCACTGGATTGAAATATATGGCAGGTGAACGGAACTATTGGCTTGTGTTCTTACCAGATCCTCAGCACTGACTGTGTATCTACTACCATATTCTAGTGTTCTAACGAAAAAAGTATTTTAATCTTGTTTTTGCAGGATTTTATTTTATAAGCTAAAATTTTCCAAAGACATACCTATTTAAACAAACTTAATGGTTTTCTAGGAATTTACAAAATCGAAAGCGTTTGATAAACCAACAAAAAGTGTATAGGATCGAGAGGATGAAGTGGTTTCTATAGTCCGGAAAAAAATATTTCAATTTAAAAGAAACATGCTGTAAAGTGGACTACTAAAGGAGTCAAATGATCGTGTTGATCCTTGTGAAGAAGTTATAAACGTACAGTATTTCAAACGTATGTACATACATGCGTCGGTACACAAAAAGTTAAAAGCTAGGGACAACCTAGGCAGTTACTTAGTTGTATGCCATTATCATTCTTAACTTTGTATCGGTTTACAAAAGAGAAAGGTAATGTCTTAATTTTCTCCAAAGCCACACAACTTTAACTTGCTATAAAGATTAAATTACTTAGCTTTCTTCTGACACACTTAAGGTAAATTATTATATTACCTTACACCACCATATCATATTAATTTTAACTACACTTTATAACGATTTCCTTCCCGCTTCTTCCAAGTGAAACCTAACGAGCTTCCTTTTGCTCGACAACAACGATAAAAAATCCATAATTACATTTTACAGACAGAACCGTGATGAATTGCAAATTTACAAGCCCATACGTTCAACTTGAAAATGTTTAAAAGAGATAGGAGGTATAGGTAGGTACCCCATCATCGCACGTTCAGTTCACATTCACACACTCCTACGCAACCAGCATATGTAGGTACAGCACCAGAGGAGAGTGCTCATAAATATTCCATGCTAGTTTATTTTAGTCTCTTATCAGTTGCAACAGAAAAACCTTAAACCCTACTATAAATCCTTCACCTCCCCCCTTTCACAAAATATATTCGCACATCGCACCCCCTTAAAACAGACAAAAAAAGCGCAATGTCCTGCTTCATGCTCCTCTGTGAATGAATGAATACAACTGCTTTGCTATTTATGTTGTTGTTGTATTGTTTTTCTTGTGGGCTGTTTACACTTTACACATTCACAAAATATATGCGCTCCTCTCAGTGCTCCTGAGAGAATTAAAGTAAGACAGAGAAATAGAAATAGAGAGAGGGAGAGAGTTTATGAGAATTTTCAGAAACAGAGAGTAAAATGTTTTAATTTTTTTTTATTTTTTGGAAGCTCCAATCTCCAATAATATAATAATACAGATTTTTATAGGAAGAAGAAGCTTTTTCATTTCGGCTGCGGTTCATCAAAGCAAAGTAAACTATCTTCACCCTGCCCAGTGATAAGTTCGAGTAGTATATCCTGTGTTTACACCCCTATCTGTTCCGCGTGCTGGTCCCGCACAATATAAAAATATTAAAACTTAATCCCAAAAATATAGTTTATTCTTTTTCCTCCAAAAGAGCATACAAAAAAGAAAAACACACCTCAACTGTCTTTAACAAAAAAAAATTGTTCCTCTTTTTGAATGTTTTCTCCCCACTTTTTCATGTGTAAATTAATAAGAAAAAAATAAAATTCAATCAAAATCAAAATCATTTGTATCTTTTTGATTAAATATCGATATTTTCTCTTACATCATCGTAGTCATTATAATAATATTAAAAAAAAAGAAATACCTGCATATGTGTTAAACTTCAAAGAGTGTTTAAAGTTCCCTGTAAATTTGTCGTAAAATTATAAAACTTTTACAAAATTTATCATAATTAACCGAAATGTAAGTGAATCGAATAAGAACAAAAAAAAGAGAAACAACTGCGAATATCATTTATATGGAAAAAAAGAAAAAGTATCTAAATCCTGTTTCATACTTATACCTACACATTTTACCAATATAAATTCTGTGTCTTCGTCTTCTTCGTCCTTCGACACTCATCTTTAACTTTGTGTGCTTACTTACTACCTTCCTGTTCGCTTCATTTATCGACTCATTTTTGTATTTTTCGTCTCTCCCATCATCGTCCTTAGTAGATCTCGTACTATTTACAATTTAATTTCTTGCAAATTCATTGTGTAGATAAACAAAATCATAACTTCAATTTTCCCAAATAAGAAAAAAAAAAAAAAAAAACGCCTCCAAAAAGGAAGAAAAATATAACAAAAGTCCTAGAAGAGTTTTTCTTTTATTAGAAAAATAAGGCAAAAAAGCAAATGTGGGTGTGTTCATACATGTGTTTATACATATATCTACCATAAAGAAAAATTAACAAAAAAAAACAAAGTTTGTGTGTTCGCGATAGATAGTTTTTTTGTTGGTGGTTACTTTGTTAAGTTTTCTATATCTTATATCCGGTTAAGGTGGTGGGCACTTATAAAAAGGACGTCTCGTGGTAGGGTTTTTTTTTTTGAATTCGGGTATTGTGTCTTTGAGGTCGTCGTTTTCGTGTGTTGTCGTTGTCGTTGTCATTTCTCGTTTTCGTCCTTTAACTTTCAACATTTTATGTGAAGCAGACTAAAGGACTAGACCAGATCCATTTGAAAGTAATAATTTATGTAAGCCTAGGAATTGTTTCCACTCATATATGTACATACATATAGGTATACTATACATATGTATATACAATTGTATATTTGTATCCTCAAAGGCTGAGGAGGACAGTGTCGTTCGTGTGCTTGCATTTAGGACGCACATAACAATATTTAATCAACTTTAAGCTGGCAGCACAGGCACACATTTCGTTTGTTTGCCCAATGTGTCTGAGTTATTGAAGAGGCTATTATACCTATGTGTGTAATATTTGTATATATATATCTACTACATTATATCCATACAACAGAGATACCCAAGTACATACGACATTGTATAGAAAAGTATATATTTGTGACAAGTCGTTAAGAAGGTTGAATATTGATTTTATATATCATAAGTACTTGAAGACCAACAACTTCGAGGACAACAAGGAGAAAATCTAAAAGCAGCAATAAAGAAACAAAAAAAAAATAACACAAACGTGAACTACAAAAAAAAGCTCGATTTGTGTAGGATAGTCATCATCATCACACACAAAATTGCTAAAATAAAAAATTATTTTATTCTCCACCAGAACATCAACAGAGAATCTTTGGAATTTTGACAATATCTATATCATCTCGTTTACGTTACATACATCCGCGTTTTAGTACCGGTCCTGAGTGTGATAACGCTGTCCTTGATAATATTGGGAATACTCAAAAATACATAAAATTCAGAAAATTAAATAAAAATCACTGCATAGCTAATTTGGAAAACTAAAAAAACAACAAAAATCCACAAAAAACAACAACAAATTATTTAAGAAAAATCAATAAAATTCCAAACGTTATACGCAAAGTAAATAAGCTGGGCCAGGCAATACTCGGATTTGCACTCCAAAAGGATCTGCCTGCTCGAAATTATGTTGCTGTTGCTGCTGTAGATAACAACGATTACAAAATTGGATTTTACCAAAGTCCATGTATTCAGGTAATACTATGTATTTAAATTACTTTCTATAACTTCATAGTGTGGGGTAAATTGATATACCTACAAAAAAATGCACAATTAAATTGTATTGTGTGTGATATCCTGTTATCTAATTTTTAACGAATCTACGTAGATTTTTTTGTTTGCTTGCTCGTGCTTTCTTAAAGTTTATGCAAACCATGTTAAAATTATTTTTAATCTTGATAAAAAACTCATCAACAAAAGAAAAAATGTTATTTTAGCTGAAAGCAGGTCATATAGCTATGTACCTACACTTTATGGTATGACGGACGTGACAATCCATAATATTATATTACGGTATAGTTGACTCGTTATGTTGGAAGGACATTTTGTTTTGCTTATTAAACTTTTATTCAAGGCTAATGAGATTTTCAGTTCCTATAGTGCCTATCTATAAGACAAGTTAAACAAAATACGCACTACTGAATCGCACTAACTTGCTCTTGTAGCTAACAACTAGGCATTACATAGACGATGTAAATTAGTAGTGGTTTGATAATATTTTTATATCATTTACTGTAAAATTACTAAATCATATCAAAATAGCAGTTTTGAATTTGTTTTATTTAATTCAAACAAATAAGAAATAGGTACAAGTTTAAGATTTTTTCTTCGATTTTATTTTTTTTCGCAAAAAAAAGGAATAATTCTTACAAATTTTTAGTGCAACCTGGGGCCTATTTCACCAACTACAAATTACAAACACAATTTTGTGGTTTGTAATTTACAAACACAAATTTGTAGGAGGGACAATCGGTTTAACCAAGTTAAAATAACTGTTTCACAAATAAGTGAATAGAATTACAAAGAGCCTTTGAAAACAACAATTTTCTCAAACTACTGTTACACCATGTTTATTTATCTTGGAAATTGTAAGTCATTCTCATTAAATTGTAAGTAATTCTTCCTTAACGGTAGAGTTCGTTAGAGTCCAGTTCAAGATGGACAAAGCTAACAAAATGTTTTTTGCTTCCTTGGTTCGCGAAAAAAGATATTTTATTCCTACAAAAATATACATTTAAAATTGTATTCGGCCTTGCAGTACTGTGCAATAATATACGTGAAAATTAAGCCCGCGGTTCTTACTTCCGTGGATTTTATTGCACTGCAACCGTTTTTCATATATGATTAAATTAAGAAAACTACCTACAGTAGCTTGCACTCTTTCCGGAATTATGTCACCTCATCAGGCAATCGTACAGCAACTTCAAACAGGGAATCCACGATCGCTGTACAAACCCGATCAAAACACACCTGAACAATGTGGCCTTGGAGATATACCATGCATGTTGGCAATTCCATGATACTGCCCCCTATGTCAATCCAGTGCAAGGCAGTGAGTAGGTAAAGTTGCTGCTTTGGGGACAATGCAACGTTTTTTTTCAGTTTTGTGACTAATCGTGTCCTCCAAGCTAGAGATCAGAAATAAATCTCAACCTTTTAAATGGTTCTTTATAATAACTGTTATTTGTTGTCATTATCAATAAAGGTCACACTATAACCTTTATTACCAACAAACAAAAATATCGGTTTAGGTATGAGAGAAACCTTTATTTTGCTTTTTTTTAGGTTAGGTCAATCAGTGAGAAATATATCTGAGAACAAAAATAAATCTTATCTGCAATTTTATCGATCAGAATGCCCGTTAGTATGACCGTTAGTATTTTTTAAGCACTGATGCATGCGGAAATGCAGGTGATAGAGCTTTTTCGAAATTGCATTGGTTGTTCTTGTTGTCCCAGTAACTCAAATCACAGGCAGAAAAAGCATTTTCGTCTTTGCGTTTTATTTTAAGCGATTATTAGAAAGACTTAATACCTAAAATATATATTTAATTTTGAAAAATAAACATGTTCTCGGCAAATTCCAAAATTATCTGCATTAACCATTTTTGATTTATTTTCAACGAAAAAGGTTAAATTGAGAGATATTTTTTGAAAATAATAAATAAATCTCAACCTATAACCTAAATTTATTATTTTTTAAATAAATCTCAACCCGAAACCAAAATCTTTCTTAAGTAATGTAGTAAGTCCCTAAGTCAAACCAATTGAAAATAAAGGTTGACAGTTATTTCTGATCTCTGCCTCCAACTGGAGATATTATTTCTTCTGCCTTGACCGAACTCAAACGAAAACGCTTGTAAAAACAAAAATTCGCTGAGATATTTTAATTTATACAAGTACGATACACTCTTCCGTTTCGATTCAGAATTATATTTTATAATCATCATCACTGACTGCTGTCGCTACTACTATATTCCTCTGCCGCGCCGGACGTTAGGCTATTATAATTTATAAAACCACTTAATATGACCAAAAACAAATTTTTAACAAAGTTACATAGGTCTTGAGCCATGTAGAAAATTGTAACAACTTAACAGAAATTTGTGCATTTTTTTCTTTTGTGAAACGGAAACCTTCAAAAAACTTGAAAGCGTACAAATTTGTTACTTGTCAATAACAACTTTGGATGAAACAGAAAATGGATTTTTCACAAAATTCACAAAGTACAAAGTGGAAATATAAAATTTATCGAGTTTTTCACAAATTTTGGGAAAGATCACTTGTATTTACAATTTTGTACGTTGGTGAAGTAGGCCCCTGTTTTGACTAACTTAAAACTACCGATTTGCAAAATAATGACAAAATCAAATGCAGACAGAAAAAAGGGAATTAGCTAAAGAAACCACATAACTTTATTTCCGTTAATCGTTTTTTTTGACAAGTACCTACCTCGTATATAGTTTCATTAAAACTGTTCTAGATATAACATGTGCGAAGTTAAATAAAAGTCGTAAGAGCTGTTTTCCAGATAACTTGATAAAACCGAAATGGCAGCTACCCGTTCGAATTTCGAATTTTAGGGAATCACATAAAAATGCTTCAACCCAAATTTGAAGCAAATCTGTCCAACCGTTTAGACTCTAGGTCGATGTACATCCAGGACGGACAGACAAACAGGCCGACGCGACGTCGCCGTCGACGGACATCTTGATGAAAATAACTTCTTTTTGGACTCCTTCATCATCGCAATTATAGTTTTGATTAAAACCTTGAGACACGAAACCAATACTTGCCCTATTAGAGCAAGTAAAAAAAGTGTGCTCAAGATTATTCATACTGATTGTACAAGTTATTATTTTCAGAAAGAAGGCAACCTATGTAATGCCAAATTATAATTGAGGTAGTACCTTGAAGGTTAATTTTAGGCTGTGGTATGATGTGTAAGAAAAATCAATAAAGCTAAGGCAGAAAATTGATTACAACTTTGTATGATGGGGAAACCTTGTTTTCGATTTATGTAATTGCAAATTCCAAGAACAGGAAAAGTCTTTTTTACCATCATCGTCATTAAACCGTTATTCACTCTCATCGCAACCGGAAAATTGTCCAGATACTAAAGTTGCAGTATTCGGTCTACCAAAGAACTATTTTAGTAGCCCGTAGCGTAATGGTTAGTGCGTTCGACTGTCACGCTGGAGGTCTGGGTTCGCTTCCCAGCCTCGTCCACCTAAAAAGTTTTTTTTTCAGGGCTACTGCCTCTTGCGAGGAATTGACAAATCCTCCAAGAGTATCACTTGTCCCGAATAAGTGCTTCTCGTCTAGCCGTTCGGATTTGGCATAAAATTGTAGGTCCCTTCCATTCCTGTCGAAAGGCGCACACAGGAATGGTTGCGAGTTGTTAGTCACTAGGCCCTGGTTCTTCATGAGCCGTTGTGCCACCCGATTTATTTATTTATTTATTTTATTTTTTTTTAAAGAACTATTTTTAAGTGAATACTTAGCTTCAAGTATAAGTCATTCACTATCGTCTTCGATTTGAAAACGTTTGGTAAATTTCTTCAGAAGCTCTCAAACTATAAAGGTGAATTGTCATAACTACTGACTGTCATAGATGTCAATTTAAGTTTTTTTTTTGTGTTGTTTTGTTTTGTGTTTAATGCCGAATAGTAAAATAATTTCAATAGTGTTACTTACTTTTCTTTACATGGCGCTCACAGCCCACGATGGGCTACGGCCTTAACTAACAAGCCCCTCCAGCCAGCTCTGTCCCTAGCTAGCCGCTTCCAGTTGCGTACACCGAGTTGGTTGAGGTCATTCTCCTCTTGTGCGCGCCACCTGTCATGGGTTCTTCCTCTGCTGCGTACACCATCGGGGTTGGATTCGAAGACTCAACGGGCAGGTGCGTTGCTGTCCGTATACGCTCCACGTGCCCCAGCCGCTGTATTTTCAGCTTTTTAACCAGGGCAACATGGCTGTATAGCCCGTATAGCTCGTCGTTGAATCTTCTCCTACACACTCCTTCGATACACACCCCGGGTCGAAAATCACACGAAGAATCTTCCTCTCAAAGCAACCTAGCAGACTTTCATCCGAATTTTTCAATGTCCATGGTTTTGCCCTGTAGAGCAGGACCGGTATGATTAGGGTCTTGTTTCTTGTATAAAGTCGTAATTCCTCCTCAGACCGAAGAAACAGCGGTTGGCAAAATTAATTCTTCGTTTGATCTCTGCACTGATGTCATTTTGCGTCATGACAATAATAAAGTGTAATTTTGGTATTTTATCGTAATATTTTTACAAAGTAATATAAATGCAAAGTCACACAATCTCAAATTTGCAATTTTAACACATTTTACGAAAGAGCATCCCTGGTCAAAGGATATAAGCCAAACTCCGTCCAAGGCAAAAATTAAATCAACATGGTTTGTCTCTCTCAACTGTCATCATAATCGTATTTATTGTATTTTTTCCAGTTTTCTTTCGAAAAATTTGAACTTCAATTTGTCAACAGAATAACAGAAAAAAAAATGAGATGTCAAATAACAGTGGGTGCTCAATCATTCAACCACAATCACATATAAACTTCAAAATTAATGCAAGACAATACCGATTTAGCTATCGCCCAAACGACACCGTTTTGTCTATAGCGTAGCGTTTAGACGTTTATCGACTTACGTGAAGCAAATAAAGGCTATCAATCAAAAGATATCGTTTACGTCTAGCGATAATCGGGTTATAGAATGATTCCCTCGACAAAAATATATTGAAAGCTTTTTTCATGATCGGCATTAATCATGCTTTTGTAGCAATAGGTTTACATGTCATCTGATTGTATACCTATAGGCTCGTTTCACACACATTCGGTTTCATTCAGTTCGGTCTGTATTCGGTTCGATGTCGGTTTAGGTCAAGACCTCTTCACACGCAGACGGTTCATATTCGGTTTGTACTCACTAATAATTAAAATTAAATAAAATGTATTAAAAAAAATTCAGAAAAACCGAAAACGAACCGAATATGTGTGAACGCTATAGTCTAAGAGCCAGCAGCAGATTTTGGTCGTGAAAGGAAACCAAAAGATATGAATAGTATACGTAGTCCTGGTGAAGGTGATAACGAATACGTTCGTCTGCCAGCATGTAGTGGCCCCGTTACCACGTAAAAGTGCATCAAAAGCACAACTTTTCTGAAATTTGAAATCGGGTGGGAAACCATTTCAAATGTAATACAACTTGACGCCATGAACTCAATTATTACAAAACTGGTTTCGACAGACGTGTAGGTGGCCCCAAAACCCAGACAGACGTCCCCAAAAACGCGTTTTTTTTCGCGTTTTTAGGCTTTTGGGAGACCACCTGAAATTGATCACAGCTTTTAGCAATGGACTCCCTGAGTGCGAATATGTACATGACAGACGTCTAAGTGGCCCCAAAACCCCCGACAGACGCCATTAAAGTCGCGGATTTTTTATTGAGATTTTTAGATAATTGATATATGCTACCAAAATGTATCGCAATCGGAATGTCTTGACTACCAGAGTACTAATGTATAAAAAAAATTGTTTTTAGTGTCATTCAACAGCTGGAAAGGCGCGAAATAAATCGCGGATTTTTTTATTTTATTTTTTTAGTAATAGGATTTTGAGGGAAACCACTTGAAATGTATTCCAATCAAAAGGTATTAACCCAAAAAAAAATTTTAATGTAAGTGACAGACGTTTGAGTGGCCCCAAACAACTGAAAGCCACGATATAATTCGCGGATGTTATTATTTATTTTTTAATTGTATATAAGTGGTAGCTTCTCCAAATGTTAACCAATTAAAAGGTTCTGATTCAAGAAAGTGATTTTAGAAGTTACAGGCGTTTGAGTTTCGCCAAACTGCTGAAAAGCGCGATTAAAGTCGCGGATGTAATTACTAGTTTATCAAAAAGATTAAAGATACAAATATCTTGAAATGCATCTCAATTTAAAGGGCTTGACTCCCTGAGTTGGAACTTTTACGTGGTAACTGACAGACGTTTTGAGTTACGCCATACTGCTGAAAAGCGCGATAAAAGTCGCGGATGTTATTACTAGTTTATCAATTAGATTATCAATACAAATCTCTTGAAATGCATCTCAATTTATAGGGCTTGACTCCCTGAGTTGGAAAATTTAACTGAAAGACGTTTTAAGTTATGCCAAACTATTGAAATCCACGAAATAACTCGCCTTGAAATATTATTATTGTTTTTTTTTATTTCAATTTATCTAATCAACACGTTTTAAACACACCAAACCATTCAAATAAGCGATATAAGAAAGCTATGTCGTAGCGAGCTTACTAAAATTATGAAAACGTGGAGCTAAGTGTGAGTGCACTTATTTAATTTACAAATTAAAAATAAGTACGTAGACGCCAGGGTGTACCTAATTTCGAATTTTAATTTAGAAATTTATATTTTCATAATTTAAGCAGAACAAAATTTGGTTTAACTTAGGAAATAAAAATAACAACAATTTTCAAAATTGTCATGGATCTAATATTAAGTAGTAAAAAGATAATTTATTACGTATCGATGCATTTGGTGTTTGTTTCGCTGGCCGAATATTCGGCCACTGGCGATACTAGTATTATTAATAACTATAAATTGGCTTAATTTCCTGTTTGTTTAAAAATCATGTTTTTTGCTTAGCTTAAACTTCTACTCAGAGATCAAGTACCTACGTACGATTGATTTGTGTATTTTATCAAATAAATTTAAAAGATACAATTTCAAAATAGTTTTTTTGATTTGTTTTTAAAAATTTCTTGTTAATGACATAAGAACACTTTAGAACCATTATAGTATACACGGAACACACTCAGATCTCATGCCTAGCTATACAGCATAGCTATACTAGCATAAAAGCAAGTAGGAGCAATCCAGTCGAGCATTTACTTTTGCAATTTTTTTTTCATTAGTGGAACCACCCAACCATAGGACTGTATATGTATATGCACAAACATAAGCAAAGTCGTGCGATGAATGCATAATATGTAGCTAATATTTATTTTAGTTTTCAACAAAAAACTCCAACATTTGTATTTTTGAACGGTTATAAAAGAGTTAAAAATATTCTTGAAATTATATCTCTTATACAAGACTTAACAAAAGTAACAAGCATTTTTGTATAACTAAATTGAGTTTGTTCCAGTCTTACGCCATATACATATATACTTCATAAACCATTCACCATCCATCTTAGTAGGTATATACGTATACCTACGTAATATAACATGTGCAGGCGCGAACGCAGGGAACATTTTCGGGGGAATTTAAGATGTTCATAAATGTTTACTTTATCACGAAAAGCCGAAATTTTGACTTGAGGGACAATAATGTTTCAACTACGTTTAAAATGAAACAAAACGATTTTTAAGAAAACAACCCTTTTCTCTGAATTAAAACATTATTGCCAGCCTGAGACCAATTATTTCATAATCCGACTAAGTATTTCATAATTATCATTTGCATATACAAATATTAATCAGTTTTTTTATTAAGAAAGTCGAAAGTAAAGAAAAAAAATATTCTATTAAGGGTAGGTACTGTTAGAAAGTAGTTGCTTTCAGTATAATTGTTTCCCGCCAAGAATTCAAAAATTAAGGCCGGCGGGCGGTGGCGTTTTTCGAGAAATAAATTAAAATTTTTAATAATATCGACTGGTTTGTAGGTTTGTAATAAAAGACTGCTAGCTTCCAATTCTTAAGAACTTAGTTATTATTAAAATGTATGTATTTAAAAAAAAAATTTATCAAATACCGTGAAACCACCCCTTAGCGGACAGCTCCCTTGAGCAGAAAGATCATTTAAACGGACAAATTCTCACAACCGTGGATCTTGGATTTAAATTCCATACATTTTATGTTCCATTATGCGGAGCGGACACTCACTTGATCGAACGCGGACTAGAATATCAGCCGTAATTTGTTAAGTTTAATTAGACGACAAAAACTTTCTGTTATTTGTAATTTGCCACCCATCTTTTCAGCAATACTTTTTAATATCATTTTTCTTAATTCAAAACGTGCACATTCAGTCATATGGACAACCCATTATCAATACAAATACTAAGTACGTTTCTTTAAATAAATGAAACTGGAATTGACATTGAATTTCTAAATTCATTATGGAATAAAATGCAAAGAAAATCATAGAAATTAAGAGTAAACGGAACCGACATGAAATATACTAATATCTTCCCTTGAAAGGACAATTTCTCTTATTAAGCTTTTTTATTTAAATGAATTTTTGGAAAAAAAATTGGTATTAAATATGATAAGTATGAACCTACTTTTTAGAAGGACCTGTGTACAAAATCATCTTAGCCGTTTACGTGATATGCTGGAATAACCCACAAATTCAACAACAATTTGACGTCAAAACACTGTTTCCATTGTGTCAGTACGGACTCGAAGTTTAATGTTTGACCAAAATCTGTAGAGCCGTTTTTGAAAAAAGTTAATTGTATGGTAGCTACCCACTCTAAATAAATTAAATAAAGAAAAATTCGAATCTCTCCTTTTGCTTTAAATGCCGAGTTTGAATCAAATCTATCCGTGCCTCTAGCAATAACACCAGAATAAAATTTATTTTTGAATATTTTCTTTCTAGTGCGCCTTTAATTTAATGCCCCATACGCCATAAACGTATTTATTAACCATCAGTTTTATGGTGTACTTAGAACATTGCTCTTCTGGAAGCCTCATAATATCATACATTATACCTGAAAACTAAAGGTTTCAAACTCTTTCATTTAAGAAAAATTTGAAATATCTTCATATTGGTTAGTTTATTTATTTTTTAATTTTTATTTCGTTGGGGGTTTCAACCCCGAAATCCCTTCCCCCTGCGTTCGCACCTGAACATGTTGTTTTGATGTACTGAAACTGTCTTAAGAAGGATTATCACATTTACTAGCATATGTACGTCAAAGTTGGAGAGTAAAAAATGACTGCATGCATTTTCGTATGCGTTTAAGGAAGTAGAAGCCCTTGAAACTTTTAAGCGCTACTTTATAAATGTACATGTAATACATTTTCTTCTATTAAACCTATATCGTTTGGTAAATTAATCATCTTGAACATTTAAGTTACTTTTGTAAAAATGCTTAACCAATTTATCAGAATCCACCAGAGTGTTTTTTAAATTTCATTTAAAGTTGGTTTATATTTTTGTGTTTAACTATTAGGTATCTAGCTACAGTGGCGTCGCGTGGATTATTTATATGGGTGTGCAAATCGTGAAAATAATATAATTGTTTTTTAATATAAATAAATTGCGATATTGGCAACAACTTGCATACACAAATTTCTTATTTATTGTTTTATCTATTAAAATGAAATCAAAATAATTGTTTTTTTTTTCAACATACGCATTTTCTAACAAACCATTGACACGTAGCGTAATGGTTAGTGCGTTCGACTGTCACGCTGGAGGTCTGGGATCGCTTCCCAGCCTCGTCCACCTAAAAACTAAAAAGTTTTTTTTAGGGCTACTGCCTCTTGCGAGGAATTGACAAATCCTCCAAGGGTATCACTTGTCACGAATAAGTGCTTCTCGTCTAGCCGTTCGAGTCGGCATAAAATTGTAGGTCCCTTCCATTCTGTCGAAAGGCGCACACAGGAATGGTTGCGAGTTGTTAGTCACTAGGCCCTGGTTCTTCATCAGCCGTTGTGCAACCCGATTTATTTATTTTTTTTTGACACGATTTTCGTCTTCACTTTCACTCACTCCTTTTTTCTTGAATATTAAATTACAAACAATGGCATACAAAAGTAAAAGCACCGCACCAAACTGTAGACACTTAAAAACTAAAACACAAAAAGCAAATTAAATGATAACATAAAACAGAATAGAAGCTCTGACTGAAGTGCATAGATATCCTTCGTACGCGTAAACTTCATCAATTACACAACCCATGATAAATACCTCCTAAGACTCAGCCTTCCTATATTTTCATTTTCCAAATTCCTTCATCGTTGCGTGAAAAAAAAAAAAACAGAACAAGTAAACTCGTACGAAATCTCACTGTGCATTTATTCTGTTATATTCGTCAAATTAATTCATCCAAAATGATCAAACTAAAAACTGTAGGTAGGTTGTAGGTTAGGTACCCACTGGCACTACTCAGTAACAGTAGCCATGCCCATCGTCATTCGTCACCCATACGACATACATACGCATAATATTTATTCTGATAAATTTGAAGTGAACTCGTTCGAAAGTTTTCTGTGCACTTCAGTCCCTGTTTTTGTTGTGTTTTCTCTTATTTGTATCTATTCCCTTTCCGTAAAGCGTCTTTCCAGTTTGTACCAGGGCTGCCTAAGTGAGTACTAAAGGAGTATTCGTACTCCCCAACCATTCACTGTACTCCCGTACTCCCCTCACTGTGATTGTACTCCCCTTGAAAATTCCCAAAATGTTTGCAAAAAGTCGTTTTAATTGTGCTTATTCTAGCGCATTGAAAACTTTTATTGGTTTATTGTTTTTTAACTTTACAGAGGTGTCAATTTTGAAAAAAAAAAGAAAAAGAAAATCTCCATTTAGCATATTTATAGAAGATAACAAATATTTCCTTAGTTCCTTCACGGTCGTCTTCGTGATGGAGAAAAACAAAACCTGCCAGAAGCAAAATCGCTTCATGTTTGAAAAAATGTGTTAGATCCGAAGGTCTGAATTAAAAAAAAAAAAAATGTTTTATTGTAAGTTAAGTCCCTAATGCCAATACCTTCGTTGTGGTTTAATCTACTATGTAAAAGTTATGTTAAGTTTTTTAACAATTTATCAGTTCTGTTCTTCTTTTCACCCTTAAATGATTGGTATGAATTAAGTATAAATTATTAAAAATGGTTTAATAAAGTTATATTTCTAGCTCGTTTGTGAATTGAAAATCGTGTTTAAATTTAAATTTCCGATGATAATTTTGGCACTAACGAGGTGAAAATTTGTTCGTAATTTAAATTAAATTTGCATAAGGCCATAATATTAAAAAGCGATGTTTTTTCTTGCGTACTCCCCACAAGCCTAAAATACTCCCCTCCAATCCTCTAGAATACTCCTCTCCGAAATTTTGTAACAGCAGCCCTGGTTTGTACATTTTGGATGAATTAATTTGAAGAATTAAACAAAATAAGTGCACAGTGAGGTTTCGTACGAGTTTACTTGATCTGCTTATTTTCACGCAACGATGAAGAAAAAATATTGGAGGTAAGTTTTACGGGTTGTGAAATTGGGCATATTTGTGTGTATTATTATTTTATTACATAACCTGCGATGAGGATGAACAAAAATGAAGGATGCAAATGGGTAGGCTGTTGGTAGGTAGTATAATTGTGCATGTTTTTGAGTAAAATTAAATAACGTTCGTTGAGGGATTTTTTGTCGTTAGATCAGGGTGTGCAATGCACACCTTGCACACCCTGACGAGACGCCACTGGCAGCTACATATATATTAATACGTGGTGGCCAAACTATGTCCCACGTTTTTCTCCGTAAATACTCAACGGAACTACATGAATTATTTACCGTCGGAAAGGTTTTGTCTAACAGATGTGCACAAACCAAAAATTAATAAAAATGTCTATATTATAGGTCAAATTTCAGCCGATAGGCGAAATAGTATAGTTATAATTAAAATGAAATGAGTCCACATAAAGTTATAAGTCAACAAATCGTAATTTTCTAAATTGCCAAAATAAGTTACTCATAATCCACTTAAGTGAAATACCTAAATCCTGATTCCCTTTTCCGTTTCTCGAATCCGTTTTTTGTTCAGCAAGATGTCTGAATGTGTGTATAAACGTACGTTCGGGGCAAGATTCATATGTATATTACAGGTAATATCAGTAGCGTGTTCATTTTTGTTCAGTTTTCCGCATGTTATCAAAATCAATGTGTAGCAAAAAAATTTAATTTCAAATAATCACCAACAATTTGTTTTTGTTTACTGTGTACTTACACAAAGGGCAGCCAGCTTAAAATTTGACAAGCTGCGCCTGATAATACCTTAGATATGTGTACTGTGCGTTCGGGGTACTTCTTTCGTCCACAATATCTCTAGAACGGAAAAAGATATCGACTTCAAACTAATTTTATTCCATACATAATTAATTAATTAGTAAGAATTCAAACAAAAAACAAAAGGCACTGTTTTTTTTTCTTACAAAAATAGTTGACAAATAATTTTTGTCTGAAATATTTCAAAAAATAAAGAATTCAAACAAAAAACAAAAGGCACTGTTTTTTTTTCTTACAAAAATAGTTGAAAAATAATTTTTGTCAGTCGATTTTTTTTTCATCATATAATGACGTAGTCAACAACTGGTAATTGTTTTTTTAATTTAATAGACAGTTTCCTTACAGCAAAAAAACTGAAAAAAAAAACTACTGGAAACTCTTAAAATTTGATTTTCAACTCAAATATCTTGTGAATAAACAACGATATCGACTTAAAAAATTGAACCAAAAATACCAATACCATCTATATGTCGTTAAATTTTGAGATTTTTAAAGCCACCCTTTGAAAAGACTAAAACCAAAATGTTGCCAAAAACGAATTTACAAAAATGTTTTAATTCGAAAAATTCTTACGCTCAAAATCGTTTGAAAATAAAAATTTGGCTTATGATACTTAATTTGTCTTTTCATATTTTTTGCAACCATGTAATTTTGTTTGAGTGCTTCCCTAATTTATGGTATTTTTTTTTTGCCAATAGTTGTTTGTTTTGAAATAAAAAAATTGTCGAAGGTAACCTTGTGCTGACTTGGTATATCGATTTTGGAAAGTAATTTGAGTACAACATTTTCTCCCGAATTCAGAGGAGTTTTCACTACTTGTGTCACCCTACGGAATGAATTGAAACAAGTTTCCATTATGTGAGCACAAGTTCCAATACTTATATCCAAAACAAATGGGTTTTCTTCTAATGAAAATTTAAGCCTAATGACGTCCGTAGTAGGGTATCATTTGTTCATCTATTGAAAGGTGATGCGAAAATATTCAAACTGCATAAATCTTTGATTGAGCATATTGTGGAGTGTTGTAACTTTAGCAAACTTTTATCTGGGATCGATTTTACTGTTATCACAAGCATGTAAATAGGACTTGATTCTTTTGAAACGATCTCGCCTCATGGTATTATTTACTATATCGCTTCGAAATACTAGTTGATTAGACCAATATAAATCCGACTGGGGCACTGTATGCATTCCAGACAAATACATTATTCCGATGAATTTACAAATTTCATTGACATTAGTTCTGAATGTTGAATTATTTTTGTCTACATTAGCATAAACATTTGTGGTTTGAAATATAAAGATGACTATATCACTGTCAAATACCTATTCTACCATTTGCAGAGGATTGAAATTACCTGTTAGAAAAAAAAATACAACTAGCCATCAACATTGTCAAAAAGAAATGGGAAATAATTAATAAAAACACCAGAATGAATCTAAGGAAAAAAGGGTCATTTCCCATACTCTTTCAAAAAAAAGTATAGATTCTGAATGATATAAATATTACAAGCTTCTTTTATAAAAAACAGAGATAATTTTTAAAACACTGCTTGACCGAACATATCTTACATCCTATGAGTAAAAAATAAGTCGAATTAAAAAAACTTATATTCGCGATCTGTTTTTCCAATACAGCGCGCATTTATCAATTTGTTTCTTTTCTTTTTCTTGGAATTAGAATATGCACTCGATTCATAGTACCTGAATATAGCACATTTGTCTTATAGGGACCACGCTCATAAGAAAAATCACCTGAGCCTAAATGCACTGTCCAATTATTTCCAAGAATAAAGTAAAGTGGATGAGGGTTTTCCAATATAGCAATCTTCAATTATTTTTTTTTTAAAAAATATACATCCTTTTGTTGGATAGCAATCAATCAAAAATTATGATCCTTTTCCAAAAATGTTTGCATTATAAACATAAACACACAATATCTAAAAACGCAGCTTACACAAAAATTGGTTTTAGGTTCAAATGCTACTGCTTTAGGCGAGCGTTGCGAAAACGCAACGTAATGCTTTTATCCAACCTTACAAGCAGGCAACTCATATAAATTACGTCGGCATTATGTTAAAATTTGATTTGAACATTTGTTTACCTTTAGTTGATATTATTTTGAAAAATTATAATTTTGACGATATTTTTCAAAAGTTCAAAAATCCTTCCTCAAATTTACAAAAACTCGTACTTTGAAAATCCTAAAAAAACACGTACAAATTTTTTTAGAAAAAAATCCAAAAACAGGTCGATTAGATAATTCAACTATTTCTCAAAGTCACTTTTTAGTTTATTTAAATTTATAATCAGTTAATTACCAGAAGTCTTCAAATATGATGTTGCGAAAATGCAACGCTAGCTGGAAATGGGTTAAATTAGTTTTCACTTAGTTGTAGTAGGTAATTGAACATTTTTGATTTTATGATTACAAGTACGGGAGTGAATTTTGTCAATTACAATTACATATAGGTAATCCTAATTGGAAAAATTTAAATTACTGACAAAACTAACTTGTAATCGGCCTTGTTATAAATTACTGAACGTATTAACTAAAATCCAACTTTGTTTTTATATTGTGGACAACCAGTCAAGTATTATGATATAATAGAAAATAAATAGTCATAATATTTATCAAGGCAAACGCAAAACAAATAATAATTACTTTGAAATCAATTTGCCTATATGGATCAAGTGTAAATCAATAAACCCTTATTGCAAGATGTGTATAGGAAGCCTTGAAGATACGTATGTACATATGTATTATGTCAATTTGTTATTGTTCCTGACTGTCGAGCACAGCTATATTGTGATTATGCACTATTGAAACAGCAGAAAGGAAATTTACTGTCAATTGAATTTTCTTATTAAATAAAAAAGCGAAGAAAAATATTTTATTTATGATGTGTAACTAAAAGCTTTTATTTTTGTACAAGGCGCATACTCTATAAGACGAATGACTAAGGTGTTTGTTCCAAACAGGTGATTTTTTTTTCTTCGTTTTAAGCACGTGCTTAGCATAGCAAGAGTATAATTTTATATTTTCATAATAAAATTGATATATATATTCAGACAAAGTTGAGTATTAAATTTAAGATGTCCTGGCCCTTGAGTTTTTTTTTCTAATAAGACAAAAACCATTTTATCCTTCCACTTAAGCGTCTGTAAAAGTTTAGTACTTAAGTAGGTATACACGTGATAGACTTATGTGATATTTTCCTTGGCTGCTGGCATAAAAGTTCTTAAAGGATATAATATAAAAAAGTTTATATAAGATTTTTGTGATTAATATATAACAAGTCCTTATTTTGTATATCTATTACGTATTTAAATCTAGGAGAATTTTTTTTTTTTAATTTCTATATTTGAAGTGTAGTTATGGTGCAAGTATTAGGAATAATTATAGCTTTTAACTTATTATACATATATTAGTAACTATTGGCTAAGTGGCTCATCGTTGTTAATTTTAAGGACTTGATTTTTGTTTGTCATCGCATAGGCATGTTGTAAAAATTATTTAATTTTTTTTTTTAACACATGAGGTATAAAAATTGTACCAACAGAATAAACCGATTTTAACAATTTCCTTCTATAAGATTTTTTGTATGATCTTATTCATAAATACCAATTTCATCATTTAACTTGAGCTGTATACGAATACGACTAATATTGGACAAATAAAAGGGACGGCCGGATCGCACTAATTTTCTCTTGTAGCAACTAGAACATTAACGACATTAGCGGATCCAGGGGGGTGCCTATATATATAGAAAGCAATACATAACAACGTGTAGAATTTTATATTCCGTCTAAAATATTGTTAAGATATGAGGTTTGATGGACAAAATAACGTGGTTGGGGTTGAACTATTTGCATACATGTTATGTAATTTTTTTTTCTAAGCCCTAAGATTGGGGCTAAAGTCTGAAGCGAAATGGACAAAAACTATGTTGGGGGCTATGAAGATGGACATATTTCATACAACGACAATTTTTCCCTAAAAATAAAACCCAGAAAATTGGGAAGAAAAAAAAACAGTTTTGGAGCAATAAGGTCTGAGAATATTGGACAAAAATCCTAGCCAGGGTTAAGCAACTTACTTCCGAAAAACTAACCTTATTCCAGAGAGTTTTGGGGGCTCAAGTCTAGGGACTGCCAAAGTCCGAAGTTGGGGCTAAGGCTTGAAGAGATAAGTAAAAAGAAATAAAAATGGCCGAGGCTTAACATTAACGTGTCAAATGCCCCAACTGTTTATACTAAAAACAAAGCTTATTTACCGAAAGAAACGCATTTGAAGCTTAAACCATTTGAGAACAAAGGGATGTCAAGTTGAGTGTAAATGTTTAATACAACAGGAATTGTTTCTCACGGCCTTGGCTGGGCTTAGAAATTATCGGGGCTACGTTTTCAAAATTTGAAAGGTCCAAGGCAATAATTGTACATACAAAACATTTGTGTACTAGGCAATGACATACAAATTCTCTAGTCAAGGAGCCAAATTCCAAAAGCGTGAGTTTTCTCTGTGCGCGCTCAGAAAATCATGCAAAAGCAAATGAATATTTGCAATCCCTCTAGACTCTAGAATGACGTGCAAATTTTTTCGACATATTTTCATATTTTGTTACCATGAATAAAAAGTGTATGCAGCGTAAACACGAAAAATAATTCACGCTGGCAGAATTGGGCCACGGCTTATTTCTTAGAGCAGCTTTGTCTTATGTCCTTAAGTATCAGCTTGAACAAAATAGTTTCTCGTTGATTTGGCTAATTCAGGAAAAATGAGATCTCAGAGGACTGATACCGTGTCAAAGCACATTTATAATCTTTTGTCAGTTCGAACACTTAAATATATTTTTTCTGAACTAGCCAATAATAAACAGTTTTCAAATCTTGTCAAAAATGGGAAGTTCAAAACATACCAACAGCTTATTTAAAAATATAACTACATAAGGCTCGTTTCACACACATTCGGTTTCATTCAGTTCGGTCTCTATTCGGTTTGTATTCGGCTGTGCCTGATATGTGTGAAACGATAAAACGGTGCTCTGCGGTTTCGATTAGGTTTTTATTTTTGCCGTTTTATCGTTTTACACATATCAGACACAGCCGAATAGAGACCGAATGAAAACAAGCCTAAGGCTCGTTTCACACATATTCGGTTTCATTCGGTTCGGTCTGTATTCGGTTCGATTTCTGTTTCCGTCAAGACCCCTTCACCCACAGACGGTTCATATTCGGTTTGTATTCACTAATAATTAAAATTAAATAAAATGTATTAAAAACAAAAAAATTAAATTCAGAAAAACCGAAAACGAACCTAATATGTGTGAACGCTACGTTTACTTTATGTGCCCTAGACCCGAATACGTGTTGTTTTGAAACCGAATGAAACCGATTCGTGTCGAGGGATCGTTCGGTGCTATACGGTTTGTATTAGGTTTTTATTTTTGCCGTTTTATCGTTTCACACATATCAGGCACAGCCGAATACAAACCAAATATAGGTCGAACCGAATGAAACCGAATGTGTGTGAAACGAGCCTAAGGTAGGTACCTAATCAATTTTTAAATAATATAAATAAACGAATTTGTACGCGTGGTTCAAGCATATATGGCTCAAATTATTATTTTGTGCATCTTTGAATTTGCTTCTATCTCCGCTACAGCAATTATGTATGAATAATTGTTATTGTACTTTGTAGATATTGAAAACATTTTAAAGCGCGACAGGAGCGGATATAAAGGCACACAAAAAACGGATATCATTAAAATGAAAGTGGAAATGTCAAAATTCGTTGTCTTTTATATAACTACACATGTATCTCCATATATCTTTTGAACAAAAAAAAATACTTGAACCTTAAAAGTTAGACCGCACTCACCGGAACTGCACTGCATCGGAACTACACTTCACACGAATTCGTATGAATTTGTATGAAGTTCAGTTGCCGCTTAGTGCGATATAGCTCCTAAAATTATAAAACATAATGTTTTGCCACGTTGTCCTGAAGTGTTGTTCGGTTGAAGTTGGTACGGACATGCATTAAACCTAAAATCTCTATTATTTATTATAAATTATAAAATGTATCTTAGGACAAGCAAATTTTATTACTTAAGGTCTCAAACTGGATCGCCAAACTCCAAGCCCCCCCAAGAGCCAAATCCTAGATCCGCTACTGATTAACGACATTAGTAATGAATCGATAAATTCTAAATTTTTAATGATAATTAAAAGTTTAAATAACAATTTTGATTTTTTTAAATTTAATACAAAATAATCTCGACCAAAAATTTCAAAATAAAAAAAAAAAAGGAAATTTTACTGTTTAGGCTCTAGCTCGAGGATCATCAGGACGAACAGACAAACAGATAGACGCTACGGACGTCTTGCCGAAAATCACTTATTTCTGTTTGGACTTCTTTATCATCGTTATGTTTGTTTTGATTAAAACCTCGACACGAAACCAATACATTTCCTAAAGAGCAAGTACAAATTTACTATTTTACAGAATCCGATTTAGCTGTCATATAACAATCATATTAATTATCCTTTTAGCAAGGGAAAATGTTCATTAACCTAGGTGGTAATTTATCAGCTCTCGTCAACATTTTTTTCATCCTGCATTCGAAGTTGATAGCGTTGAGAAAAATAATTGTTAGTGAACTTTTTTGATCGAATATCATGACAAAATTTATGAAATTTTACTAAATGTGAGTATGAGGTAGGGTACATTTTTTTTTCAATCAGTATCCGTGATTAAATTGATTGAAAAGTAATTGATTTATTTTGATTTAAAGATAACGAATCTCAATCTTAGGTTAATGGGATTTAATCATATATGTATGTATGTGAACGTAACACCAAAGTACATAATATACATTCAAAAGAAACATTTTGTTGAAGAATTCTAGGTCAACTCCTTTGTACTATGGAAATGTTTTCATTTTATATTCTGATAAGCAATCCTAAAATACACTCATGCCCTAAATTAATTCATCATAATTCATACAAACATATTAATTGAATAGCAAACAAAAAGAAAAGTCTACCGTGTGGATGTACCTTTGTAGGTACATTATATTCGGTAAATATACATACTACATATAGAAATTAAACTAAAAAAATACAATTTCCCCAAAAAGTTAAACTACAATTTTGTTTATTAAATTATTAACTCAAGTACTTTTTTTTTATTAAAACAACAAAAATCTACATTACATATTAGCAAAACTTCAAAGTGCAAAGTTCTTTTTTAAGGAAATCATTTATAAAGAAATCATAAATTAGATAATTTATGTAGTTATGTTTTTGAAGTTCCAAATAATTCTTGACCCCTATTATAATCCTCAGTAAATAATTTTGGTAGTTCAACACTTCAGCATCATTTAGTTAATTTTCGTTGAACATCAAAAACGAACTTCAACACAATGACGTATGTATTTTGTAAACAAAACTAAAAAAAACAACGATTAGGATTTTACTTTGTAGCAATGCAAACTGTTAAACAAATTCAGCGATTGATTTCTAAAGACTGCATTCACGAAAGATTGCATTCTTGTACAACTCTGCGTGCATCCGGCAATAAAATTGAGGTTGGCTTAGAGTAAACGATATACTTTACAACTTATTACTTGCAAATAATTTATTGACTATTTACTATACTTAAATTTCATTTGAGAACATAGTAAATAGCTCTTCTAACGTTTTTAATTTTTTCTTATCAAATAAAGTTTTTTTGAACAATATCTTGTTTATAAACCACATTAAAAAACTAATAGAAAAAAACTTTATTTAATAAAAAAAATTAAAAACGTTAAAAAAATAAAAATATTTAATATTTTGAAAAATCAAAATAAATTATTTCTAATTTGTTTTCATTTTTTTTTTTAACTTTTTTTTAAAAACTCAATAAAAAAAAAAAAACGCTGAAGAGGGAGAGAGAAAAAATAAGAGAAATATATTATAATAAAGTATTTATTGACTTAAAAATTCGAAATAAATTATAACTTAAATTTGCTTTACACATTTTTAAATGCGGCTTTTTAAAGGACCAATAAATCAATCAGGATTTAGAAATTAAGAATTACTGTTATGGTTCCAGAGAAAAAAAAAATAAAATATGAAGAATGTAAAATTCCCATACAAATTCGTATGGGAAAAGTATATGACCTTAGAGGCACGGGTTAATGAGCTCGAAAAAAAATTGTTTGGTCAATAATTTTTCCTTTCGGCATAAACTTTAGATAGACTGATAGAATGATATAGAGATAGAATGTAAAAGGTGTCCCACTATCACCGGCCCAGACGAAAACCTTGGGATCCTGAAATCAATCTGAGGTAATTTTCTCGTTTTCGCTTCTTTTGGACTTATATGGTTTTTTATCATATTTTCTTACATGGCTTTTGATTTTACCAAATTGCTACCGATTCTGTACAAAGTTAAAGCTTGTTAAAAGAAATAAGACCAACAATCATAAGAACAAGAGCAAGAAGGAAAAAAATATCTATTAATTTTTTCGACTTAAAATTGGTTTTCGTCTGGGACAGGGATTTTCTAATGTATAATTCTGTTGTATAATTTTCTAGCCGTTTTTTTGTTTATAGAAAACGCACTGTACCCATTAATTTTACTAAACTCACGTACCTATGTATGTATATCGGTAAGTTAAAACCAACAAATTTTCTAGCATCATTTAATCAAACAAGATCTCTTTTAGAGTTTTTTTTAATGTTATTAAATAAATTGGAAAAATCATAAAATCAAGATAAAATAAAATTGGTTTTCTGTTCTATAAAAACATGGGGTAGGTATGCAAAATGTATGGATTTAGGAGCTATCCTTTTTGTATTGTTTTAAGCAATTAAATATTTAAAAAAAAAAGGAAACGAATACCTAACTATTTTTATTTTATTTCACATTTTGAAAAATTGTATAAATTGGTCAGTATTGTATCGGTTCTTTTTATTTTACAAAACTAAATACGTTATATTTACTTCTACATGTGCGTCGAATAAACGAGAAAACCCTATTAAAACCAAACAATTGACACAAATATAAAATACAAAAAAAAAGTAAATTGAAGCTTTTTTTTTAGTAAATATATTTTAAAGGATATTTGATATTTTTTGTATTTATGTTTGTTGTATGCCTGTGAGAACACAACTTTATTGTTAGAAGAGAGTTAACAGGGGGGGCAAGCCAACTTATTATTTCGAACTTATATTGCTGCCAACTTATAACAGCCAGCCTATCTTCAGGCAGCTGATCACCATGGACAAGTGGACATGGACAAAAAAAATCCTTAAAACTCACCAAAATGCTCGAGAGTTCATTTTAAGTATAAATCAAACAAGTTCGTTTAAATCGAACCTCCCCTTTTCTCAATTATGTTTTTCTTATAAAATTATTTTATTTTCAGTCTCATCACCAGTGTTGCCGAATCTCATGATTTATCATGATTCTCATGATTTTTTACCCCCGTCTGATTTAATTGAAAATCTCATGATTTTTTAAATTTTCCTTTAAAAAAAAAAAACAAAAAAAAAAAAAAATAATTTTTTGACAAACTTAATTTTAAAACAAACAGCTATTAATTCATTATAGCAATTTTTCCCTCTTATTAAGCATTTTTCAAATTAAGTGACTGAAGATTGTTATCAGGAAATAGATAATGAGTGGAGATTGCTTGTTAGTTCAAATATTAAAGCAAATGACCAAGTAAACGACATTGAAGAATTCTGGCAGTATGTTGGCCAAATAAAACTGTTCGATTGTAGCTTGGCATATCCACTCTTAACTAGATTTGTTTTTGAAGTATTTTCACTACCGCCAACTCTGAAAAAATATCTTCAAAAGTTACCTTACTTAAAACGAAAATCAGATAATTGGACTTATTCATTCAAATTACCTCACGAAAAATCAAAGTTGTTAAGTAAAGTAAAGTGCATAACCAAAAATCTTTAACCAATTAACATATTTATATAATAATATTGGGTTTTTCAATTAGAGCGCTACAGAAGTTTTTTTTTTAAATAAAACAATAACGGTTTTGGATATCAATGAAATTCTTTATTCCTGTGAAAGTACGTTTGATGCCATTATGTATTGAATTTGATTTCTTTTCCATGGCCACCACGGGCACACTTGCAGAAGTCCAGACGTTGAACCCAATTTTCGACGGTTTTCAAGCATAAATCGGCCGATACTGCTGCAATTTCACGTTCGATATTTGTACGAAGTTCATCAATCGTCGCTGGCTTGTTGGCATAGACCATAGACTTGACGTAGCCCCACAGGAAAAAGTATAACGGCTTCAAATCGCACGACCGAGGCGGCCAAGCGACTGGACCATTTCGTGAGATAACACGTTCTCCAAACTTGGTTTCCAATAAATTGATTGTGACATTCGCTGTGTGGCTTGTGGCGCCGTTTTGTCAGAACCACAAGTCCATATCATCCAATTGGGGCCAAAAATATTCGGTTATCATTGAACGGTAGCGATCCCCATTCACAGTAACGTGCCGGTCTTGATCATCACGGAAGAAGTACGGCCCAATGACGCCGCCGGCCCATAAACCACACCAAACCGTAATTTTTTCGGGATGCAATGATGACTCATGGAGTACGTGTGGATTGCTGCCTGACCAATACCGCATATTTTGTTTATTGAAGCCATTCAGCCAGAAATGAGCCTCATCGCTGAAGATGATTTTTCGATGAAAATCCGGATCATTTTCAAGTTGTTGCTCAGCCCAATTCACGAACATACGACGCTCCTGGTGGTCAAGTGGCTTCAGTTCTTGCGTCAATTTAATCTTGTAAGGATGTAGGCCAAGATCTTTTCGAAAAATACGCCACAATGACGTCACAGAGATGCCCAACGCTTGAGAACGACGTGTGAGAGACACATTTTGGCTTTCTGCAACTGAAGCCTCAGCGGCAGCAATATTCTCTACACTACGGGCACTTCTTTGTCTCACTGACACGGGAACATTTTGTACTGTGCCTGTGGATTCAAATTTTTCCACTAGACGCTCAATTGTTGATCTGCTAGGACGATTATGACGACCATAAATTGGACCTAGCGCTCTTAAAGTTAAAATTTACTACCGAAATTCGGAGTCAGTGGCCTCCACTGACTCCGAATTTCGGTAGTAAATTTAAATTTTTTTGGCTCGTTTTTGGCTCGTTTATCTTTCCATCATGAAATGGAAAACCTTACTGAAGAGAAATGTCAAAATAGCGGCAAGAAATATGGCGTTGTTTGCTGTCCATGTTGCTCTACTTTTGTAGCGTCCCTGTTGAAAAACCCTTTATAAATAATGTAATTTATTTATTTGTTTTTTTTTTTTCTTTCTTATATATAATTAAATGTGATTATTAAAGCTCAATAAAATCCCTTATGCTGCATTTACACGATTAGCAAATGCCATTATATGTGTCAAATTATAGCCATTTTTCTTTTCATCTTGTAAACGCTGGCAATATTTTTTCCAAAAAAAAAATGACAAATTATGCCATTCTACAAAACAAATGCATTTGCTAATTCTTTTATGGCAGTTGCTAGTATTTTGAAAAAAAGACGACCGGCTAAAGGCTCTCCTAAACCAATGCGGAACATTCGTTACGGCGAAGAAACATTCGTCTGTCAAAATTAATTCATATGTTACTCCGCCGCGTTGGCGTGGGCACTCTCATATATCACCATGTAAATAAATTTTGAAATGTGAATGTTTCTTCGCCGCAACGAATGTTCCGCATTGGTTTGGGAGAGCCTTAATGGTGGAGACGGTTGATTTCTGAGAAACTCTTTGGGATTTTGTTCTTGATGCCATTTTTTGTGTAAAGCTTTGTTTTTTGTCTTGTTAATTTCAAAAAATACCTTTATTATAGTTCGTTAATCTTAATTAATCTGCCATTATTTGAACTCGTGTAAATACATGTCATAAAAAATTATTTGTGCCATTATTTTTCCATTTTTTTTGGCAACTTTGCCATTCGTGTAAATGCGGCATTAAGTTTTTTTTTAGTTAAAATTTCAAAAATGATCGTCAATCATAAGTTTGCAGTGATTATTCTAAGGGCCCAATGAAGAGCAAGCAATCTCATGATTTTTTTTGGGATCTCATGATAAAAATCATGATAATTTTTTTTTTTTTGAATCGGCAACACTGCACATCACGGTAGTGATGAGTAGTTTTTTTTTTTTTTATCGATGAGTATAACAATGGAGGGTTATGCTTCCGCTTTCTTTTTTTTAAGAGACATTTTCTTTTACCAGCCTCACTCTGCGCTAAACCAATACAAATTGTTTCTCTTCATCGCTCTCACTGACAAAATAATTATTCTCAGTTCATTTTACTCACACAATCTCACAAGTCTAAAAGTTTACGCACACATATAAAGAATACACAAAATTCGTTCCGAAAATGAACATGATCAGGTGTCCCGGTGACCAAAATGACCATGATGACTTGCGAAGGTGATTACTTGTGGGTTGTCGAGCTGGTGTATGTTTGCTTCGACCATGATTGCTTATACCCAACCCTTAACAGGTATATTTATTTTGTTTAATTATTTTTTTTTTATGTATATGAAATTAAAATAAATGATTTAAATTGTACAATAAATTAATGTATAAATTGTATATTTAAAAAAGAATGTTCAAAAGCATACCATTTTAAATAGCTACACCAGAAAATACTTTTATTTTAGTAGAAATTGCTTAAAAAAAAGTATTTTTCCCCTATTTTGCCGGTTTAAAGGTCTTATAACTAAGCAATATACCGGGTAAATAAATTAAACGTCCACGGATTTTAAGCGACAGTTGTGATAACTTTCAGTATCATTTTAATCAAATCAGTTTAAAAAAAAAACGCATTCTAGAACGGAACATTCCCAAGGCATTTACGTTTTAGGCATGTTAAAAATTAAAAACTCCAAAAACGCGTTTTGTAAGAACTTGGTGCTCGCAACCCCTAAACATTATTTAAAAAGTCAGAAAAAAGCAGGTAGCGTGTTAAGGGTTCCAAAAAATGGCTTAAATCGAACGGAAAATACATAAAATAATAAAAAAAACAATAAAAATAGAGAATTGTGGAAAATAAATTTATAATTATATTCAAAATTAAATAACTAATAACTTCTGTCACACAGCAATTTAGTCATGCGGTTAACTGATAATGAATGTACCTATATACGATATAAAGGCCGTACTTATTGGTGCTGGGCCATATTAGCCCATTATCCTTTGTATGAATATTTTTTTTTACGAAAAGGAGAACCGGACAAAACGGTCTACATAACCAATAACAACGAGACATATGTCGTTGAAAAGGTTTTTTTGTGTACATGAATAATTACTATGGCAGCTCATCCCAAATCGCTGTGAAAAAAAATAGTGGCCAACAAAGATATGAGATTTGTCTCGTTGTTATTGGTTCCTAGACCAGCTTCCATACATGTTTGCCGGTTCTCCTTTAAAACAAAGAAAAAAATTTTTTTTTTATTTTTAACTTTTTTTAAACATTTTGTTTGTTTTATTATTTTGTATAAGAGCCGGGAAGAATTGACCAAAATTGTGTGTGTTTAGAAAGATATGACAGTTTATCTGAAAAGCCCACTGTCATATCTTGGCGTGGCCGAAAAAAATTAATTTCTGGAGTTAAGGTCACTTGTAATTTTAAATGAAATACATTCATTCACTCCAAATTAAAGAGAAGTTGTTAAAATACTTACATTTCTTCATCTTCATTATACACATATCTACAGACATAAAATATGCATCTGTCTTAAAACAAAAAACCAAAAAAATAAAAAAAATAAATAAATTGGGTGGCACAACTGCTCGTGAAGAACCAGGGCCTAGTGACTAACAACTCGCAGCCATTCCTGTGTGCGCCTGTCGACAGGAATGGAAGGGACCTACAATTGTATGCCGAATCCAAACGGCTAGACGAGAAGCACTTATTCGTGACAAGTGATACTCTAGGAGGATTTGTCAATTCCTCGCAAGAGGCAGTAGCCCTGAAAAAAAAACTTTTTAGTTTTTAGGTGGTCGAGGCTGGGAAGCCAACCCAGACCTCCAGCGTGACAGTCGAACGCACTAACCATTACGCTACGGGCTACTACAATAACTTCCAATGGGAAATTAATTAAGTATAAAGATTTTACGTATAGATACGTTTTTTAGTATTTTCCAAAGAAAACTGTTTTTCATTTGAAGACGATATTTTTTTTAAAATCCCCCTTCTACCTTAGAAGTGGCATAGGCCTTCCCTCATTTACAGCTCTCAATTTTATCGTCAATCGAAATTAATTTAATGCAAAATTTTTAAAACGTAAAATTCTGTTTGTCTTGCAAAGTGGAAACGATTCAAAAAAAACTTCAAACAAAAAGAAATTATAAATAACTATACGTGTGAGGTGGTTAAATATATAGTTATTTTTTGTAACTATTTACATACGTTTGTATATACCTTCACGTGTTTATAGAAATGAATAATTCAATTTCAAGTGTAATTATGTGTACACGTGCAAAAGAAGCCTCTAAAGCTGCCCCCGCTCTGTGACAATCAACATTCTTTATTATTTATAATATCGATTAACATGTAAAACATTATTTCCCATTCACATAGTCCCACCTAGTGTGAGGTACGTGTTTTCTTCAATTTCTATCTCTTCAAGCAAGAAGGCTTGAATACAATTCTTCAATGTTCAATCGGCACATATATAGGAAGAAACTGTTACATTCTTATTCAAAACTGCAAGTTAAAGCTGAAATAATTATTTAAGTACAATCCTAAGATACAAAACAAGCTATTTATATGCTTGATGACACTAGAAAAGGAATCAGTTCTCTAAAAAAATTGTCTTAATGCTTTTTATCAAAACCATCGGCAAGACATTACGAGCTTTTCCGCAGGATTTGTGCAGGTTTACCAAATTTATATCCTTCTATGGTTCTGAACTAAATCGAAACAATTATTTCTGAAGCTTATCTTATATTTTGTATACAAGAACTGGTATAGGTACATACAAACGACGTTATTCTCATGCCCATGTTGAAAGATTGGACAGCGATAAAGCCATAAACCTGAAACCCTATTTAAATCTTAATTTATTGGCCACAAGTTTATTTTTTCTTTCTTCAAGATATATTTAGGATTTGTGTGTGTGTGTGTATGTTTTATGAGAAAAACATCTGTCTGTCTGTGTGTTTTTTTTGTTTTCCTATAGTTACAACCATCAAAATAAAACAACAACCAAACTTACAGACTTTATATTTTCTGCTGTTTTTAATGAAGTTTCCAATTTATACTCTGATGCCTTTGCTTTTATTACTCAGCCCCCAACCTCCCCCCTTCCCTCCTATCTGAAGGTCCTACTCCAGGAAAAACTGTTATGAATTGAAAAAAAAAAAAATAATACCAGATCACCGTCTTGAGTCAAATGTTTTTATTACCACACTTAAAAAGCAATTGAGGACAGGAGGCCAGATTGCGTTTATACAGCCAACTCAGTACAAAGTTCATCCGCAAAAATGCTTTGCTTTCAACAAAAAAAAAGGAACAAATCCGAATAATATAGGTATACTACGGGTTTAATATTTTGGGGATAATTTTCATGAAATAAATTTGAAAAGGCAAAATGGTAAGGCAATAACTGCCATCTACTTCTCAGACATTGTACAAAAAAAAAAAAATGAACGAAAACGAGAAAAAAAGATAAATAATCTGGCATTGATTGGATTTTGACTTTATCCGCTTTATGAAAGAAAAATATCAGGATTTATCAACCTTAGTTGTCGCGCATTGAATCGAATATTTTTGATGATTATGCTCCTTGACATTTAGGCGCTTTTATACCCTTAACTAAACGAATGAGATTTAAAACGAAAAAAACGAGAAAAAAAAAACAGTTCCAGCCTACCGTAATCAAAATATAAAATACACCTTAGCTACCAAGAGCATCAGTAAAGTTAGTTCCATATTTAGAATTTACAAATCAAAGTGGCAGATATACATATACCTAGTTAGATGTCGAAGGACATTTATTATGAAATTGGGATTTGAAAATAAAATGTTAAGCATACCTACATAAGTCAAATGTTAAAATCATTAAAATCAAACATCTGTGATTTCTTGGATAGTATATAATAATTAATTGGATACTAATTAACTCGATAAGGTAGTGATGGATTTTATAATTCATTTCAAATGAGCGATAACAGTATTTCAGAAATAACTTTTTGTAGAAGATCAAAAATTCCCACTAAACGATTTCGAGTAATTCCATGGTGACACACTTTACATTTGGGAATGTTTTAATAGCTATAAGGTAAATATATGTATGTTTTTTTTATAATACAAATTCTATATACTACTGAAATACATCAGCCAAGTAGAAGACTTAGCATTATTTAATTGGACTTGTTTAATAAGGTTAATATGTAGGTAGATCATGTTCAAAAAAATATCTTTTAATATGATTTTTCCTGCCCGCTCCAATGTAAAACAATATATTTTATTATATCCCACCTACAGCTCAACGCCTTCCCTCTTTGCTTCCTCCTGACTTTGCTTATTTCAATGAAATTGTCTATCACTGTGTAGACATTTTTTTTTTATTTTTTATTGAGAACTAAATTTTCAAGTTTTCATTTTAAAAAATTGGGTAATTAGGTATTAAAAAAAACTTGCCAAATAAACTAACTCAATTTAAGTCAGTAGTCATTAAATAACAGTTTTCTCTGATAATTTTGAGGTTCTTCCATATTACTCTACCTAAAATATTTGATATTTAACATTAATAAACTTAGAACCTGGCGTACTTTTAGATCTCACTACTTTTTACGGCTGACTTGTTTCGAAAAGGTTTTTGTATATAGAAGAACTTGGCTCCTTTTTTAACATTAATGTTTTTGGTGTCATTTCACTAATTTTTGCAAAGATCTTTTTTATCATGAAAAGTGGGTGGGAGAAACGCTCTGCATGAAAAAGTTAATAATTTCAACTTTTTCTTTTTATACACCTGAAAACTAACCACTTTACCAAATTTCATTATCCTGCACAATTGATATTAATTCTGTGCAAATGGGTGGTTGCCACGCCCACTGAATGTAAAATCTCAATGTTTTAATTTGCCCTTTACTTGCTTGTTAAGTCCTATCGCTCTACCAAATTTGATCACTCTACGACAATCAGAAGTTCACTACATAGTTGATATCAATTCTGAGAAAATGGGCGGATGCCACGCCCTCGGAGTGTAAAATATCAAATTTTAAAATTTTGCATTTGCTCGCACTTAGCCCTACCGTTCTACCAAATTTGATCATTCTACGACAATCAGAAGCGCTCCTCATAATTGATATCAATTCTTATTCGAATGGGCGAACGCCACGCCCACTGAATGTAAAATCTCAAATTTTAAAATTTTCCCTTTGCCAGCACTTTAAGCCCTACCGCTGTACCAACTTTCATCATTGCACGACAGTCAGAAGTGCTCCAACTTATTTATATCAATTCTTTGAAAATGGGCGGATACCACGCCCCTGAATGAAAATTCTCAAAATTTAAAATTTGTCCTTTGCCTTCATTTTAAGCCCTACCGCTTTACTGAATTTCATAAAACTACGACAATCGGAAGTGCTCCAAGTAATTTATAGCAATTCTATGAAAATGGGCTGGTACCACGCCCCCTGAATGGAAAAATCTTAAATTTTCCATTTTTTCCTTTGTATGCACCACAAGGCCTTCCGTTGTGCGAAATTACAAAATTCTACCATGTCGGGAAGTGCTCCATAATTTTGATGATCTGTCAGTGAGTCAGTCAGTCAGTAGTCAGTAAGTCAGTCAGTCGGTTACGATTTTTGCCATTTTGGCAGTCTTATATATCGGGAACCACTGATGCTAAGGAATTCAAATTTGGTGAGTTTCCTAAACCTGGTGAGTTTAGCAAATGCTGTGAGCTTGAAGTTTCTGACTTTATTGGTACAGAAGTAAGAGGGGGGGTCAAATATCACCTGAGTTTGATCCTGTAAAAAGGGTGTAGTGCTAGAACTTGGTTGGGCACTACCGTGCCCTTTGATTTATGTTTAGTATCAGCAAACGGGCCTTAGTAACAATGGGGCATATTCATAGTCCCAGATAGACAAAGGTTTAACTAAACTACAGTTTAAGACAATTTTTTCTCAATGAATACAGACCGATTTTAATTACAAATTGTTGGTTTTATATTTTTATAAGATAATTAACTTGGTATACTACACAAATAGCTTCAAATATTTTGAAATGATAAACTTAAAAAAATAGAATCAACGTCCGAAAAATCAACCAAAGCTATGTTTAACTTAGACCCAGGTCTAAAATGACTATGAATACGCCCCAATACCTTTTTTATTTCATAGTTTGTTAAGTTTTGCATGTACACTATGTCGATTTTTTTAATTGCGATGTGTATGTACAGTACATATGTAGTTAAGTTATGGTAAGTTTTGGATTCGTAAAAGAAATCGATTTCAAAATATTAATTTTACCTACATACATACATACATAACGAAACCGAAAAAGTGGTTCCCTCAATTCTCTCTGCCAGTCTGTTTGTACCTCGACCTGCAGCCTAAACTACTGAAGCTTTTCTTCAAATTTTAGACTTAAAATTCTGAGGGATTATCTAAAGGAGAAATTGAATTTTTTTTTCAGTTCCAAAAACAACCATCATGGAAAAAGTATAAGTGCCATAAAACCATTATGGAAAAAGTATCTCAAAAATGGCTCTAACGATTTTTATATTAAAAAAAATATGAACGACTGGAACGAACGAACTTACTCTCGTACCTAATAACTAGAATGTAGCTAGAAATTGATGACCCTGAAATTTGCAGACAATTTGAGTATCATATTTTGGACTGTCACCAGCGCCGAAAATCTTGTTCGATTTTTAAAATTTGAATGGTCATCGCTTTGTCGTCTCAAAGTCTCGCTACGTTATTTTTTTATTTATTTACAGTAACAAAAAAGTTTTCATTAAAAAAGTAAAAAGAGTCGCTAAAAAGGGCCTCTAAAACGTTTGGACTGCCACCAATTCCGTAAAAATTGTTCAATCTTGAAAATTCTAACGGCAATCGATGGCTCATTTGTTTTTTTGTTATCTACCGTAACAAAAAAAAAATTATTTTTTATTCTATTCCTTCTAGCTAGTTCCGTGCATTGCATTTAAAAGACCTGAGGTCTTAGGCGACGTGAAATAACGCCAAACGAAATAAGACCAAATTCCAAATTTGGCCTTCTTTCGTTTTCAAAAATGAAATAACCCCAATTTGGCCTTTTTTCCGAAGCAATAATGAAATAAAACCAAAAAGCATATAGAAATAAAGCCAAAATTATGCATAGTAAATTTTTGGCTTCATTTCGATTTCAAGATTGAAAAAAAAGCCGAATATTCGTTAAATCACATTTTTGGCTTTATTTCGTTTTTGAAATCGAAATAAAGCCAAATTTATCATAATTCTGTATCAATTCGAGATTTCCTTAGGCGAAACTCTGATATCAGTCGTGTACCCAACGGTAAAATCGTCAATTTGAGATTTATTCGTAAGAGACGAAGCAAATCGTAGAAATATTTGAATGTTTTGAAAAATCTTATAATAAGATAATCGTTAAAAATCGCCGTTAGAATTTTCAAGAGTGAACAATTTTTTCGGAGGTGGTGCCAGTCCAAAAGTTTTAGAGGCCCTTTTTAGCGGCTCTTTTTGCTTTTTTAATGAAAACAAAATGACGTACCGAGATTTAAGGATTACCCATCGGTTGTTATTCAAATTTTTAAAATTCAACAATTTTTATAGAGTTGGTGCCAGTCCAAAAATTTTAAAAGGTGTTTTCCATACCACTTTTTTACTTATTTCATGATAACTTTTTTTGTAACGGTAAATAAAAAAAAAAAAAAATGACGTACCGAGATTTAAGACGATAAAGCGACGACCATACAAAATTTTAAAATCGATCAAGATTTACGGCGCTGGTGACAGTCCAAAATATGATACTCAAATTGTTTGCCGGAGGTATGGGTTCACTTCCCAGCCTCGTCCACCTAAAAACTAAGATATTTTTTCAGGGCTACTGCCTCTTGCGAGAAATGGACATATCCTCCAAGAGTATCACTTGCAATGAATAAGTGCTTCTTGTCTAGCCGTTCGGATTCGACATACAATTGTATAGGTCCCTTCCATTCCTGTCGACACACGCACACAGGAATAGTTGCGAGTTGTTAGTCACTAGGCCCTGGTTCTTCACGAGCCGTTGTGCCACCCTATTTATTTAGTTATATTTATTATATTATTTGTTACGAAAAAATAATAAACACAAGTTAAAAAAGCAATATCGAAATTTTTTGATTTAATACAAATAGAATTGGAAAAAAAAATAAAAAAAAAAATAAGGGAATATACCTAAATAAGTATAAAAAAGGCATTTTCTCCATCATCGTAATGTAAGATTTGATTAAAACCTCGATTTTGTTCTTTGACACGAAACCAATACTTGCCCTATACAGGGTGTCCCATCATTACCGGCCTAGAGGAAAGTCGAACAACTTAAGAGGTAATTTTCTCGTTTCCGCTTCCTTTTGGACTTATAACGGCTTTTATGATTTTGATCTTTTTTCTTTTAACTACCTCTAACTTTTCCAAACTACGTCACACATTTTTAAGTGACATTTTTTCTATTTTATTATGAAAGCCCATTTTATTTTCTTAAACATACTTAAACTTTTTTAACAAAATACAACATTAAAATTTAGTAAAAAAAAAAACGACATAAAAATGCCAAAAATGGTAATTGTGGGAAAAAGTTATCCGCATACAAAAAAATTTAATGACAAGTATAAACTGCTTACCCTCCTTGTGTAAATAAATTAAAAAAATCAAGAATCGGATGCGGTTTGTCAAAGTTAGAGCTAGTTAAAAAAAAAAAGATCAAAGATCATAAAAACCGTTATAGGTAGAAAAGGAAGCGAAAACGAGAAAATTACCCTTTTTAAGTTTTTCCACTTAAAATGAACCCGGGAACCCAGAGTTTCCCTCTGGGGCGGTGACGTTGGGGCACCCTATATATACATATTAGGGTGTCCGTTATTTCCCAAACTCATTCTTTTGGATAGCACAATCCGTCAATCGAAAGTTTATGCCAAAAGAAAAAATTATTGACCAACTATGGACTATAATCAACTGGAACTTTAACAGTTATTCCAAATGTTTTTGGGAATTCTGATTGATTTATTGGTCCTTTAAATAACTGTATTTAAAAATGAATTAAAAAAAAAATTTAATTATAATTTATTTCGATTTTTTAAGTTAATAAATACTTTAATATTATATATTTTTCTCTTATTTTGCTCTCTTGATCTTCAGCAGTTTTGTTGTTTTTTTTATTGATTATTAAAAGTTTTTTTTTAAAAAATGGGTTAAAAAAAATAATAAAAACAAATTAGAAATAATTTATTTCGATTTTTGAATATATTAAATATTTTTATTTTTGTATGTATTTAATTATCTTTTTCTTATCAAATAAAGTTTTTTTAAAAAACTTATTACTTAATGATAATCAATAACAAAAAAAAAAAAAAACAACAAAAACTGCAGAAGATCGAGAGAGCAAAATAATAGAAAAATTTATAATATTTAAGTATTTTTTAATTTAAAAAATCGAAATAAATTATAATTTAATTATTTTTAATACATTTTTAAATTTTAAAAAATTTGGAATAACTGTTATAGTTCCAGAGAAAAAAAAATAAAATGTGAAAAGTGTAAAATTCCCATACAAATTGGTATGGAAAATATATGACCTAGAGGCACGGATTAATGACCTATGAAAAAATGGTTTTTGGTCAATAATTTTTTCTTTCGGCATAAACTTTAGATTGACGGGGTGTGCTATTCAAAAAAATGAGTTTGGAAATAACAGATGCTCTAATACATATATACTTGTACTCAGTATAATTAAATTCCATGCGTCTTGACTTTTATTTTGTATGATTCTCGTATTTTTATCTTCCACTTCCATCAATATAAATTAATTTTAGAAAACATTAAACACTCAATTATTATAAAAGCATAATTCTAAAAACATTCATGTTCAGTCACGTATAAGCAAAACACACATGTCAAATTGTTGAAATTAATTGTCACATATTTTGTGAGATGACCTGTCCAGATTTTGTGTGATGACCAATAAAATTCTATTTGTATATATCCACTATTTTTTGACATGACTCGCTTTATTATCTGTTAGATAATGTGGCATGAATTTCAAAAATCTTTGAATTTTAACTGTTATTGATTAAAAGTGTAGAAAGCAGTTGGTAGTATGTACTAAACAAGAGGTGTTAAAGTTACTATAATTTAATTATAATCCCTAGATTAGCTTCATGAATTTCAATAAAAATGCTTTTAAAATATATTTACTATAATAATTGTTCGAAATCATATTTCAAGGGTCAAGTGAAATAATAAATAATCAGTTATTACTTCTGACGCCGACGTTTTACTACGAATATAGTTTCCTATGAGTACATTTCCATTGCAGTATATTACCCTCAACATCCTGGTGGAAATGCATGTTGAGTGATTCCGCGCATAGAATTTTAAGTGGAAGCTATAAACTTATAGGAAAAGGAACTATAAGAAATAATTATATAGGTTGAATTGGTTGATTTATATCGCCGACTTAAACTGGACGACAAAGGTTTACTTAATTTCATTTCTATATGACCACTTATGATTGTTCAACTGAAATAAATGAAGCGAATATTGTGATTGTGGCGCATTCATGTGGATTATTTAATTGACCTACTTTTTTTGTGGGGAAAAATATCAATAAATTCAACAATCTTGATTGTTCTACTATAATACAAAGACCACAAATTGTAGCCAACTATATGTATGAACATACATTTATAACAAAATGTTAACATAAGAGTTACGAATTGGATGCGTATTACATCTCTGCGCTTGAGGCTCTATATTTATGTGGATTACATAACGTCAATTTCAGAAGATTCAAACAGTTGTATCGCAGCTTTTGTCGTCTGTCCTCCAATACACCTATATAATCAAAGTAGAAATTTAGTTAAATTTACCGCCCACGCCTCACATTACAATACCTACAAATATTCGTAATCAATTCACTTTAGTATCGATGAATTTGCTTTTGGATTGTTCTGAAACAAAAATTGGGCCAGCGCAATAAATATCTTTCTTATCTAAGCCATTGCGAGAGAAAAGGGAAAATTATTATGCTTCGGATGGAAAGTCAGGCGTCACAATGGGAGACGCCACGTGAGTTAAGTCTGTACTTGATGAATGTTTTTGTTGTCCTCGTGATTCAGTGAAGTTACATAATAAATTGATGATGGTGATGGATATTTTTACATCTTCTATTGAGTTTATTGGAGGCAAAATACTCGAGGTTTTAACCTAATCTAAGATTTCAATGATGGTGATGATAGAATTATCCACCTTTGCAACAAATTTTTTTATTTTGTTAACCTCTCGTTAGAAGATTTTTGTTTTAGAATTACTGGTGAATAAAATTGTCTTATATTTTGGCTACGTTAATTGGATTTTTTTTGTTCGAAGCGAGTTGCGAAGCCAGTAGAAAAGCAAGTGGACTCGTTCAGACTTGTATGCAGGGTGATTCAACTAAAGTGCGACCAAAAGCTTGAGCATTTAGGTTTGGTCAAGACACGAAAAAAAACGTATAGAAACGCGAAGCCAGTAGAAAAGCAAGTGGACTCGTTCAGACTTGTATGCAGGGTGATTCAACTAAAGTGCGACCAAAAGCTTGAGCATTTAGGTTTGGTCAAGATAAGAAAAAAACGTATAGAAAGGGAGTCTATTCTCCTTGTTTAGGCGAAAGTGTCAGTTTTCAAAATAATTGACTTGAAACAGAAAACAAATTATTAAAAAATCAACGGCAACACTAACAATGTCCTGTTATACATTTTTGCAAGCCCAGAAATCCCTGCTTTTATTTTTATTGACCCGAACATAACCCGATTCAAATGGGAAGAAATCAACAATGTTGAGTCAACTAAACAATAATTTTTAATGCTGGACATGTTGATCAACACAGATATCATTTTTATTGCGGTTGTGGCGTCTGCGTGCAACATATTTTGTTTTGTATTTTGATTTGTGTAATTTAAAACTGTTTTGATTTTGTTTGTAGTCTTATTTGTATTGTTAATTGAAATGAACTGGTCAGACCAAACAACGCTGCTATTTCTAAAAATGCACGTACAAAATTGAGTAGGTAACAAATAAGTATTTCCATGGACGTTCGTACCTACTGAGCTTGAGGAAGCCCAACATCAAAGTCACAAAACAATCAACAAACTGATTTGTACAGACACTGCATGGGGTTTTGTGCCTTGGTAGGTACATGGCAAATATGTCATATGACACATAACAGTATACGCTTTAACACGTACACACTAGCAGGCAATGTGTGGACAGGTTAAAATGTTGAGCGTATTTATCGACAATGTAAATAAACAATGTCGATGGGCATAATGCGGACGCTGCTTAAAACAAACTACATTGGTCGCAGACAGCGCATGTGCATTTGTGCAATACAAATGACAGTTGAGTCGATCAACATTGTTGATTTCAACAAAATTTAAATGACTCTGTTGATCAATTCATTATTGTTGACCAACACTGTTGATATACGCAAATCAACATAATGTGAACGCTGCTTTAGTCAAAAACTGCAAACTGTATGTTTCTAAATGTACCTTCTATTTCATTATCATATACATATATATGGCAAACTTGCCATATAAATACGTTCCAAAAGTGACATATAACGGTGGTATACATATTTGAATAACACAATATACATGACTACATATGAGTCGTATATATTTCGTCAAACAAATATGTTTATTAATCTTATTTGTCACTTTCGGAACGTTTTTATAAGGCAAGTTTGCCATATACAGGGTGTCTCATCATCATCGGCCAAGAGGAAAACTTTGGAGTCCTGAGTTAATTTTAAGTCGAAAAACTTAAGAGGTAATTTTCTCGTTTTCGCTTGCTTTTCGACTTATAACGGTTTTTATGATTTTTGATCTTTTTTTTCTTTTAACTAGCTCTTATTTTGCCAAACTGCCTCCGATTCTTGATTTATTTTGGTTTCATTTACATAGGGAAAGTAAGCAGTTTATATTTGCTACATAATTTTGTTTTATGCGGAAAACGGTTTTCCCACAATTAAATATCGAACCCATATTTTTGGCATTTTGAGGTCGTTTTTTTTTGACTTTGGTGTCATTTTTTCCAAAAAAGCATCTTACTAAGGGGCATATTTTCTTAAAAACACTTAATTTTTTTTAACAAAATACAACATTAAAATTTATTCAAAAAATAAAAACATAAAAAAAATTAAGTCCAAGAAATAGTTACTTCATTATGAATAATAACTCCCCAATTAAAAAATGAAATAATTCCCCAAAAAGTCATGAAACAACCCTTAAATTTTGGGCAGTTTTTTTCATATATAAAACTCCTCGTCTCCATGCACATTTTTGGGGAGTTATTTGATTTTCTGTTTGGGGAGTTATTTCACGGAGCCGATTTTTACATGCTGTGTAGTGTAAATATTGTTTTCGTGTCAAAAAAAAAAACATTTTAAGTAACACTAACATTACGATGATGGAGCGACGATGACGGTTTGTAGCTGCTATACAATGATTTTGGTTTTATTAAATTTTGCTCAAACGATTTTCATTAAACTTTGCATAAGTAATTTCTAGAACAGTTTCGACAGTTTCCATTTCGAATAACGGAAATAAAGTCTGGGGTTTCTTGAGTAAATTGCCTTTTGCTTATTTGTTTTAGGATGTTCTCGAATATCTCGTCATTGGCTTTATTGATTTTGTCTAACTCGATCAAAAAATATTCCATTTCAAATGTTTGTATCAATCATTTTTATTTTCGAAAAAATAAAATCAAATAGAAAAACATTTTTATTTTAATTCTAAACTTTTTTTCGCATTCTTGTGTAAATCAAAAAATTCAAAATTGTAAATTTAACTTGTTTTTATGATTTTCTCGTTACCGGTATAAAAATGTTATCGAACTACATATTTCTAAACACCTTCAATGCAAGGCTACTAGGTGCGTATGTATATTTTGTTAGCAAGACAAGAGCAAGTTCGTGCGATCCAGTCTTGAATTTTATTTTATTGTCTCGACCTTACCTATCTATAAGTTCGCGATTTTTCACATGTACCTAATGCGAATTAGCCTGACCATAAATTTGCATTAGGCAAGTTATGAATTCGTACAAAACTTGAACCTTGAATTTAGATCAAAACTGATATTTACAATGATAAATACATTTTAAAAAATAACGACTGTCTGTGCAATCCATTGATAATATTTATAACTATTCTACTCCTCTACATTTATTTATAGATTTAAAACTAAAAATACAATTCGGAACATGAAACACATAACACATGTTGTTTTTAAATAAATACAAAAAATTGTTTGACAAATTTCCATTGTTATATAGAAATTCTTTATTAATTGATCGCCTTTCAGCCATTGTTAAAAATCATTCAATGCTTTTCTCTAAAGCTAAATGCATTATGCAAACACAAACAAAAAAAAATCCTAATGGCTTTTAGTTGTTCATCGTATATGTATTTCTTTTGTATTCGTAATGTCCTTATTTTTATATAACAAAACAAAATACAAACTAATTTCTTGTCAAATAAATACAAATTCCCATTGATAGTGATTCTGATTATTTCTACTATACCTAAATAATATAAACACAACAAAACCACAAGCTTTTCATTTAAATTTACATCACTTTCGTTATCCTCTGTGGAAGCTACATATATAAACCTACAACCTACATTCATATGAAAACATTTTTTATTAATTTAACGCAAGGTACATATACTTTGCTTGAGCTAATCCTTGTCTGGTATTATGTTCTACCTCAATCGCGTGCTAGCCATTTTGTATTTATATTGTTGGTTGGCTTTTCGGCCAGGCCTAATGTCAGGCTAGGACATTTACCAAGTTACATTATTATTATATTATTATACGTGCTTCTGATTATGGGTATGTTCACCTTGAAAACTGTGTCAGAGGAGAACGAGCCAAGCTCATATAGCATTTAGGCCATGTTGTTATATATGAAGGTAGGGTGCAAATCACTATGACGTATAGATATACAATTTGAAACGGAAGTTTGTGGTAAATTTAGTGAATTTTGGACGGAAGCTAACACTTTGGCTTTGGGTCAGAGTTGTGGACACTCCTCCATTAGCATTGCTAATGTAATAAATCCTTTTTTATAATAGAAATCTTAATATGATTACTTTGCGTCTTGATAGGTGATTACATTATATTTGAAATTAACAGACCGGAAATAGCAGGGAAGCCTTACCGTTCCGCCTTTTTTCCATTCGAATTGTTTGACTTATATTTATGATTTAAATAAATATTCTTCTAAAAATAGTGTTGTTTGTAGGAAAAAATAAAATACACGACTAAGTAGCACGTACCTACTGTTAATAAATTTTAAGTGGCATACAGTCTTAGTATTTTTTAATAGATGGATACTAACAATGGTTTTAGTTAAAGAAATATGTTCGAAGTTAATAAATTATTTTTTTTTTTTTTTTAACGAAACAACTTAGAAAAATTTCTGTTCCCACTACAATTTTGTTGGAAATAGGTAAGCCGATAACAAGAATGTAAAAAAAATGGCCACGACTGGATCGCACAAACTAGAAATTGATGATGTACAAGTACAAGCTATAGGTTCCAAAATATTATGATAGCATTAAAAAAAATTATTACTATAAATTGCTATAAATTTATTACCTAGGAATGGATGAGTTAGCTACTAATCTCTGTATACATAGTGTGTAGTTAGGTACACCTACATATGAGGCCGTAAGTGCAATAGTGGCCTAACTGCAATTTTCATTATTTTCAGTAGAGCAAAAATAAGAAACAGGTTATTTTTAAACACTTGTAGTTTTCAAAAAAAGAAACATAAATTTGATTTTATTTTTGCAAAATGCTCAAAAAATAACAGGGTTTTGATTATGGATTCATAATCCTTCAAAAATACCGTTATAACTGATTTTAAAGTAAGATAGGCCACTATTGCACAGAGAAAAAATGTAAAAAAAAATAAGAAATTGGACATGCCAAATATTTGTAAAAAAAACAAGTTTTTTATGTATTTTGTATTTTTATTTTATTTATTAATTAATTTTTTTTTTTTTGAAATTCTACATTTGTTTTCACTTTCAGAAGTGTTAGGATTCATAAAAGCCTTTGCGGTTGAAAATTTTGAATGAAACAACAACAACTTAGTGTTCTACCACCAAGTTATTGGGCTGAAGTTATAGCTATTTCACGAGTGCCACCCCGATCATCAGACTTCTTTGTGTGGTGCTGAGTCTTAATATGTTCATTTTTATTTGAAAAGCTTTGCCCGTCATGGGGATTGAACTTAAGACATCAACTGTGACTGGAATTCGGTTTTTGAAATAATAGAATTATTATTTCTAAGATCTGTGTAAAACTTGTGATGTATTGACCGTAAAAACTGCAGAAGTTCCAGCAAAATCCTTATTCTTCTCCATGCTTATAGGTCTTCTATAGGGGTATATAAAGCTTTTAGGTTGAGGCTTGCTTGGCTTACACTTATTGTTTTCGAAATAAAATACTTTGAAATGGAAAAATTTCTTCAAGAGAATAATTTAAAAATATTAGGAAGAGTTCGGTCTTTAAATATTGAAGCTCAAGAATCTTGAGCCAGTTAACCTTAAGTTCTTTTGTAGAAATTTTTCTATTTGAAATTTTTTTTCTAGTTTCAAAGTGGAGAAAAGTGGTCTTTGGTCATTTTTATGACATTAAATGTTTTTTTTTCCGCTGAGCTTATGACTTCTATCTAATTATTGGGGATGTAAATATTTGCAAATATTTTCTCAATCAACCCAAAATTTAAGTCGCTTTGTAAATATGAATGTCCGCTGACAAGAAACTTATGGTTAGTCTTATCAACTCTATAGTCCGGATTATATTTAATATACCCGTAATGCACTCACTCACTTCGTTATGGCAGCAACAGCTGCAGCATTAAATTTAGTATGCAACTCTTTTACTTCATGGCTTATCGACAATTCAACCGTAATACTCGCGCTTCTAGGAATGCCCATCAGTTTACCCTTGAGCTCAATTTTGGACGTACTGTTAAGTACAGAGATTCTTTCTTTAGTCGCACTACTCGAATGTGGAATGCTCTACCCAGCTCAATTTTCCCCTCCCATTGTGATCTACAGACGTTCAAAACCAATGTGCATCGGTATCTCCGTTAAATCCCCTCCAATCTACCTAATCGCTCGTGCTGTGTATATCATCTTAAGGGTAGTCACAACCCCTTTTGCACGCGCTTAATATATAAAAAAAAAAAAGGGTACCCACTTATGTTTAACACATTGTATTGATGTCATCTGTGATCAAATAGTAAAATAATTTACCTAACTTAAAGTTTAAAATAATAAAATCAAATATGCGAGCCCAAAAGTGGCATAATTGGTAGATAGGCCACTCTTCCACTCAAGCTTTTGATTTGGTTGTGTTTGGCCTAAGTACAAAAGGCCTGTTTCTATGGAATGAAGCCGAAAATTTAACAAATTTTAATGAGTTAGTTAGGCCACTATTGCACTCACGGCCTGATATATAATAAAAGTTTGATTGGTATGAAGTAGGTAGGTATCTACGAAGCCGGATTTAAAAATTATTTTTTTTTTTTTTTTTTGTTTGGAGGCGTGGATGATGCAGGGTAGTAGCCCGTAGCGAAATGGTTAATGCGTTCGACTGTCACACTGTAGGTCTGGGTTCGCTTCCCAGCCTCGTCCACCTAAAAACTAAAAAGTTTTTTTTCAGGGCTACTGCCTCTTGCAAGGAATTCACAAATCCTCCAAGAGTATCACTTGTCACGAATCAGTGCTTCTCGTCTAGCTGTTCGGATTCGGCATAAAATTGTAGGTCCCTTCCATTTCTGTCGACAGGCGCACACATGAATGGTTGCGAGTTGTTAGTCACTAGGCCCTGGTTCTTCACGAGCCGTTGTGCCACCCGATTTATTATTTTTTTTTTTTTGATGATGCAGGGGCTTACATAATTATAGGCACATAGTGTAGGCACTATAGACTATGTAGATAAGTGTTGTTCTTTTTATTGGTTTTTATTTATAAATGGACGTATCTTACACTGCCTATGTTTTTGTAGGTAGATAATGGATTTGAATTATGTATGTAAAATATAAAGGTATGTATTAATTACGTATTATCTAAGTAGAAAGAACCTAGGTATTTATGGTCATACAAACCTAACTATAATTAAAGTGTATGGTGTATAGGTAGGTAGATACAGTGGCATAGCGTGGGGGGGCACAGGCCCCCGGTCGGCACATGGTCAGGACAGGGGCGGCAAAATCGGTGACAATAAATTAAAAAAAAATCCTTTATTCTTCAAATTAATTAATTTGTTGAGCCTAAAGAATCCAATTAAAAATTTTCCCAGTGGTAAAAATGCTTCATAGGCATATAGTCAATAATCGGACATTGATTATGTTTTACGTTGCTGAACAAAAATACCACATCGGGCGGCACTTTGCCAGGGGGCGGCAAAATCGGCGAGAAGAAATTAAAAAAATTCCCTAATTCTTCAAATTAATTAATTTGGTGGACCCAAAGAATCCAATTCAAAATTTCCCCAGTGGTAAAAACGCTTCATAGTCATAGTCAATAATCGGACATTGATTATGTCTTACGTTGCTGAACAAAAATATACCACATCGGGCGACACTTTGCCAGGGGGCGGCAAAATCGGCGACAAGAAATTAAAAAAATTCCTTAATTCTTCAAATTAATTAATTTGGTGAGCCCAAAGAATCCAATTCAAAATTTCAAGAAGCAAGAAATTACTGAAGCCATTGATATCGAGTCAGTAATTAAAGAGTTTGCTGTAATTAAAAGCAGGAAAGTTCAGATGTAAATAAGTTCTCTTCTACACAAAGATACCTTTTTAAACTTTAATATCCTCTCCTTTTACATCAAAATTCTTTATTTAATTTATTTATTTTATTTAAAAATATATTTATTTTGTTTTATTTATTTATTTAACTCAGAAAAACAGCAATGAAATTAAATATTATTAATTTATATATAACTAGCTGTCCCGACAAACGTTGTTCTGCCCTTTTCCAGTAAGTAGTACGATGATATGGATAGAAACATTTCAAACATTACCAACAGAAACGCGTCGTCCATTCTTTTCACATTCTTACATATAGCCCTAAGAACATTTATAAGACCATTTCCTCCAAGTTCAACATTTAAAAACAGAAAATTAGACGTGTAGATTCTGGGATTTACCTACTCTTACAAATAAATGTTGAGCGATTGTCGTGGCTTTCTTCGCTTTGTTGCCAAACTGTGGCCAAAACAATGAAACAAATCAAAAAAATATATTTTTAATTGATGGTTAACTTAATTTTAAAATTACCATCCACTTTTATTGAAACCAATGGGCTTATGGGGATATGTGAAGAAATTGCAATCGAATCCTTGATAAATGAAAACGAAGCCACAAACTATATCACGAAATTTGCCATTCGAGCGACCTGCCATTCGTATTTAAGCGTCTCGCTTTCGCTATGAGATATAATAATTCGCAAGGACAATTGCGGGATGTTTGTAGCATTAAACTTGAATTCCCATGTTTCTCACATGGTCAATTATTGTATGAAGCGTGGTTTGTACGTGTACCCGGCCGAAAACAGGATGAAAAAACGTTGTTTACCATAAAGCACTTCAGTAAAAAAGCGGGTTGACACGGTAATCACTGCGGTTTGATTCAAACACGTTGGGTCAGGCTCAGAGGGTTTCCACAAATATGCGGGCAAACGCGAAAAAGAATCGAACATACTGCTGTTTTAGAAAACATCTTTGAAATAAAGAAAAAAATTCAGTTGAACATCAATAGATATTTTTTTTTTTAATTTTATTGGCTAACAGTTTGGCAACAAAGTGAAGAAAGGCACGACAATGGCTCAACATTTATTTGTAATAGTAGGTAAATTGCAGAATCCACACGTCTTTTTTTGTGTGTTTTTAATGTTGAAATGTTTTTATCCATATTAACACTACTTGCATATTTTTGAAGTTTTTTGTACCAGGTTATAAGCTGTTATACAATTTTACTGTTTTGAAAAAAGCTATTTCCTATAATTTCTTTAAAATTTGTTTATTGGCCATGAAAAAGGTTCAAGATAATTCTTTATTATGTACCTGTTCATGTAGCACCCTTGCATCCGCGGTAATGCAATCGGTTTATCCCGGTTTTTTTCATATTTTATCATTACTTTCTTATTTTATTCAATCAAATACACATTAATATCATTTAATTGCCGTGGTTCTTGGTTACTACTTTTTTAAAGCTGGAAAAAAATTCAGAGGGGTGGATAAATTGGGTCTGCCCCGGGCGGCAAAAGCCCACGCTACGCCACTGGGTAGATACCTAGGTATGCACATAACTTCATATAGTACTTATAAGTGAGAGGGTGATTTTTAAAGACATAATATATGCATAGATTTAAAGGTATGGGAGCATAAGCCTACTATGTGTACATAAGCTCGATAGATAAAGCCAATTTGCTTGCAGCACAGTTTGCTGTTAATTCGACGCTGCCAGAAAGTGTTATGACTTCTCCTGTACTTGAGAGTGTAAATGATTTTATGGTACAAATCTTCTTTCGCAATCGTGCAGTTGCCAGAGTCCTGAAAGATTTTGATATACACAAATCCGCTGGCCCCGATAGTATCCATCCCATTGTTCTGAAGAGGTGTTCTTCAACGCTGGCAAAACCACTGCGTAAGCTTTTCCATCTGTCCTACTCTACTGGTCTCTTTCCGAGTGGATGGAAAACAGCATTTTTCCAGCCTGTCCCTAAAAAAGGCGTATCTTCTTCACCCTCCAACTATCGACCGATTGCACTTACGTCCCTTCTTTCCAAGGTCATGGAAACGCTGATTAATTTCCAGCTCAAGAAATATCTCGAAGATCGAAAGCTTCTTAATGACCGGCAGTACGGCTTTCGCAGCAATAGGTCCACTGGTGATCTGATGGTTTATCTCACCGAACAGTGGCACAAATCTTTACATCGTTTTGGAGAAAGTAAAATTATTGCACTTGATATTTCAAAAGCATTTGATAGAGTTTGGCACCAAGCTCTCTTATGGAAAATGCGTGCGTTTGGTATCGACGAATCTCTACTTCGCTGGATTAGAAACTACCTTTCGGACCGTTCAATTCAAGTTGTATTGGATGGTTTCAAGTCTAAAATCCATAAAATAAATGCTGGTGTGCCCCAGGGCTCCGTTTTGTCTCCGACTCTCTTCCTTGTATTCATAAACGATCTTTTATCTGAAACTTCTAATCCATTAAACTGTTTCGCAGATGACAGTACCCTCAGCTTCTCATATTCGTTTACAGATTCACATCCATGTCCTTCGGATGTGGAACTTGAACAGCAGCGTATGATAAGCTCACTAAATTCTGATCTAAACAGCATTGCCCAATGGGGAAACAAAAACCGCGTAGAATTTAATGCTTCAGAAACTCAATGCTGCCTCCTGTCATTAAAGCGAAACCCACCTTCAATGCCGCTTTCCATGGACGGCACTTGCATCGAGGAAACCGAACAGCTCTCAGTTCTCGGTGTGTGTGTCACAGACCACCTAATGTGGAATGACCACATATTTGACGTCACCAAAAACGCTGCTAAGTGCTAAGGTTTTCTCCGAAGATGCAAGAAATTCTTTACCCCCTCTGATCTGGCTGTGATCTACAAAGCATTTATTCGTCCAAAGCTTGAGTATAATTCACATATATGGGCAGGTGCTCCTTTAACTCATTTAAGCTTGTTGGACCGAATACAAAAAAGGGTCCTAAAAATGATAGGTGATCGAACAATAACGTCAACAATAGCACCCCACGAACATCGCCGCAATGTCACCTGTCTCTCACTGTTCTATCGCTATTTTTATAAACAGTGTTCAAGTGAAATAGCCAGTTGCATTCCTCCCCTTAAACAATTCAACCGTAATACTCGCGCTTTTAGGAATGCTCATCAGTTTAAATCCTTCCTTATTTTCCTAAGGCTCACACAGTGCTAGTCATAATTAAGGGTAGTAAGAACCCCTTTAGTGCGCGGCATGTTTAAGGCAGCAAAAATATATGTTATGTAGAATGAAGTTTACTTGTCTAACATTAACACAGGTACCTACAATGAATGTACCCACCTACTTATCATACGTACAAATTAAACATAATTAGTTAGGTTCCTATGTAGGTACCTTCCATGGTAGAAAACTAGAAACTGATACATGTATCGGTTCTAAACAATTAAAAATAAATTATTGTATTATAAGTTAGTATAATTTTATTTTATTTTAATGGCTAAGAAAGCTAGAGCTCAAAATAAAATATGCCATCTGTTTTGTTTTATAAATATGAATTTATGAAATAAAATCAAAATTTCTTAAATAAAAAGCGGTTTTAAAAAAAAAAGTTTCAATATTTTTTTTTAACTCCAAAAATTATTTTGTGGAAAAATTGTATGTGCAAAATTATTTGAATTGTAAAGAAGCTCTTGTATAAATATGTTGGTTTAAATCGGAGCAGACGTCAACGAGAAAATTGAACACAAAAAAAGCGGTTCTATATAGGTACCCTTAATAATCGTTATTAGCAAAATTTGTTTTCATCAAAATATTCACCATACCTTAAATAGTAAACGCATATCTTTTTATCAAAATCCTTGAAGCCGTTTTCGAGAAAAAAAAAATTTTTTCTTAACGGTTTTTCAACATTTGTATGGAATGTACCGTTATTTTTTTTCAAGTATCTGCAAAACAATAAAAAAAACTATCTTACACCTAGTTTTGAAAATATTGACACAAGTGGTTTTCAAAATATTTAGTTTTCAAAAAAAAAAAAATTGATTTTTTTTTTTTAAATTTTCAAAAAAAAAAAATTGTTTAATTTTGGTTCACAGTAATGTTTACATTTTTTAGAATATTTACCTTAAAAAATGAAAATTTTCAACTTAACTCTTTTTGAGAAAATCAAAAACAAAAAAAATCGTTGTACTGGAGGTACCCAAAATTTCCAATTTATGAAAATAAAAAAATTATTTAAAAGTAGCATTTCCTTAATTAATTTATTTGAATTTTTTATTTAACAAAATCCTCGGACCCGTATTTGAGTAAAATATTATTTTCCATTTTGGCGAAAAAAAATATATGGCAGGTACCGGTATTTTTGGTCCTATTAAATTTAAAAAAACCTCTGGGCTTATTAGTCAAAAAACACTATATACCAAAATTTGAAGAAAATCCCTCCAGCCGTTTAGGCTGTACGGGCGACGACAGACAGACAGAATTGCGAGAGCCACTTTTTTCGCGTTCTCTATAATCGTAATGTTAGGGAAAATTATTATCTCGATTTTTTTTTCACGAATCCTAAAGTTACCCTATACTACGTATATCGCAAGTAAAAATCTATGCCGAAGACACTTGCTTACAAAAAACAATAATTGAAAATTGTGTATGGTGGTTTAATTTATCTGTGTGAATAATTTTCGTATGCTTTTTTGCAAGTCGGTTCTTTAGAGAAAATTTTAATTTCTCATTTTATATTTGTACTTTTGGCAAAAAGTAGACCTACATAGTAAGGCTGAAGCAGACTATTAAGAGAAGTCTCACCTCATTTTAACATTAAATTTGTTCGGAAATTTGAGTTTTAGAGTTTAATTCTTCAGATAAAGTACAAATTTGTTCCGGGTTGCGCCAAATAAGGCCCACCTAACGATTTTTCCTGAATAACTTTTAAATCTCATTAAAAATGTAGATAAACTAAATAGTTTATAAACAAAAGTTTAATTATCCGCAGGAAAGCAGACAAATAAATTTTAAAAATTGAAGCTAAAGAATATTTTTCGAGCATTTGGGAAAACCTTATGTTGGGCCTTATTGGGAACACCTGTTCCTAATAAGGCCCAAACATTTTTCTTCGAAACTACTTTAAATTTATTGCTGAAATAAAATTATTTTTAAATAAAAACAAAGAAAACGGTCATATATGTAATCAAACAATTTGTTTCCATTAATTTATTTAGCAAAAACAAAAAAAAAAACAACATTCTTGACTAAAAAAAGTGTGGGTCGACCCCAGACTCATTTTTTTTTTTTTTTAATCTTCTAGGAAAAAAGTTTTGGTATGGTTAGTGCTAGATTTATTGAAAAAAAAATGCGATTTTAGAGGGCAAGGGGTTTTTTTATTTTTTCTCAGAAAATACAAGTGGTATAAATTTGTTTGTTTCACGACAAAGGAGAATGGGCAAATTTGTATGGAAATTAGGTGCGAGCGGCCAAGAATGGTTTTACTATTTTTGGATGTGGTTTGGTCCTACAAGTACTGTGTAGAAGTTTTTTCGTTGTGGTATACCCCAAACTGGGATAAAATGCATTTTTGTGTTTAACACTTTAATAGAGTTTTAGTTAGTTATGTGGCTAATGTGAATGGAAAAATAGAAAGTGAAATAACAATTAAAGACATCAGTCTCGAAGATATTTGTTATAGACAAAGCACATACACATTCATCATTAAATATTAGTACAATTACCATACTTTGTATAGTAATCTATGTAGGTATATTTAAAAAATGTGTTTTTAAGTTAAGTGCCTACTCATGCTCTATAATCGGACTTAATTCCGCTGCTGGTAATCAAATATCATCGGATTGGTTTCTTGTCCAGCCTATATACCAAACCACGCACATTATATGCGCGCAGCATCCGACTGTGCGTCTTACACTCAGACAGGAACAGTAATAGTGTGCAATAGCTGCTCTCCCATTCATTTTGTGGGTCAATCACAATGTACGAATAATAATTCCTAGAAAATAGAGCTTAACATGTCTAGGCTGCATGTGGATACGCAACAACCAAATGTCTTGCTCTTGGATATATTGCGTAAGACCTCTTACTTGTTGTGCTTACATGTGACTTAACGCTCTATTCAAATACTAAATAGTCTTGCGGAACTTTCTTAAGTTCCGAAGCCATTCAGAACCGTTATGACCAGCGCCAGCGTCATCAACCAAAAAAAGCATGGTTGAGCCTTGCATTCGTGTAAAGAGGGCAATCTTATCATTTGGTACTCCATTCTTAGAAATCCTAGTGAACTACGTATACTTGGACCAAAATGCAACAGGAAAAGTGTATTTTCTCACCGAAACAGCCTTAATAAGCTTGTCCTATCTCCGCCACCGGTTTTCTGAACGATTTGACTGAAAGTATCGGTTGGTTTCCTCTTTTTAAAGAAATAAGAAATCTCATACTGTTGCCTGCTGAACTCGTAAAAGCGGCCCGGTAAAATAACCGCCTGGTACGTATTGTGTCACTTAACATAGACTAGACTAGAAATATGGATAACGCATCAGATAGTTTTTTCAAATGCCATCTGACTCAAATATACATTTGAAAAATGCATTTGCAAATGTCTTTATATCTCTTTTCCTAAATGCACTGCAACGAAATGCCAATACTGAAAATTACTCCCTTGTAGCAGATCTTTCATTTGACACTTATTTCATTCGTGGCCACTCGCACCCAAAAATGCCCATTCTCCTTTATGACAAATTCACGACAATTATTGGCATCCTCATTTTTTTTTTTTAGAATTTTTTTTGAGGGTGGGTAATGCGAGGGTTAATTTTTAAAAAACAGGCGCGCGACAAATTTTTTTCTTTCACGACAAATTTACGACAAATTCACGACAATTAATCAAATTATTAGATTCTTGAAATTTTGAAGTGGTAATGCTAACTTGACAGACATATTACATTTTTTATGGGCCTTATTAGGAACATGAAAGACTTTTGTTTATAAATTTATAATAATAATCTAGGTGATATACATAAATGAAAGTGAGCAAAAATTTATCTACGATTTATATATTTTACATAAAAATTAATAATCGTAATTTGTTCATTAAATTTGCCGAAAAAGTAAAAGCTTGTTAAACATTTTTTTAGAAAATGCTACGTGAGGTGCACTTCACAATGTCGTTTCGGCTGCCAGATTCAAAACGAATAAAGCAGCTGGCTTTTTTTGTTACGTTTGTGTTGGATTGCAATGGGTTTACACATACATAGAACAAAAAGTCCCGTTACTTGTTGGTTATGGTTTCTTTTAGGCAGTGGGCCTTTTTAGGGTCCGAGCCTTATTTGGTGCACCTACTAGTATTCCTCTGATAAAGCTTAACTGATGATTGTAAAATCAGCTGTTCGAAACACCAATCTCACTTGTATTATATGAATATTATGAAATAATTGAACCATTAATTCTCACAATTTACTTAAAGGTAAAAGTCATCTGTCATTTTTAATATAAACAATGGACTTAAAGGGAAGAAATTCATTAGTAGCCGTAGGTACAACATATGCCTCTTGACAAACTTCCACGCAAACACTACAATTCTACACCAACACGAGCTAAAAAAAATATTTCATTTGGTTTAGTAAATAAAAAAAAAATATTTGGCTTAAAGATAAAGAAATTAAAATTTGTTATTTCATTAGTTTAAAGCTTATACACCTCCATATAGTACCTCATGGTTGCAAAAGCCTTTTTTGTTCATTAATGAAGTCATTGCCAGTTATTTTTTTGTTTTCTTTATTTTTGGCAACTTAACAAGGAAGCGATTAAGAATATAATCCTCTGTTTGCATCCAAAATGGAAGCCGCAGGAAGTAAGATAAAAACCCAAGCGTTGTGTTGCTTGAATTTTAAATAACTGTTGCCATCTATCTTCACATAATTCCTTCTTTTTTTCCAACTTTGGCCATATGCTTTGCACATTTAGTATGAAAAAGAGTGCCAACATACTTCTTTGAGCCGTAAACCGTTATGCTAATGCTAATTACGCAAAACGAAAAAAAAAAATATGAAGTCATGACAAAAAAAAGCAAAAAAAAAATTAAAAATGTTTGAATGGAATATTAGAAGAATTTTATGTTTATTTTGGGTATGTTTTTGTTTTTTTTTTTTTTGTTTCATTTCTTTGTTAAGTCATTTCAGCTATAATAATCCTTTATCATGTTGTCAGTTGGTGCGGCGGGTTTTTGGTAGACTGTGAATTATTATATTACGAGTTTAGGGGCATATGTAACATGTGTGTCATTTTGAAAACATAATCACTTTCAATTAATAATGGGGTAAAAGACTTTACGCGGATTTGGCAAATAAGCGGGAACCCTTTCTATAAAACGGTACATAGATCTTCTAACGATGGGGAACAAAGTACTTTGAATTTATGGGTAGTCTTTATATCAAAGAACACTTTTGATAAGCAATGAGGGTAAACATAACAAAGGGTTCTTTTTACTTGTTATATAATATGTGGGTAAATGTATAAATTAGGAAAAGTTTTGCATGCGCACTAAAAAAAAAGCGAAATAGAGATTTAAATGAAATATGACACTACGACGACAGTGGTAAGGAAGGCGACAAAAGTTTATCTTGCAATTTTATCTGTGAATCTGCGTATACGTATAAATTTCCATAAAGAGCCATCATTTTAAATTAGGTACCTAAATTAAACTACATTTCAGTTCATACCTCGTATGCCTAGGAGAAATTCAGTATGCCATTCAATGTGTAACACAGTTTCTGGTAATTTTTTTGTTACTTTAGAATTTTTCAAACCTTTCTGAGTTTATGTCGAACATTTAAAATATGTTTTTTACTTTCAGTTGTGTAAAAATAGCTGAGTGTTAAGCTTACAAGAAAATCTGGAAAAAAAGTCAAAAATAAAAAAGAAAAATATTTTTATTTATTTGATTGTTCGTAAGCAAAATTGTTTATCCAAATTTTAAATGCAATATTTTTTTGATTGCTGCAGATATATCGGAATGTAAAATTATGACAAAATCTACAAAGCCATTGACGAGATATTTGGAAATATGCCAAAAGAATGCAATTTGATAAAATAAACCTCAAAACTTTATTTCCGTTATTCGATTTGGCTTTACCAAAATCTGGCAAGAACTATTCTAGGAATTACATGTACGAAGTTCAAAGTTTAATCAAAATCGTTGGAGCGATTTTCGAGAAAACTTGTTCTAGATGAGCTGGAACAAAATGATGAAATTTGTTTCCTCTAATGAATAACATCAATTATAATTCACGTCAAATTTGAAGAAAATCCGTTAATTCATTAAGACTATCTAGCTCAATGTACCGATGACATCACGGTGCGGCGCGGAGACGGCATGTACGGACGGCTGGCCGTGATGGACATATACATCAACTTTATGTTTGATTTGATTTGATTAAAACCTTGATTTTTTCGACACGAAACAATATTACTTGTTGTATAAGATAGGCTTTTAGCAACTTCATCTTCAATTTTAAATTTAATTGTTATATGCTTAGAACACAGGGCCGCAAGACAAACGTTATTTAAGCAAAGCTAACAACAAATAGATAATAAGCTTAGAACAAATAAATACTGAATCTTCAATCCGGATGCAACTAAGAGATAGCGAGTGTTAAAGTTGCAAACAAAATTTTGCAACATTGCGCAAAAGTAGAAAACGACCTAAACCAACTTGGTGTCCGCAACTGAAAGCGGCTAGCTAGGGACATAGCTGGCTGGAAGGGCTTGTTGGTTGAGGCCGTAGTCCATCTTGGGCTGTGAGAGCCATCTAAAGTAAAGTTAGTAAGTCTAAGGGGATGATGTCATTTATGTACTTTATTTGACACTTGCCAGACATCTAGAGTGGGGCCTAACGTGAGCCATACACTTTAAGTCTGTCAAACTAATCGAGCCATTTACGTTATAGTTTCAAAGCTAATACATAATGATATGTTCTATGGGCAACTGTTAAAAAACTAATTCCCCATCAGCTGTACATCTACAGTGGGGCGTATTTATCATCCAGACATTTAAAAACAGCTAGAAAAGCGGCAGAATCACGTTTTAGTAACAAAGAATTATTATTTTGACAATTGTAAGGTGATGTAAGGCCCCGCTGAAGGTGTCGGGCTGATAAGAAAATATTGTAGAATATTTGCCCAAAGAAGATATAAAATCTAGATTTGATTCTGTTATGCAAATGGCACGATTAATTTGACAGATTTTAAGTGTCTGGCTCACGTTACTCAGAGGTGGTGGAAGGGGTGTGCGGAGTGTGCCTCCGCACATGGCCCCACGCTTCGAGGGGCCCCGCGCGTGCCACATTAAATTGTCTCCTCGTCTTGAAATAATAAAATCCGGTAAACCATGTCTATTTTCTTCATTCATAACAATAAAACAAAAAACTAATTGAAATTGGCTTGATTCGACTCTATTTCGCTGACTGGGTTGAGTTGAGTCGAAACATGGTTTAACATTTCTTCACTTTTTAGCCTTTATCTTATTCAGAATGGATATAAATGTCTAAGGTACCTATGAATGTAAAAGTATACTTATTATTTTAAGGCGGGAGCAAAAAGAAAGAGACCCATTCTTACTCTTGCCAAGCGAAAATATTTTTTTTCCAAGTTGTATGTTTGAATTTATCTAAATACACCTTTAAAATTCAGGATTTAGTTTGGCGGCACACACAGACAAAAATCGAATGATTTTATGATACTCACCACAGTTAAATGGATGAATCAAGTCTGGTGTGTATTGGCCGCTCCAAGTTGTTGTATGTCATAATATGGTTAATTTTATGGTGGATAGTAATAGTATTATATGGGTTGTATTAAACACACTTTTAAAAATCAGCTGTCAGGATCTAGAAAACTGTCTGTTTGTAATTTTTTATTTTTATTAATGGATGAAACCGGTATGATGAATGTTCCTCGAATTTTGCATTATTCATTTAAGCCTAGTACCCTGCTGATGCGAAACGACATTTCCTGTGGTCTCCAAAAAGACAACGAAATTATTACGAAAACAGAGCGAAGAAATTTCATGGAGAGTTTCACAAATTGCAAAAAATAAAACAAGTTTTAACGAAAAACTCAAACAAAATCCATGCAGTAATAAAAGAAATAACAAATAAATATACAAATAAAACCCAAATGTCATTTTGGGCACCCAATTTATGGTCCGGGCAATTAATTCTGTGCGAAAAGAGAGTGGAGACTTGTCAAAACAATCTGGTATAATAATACATTTCGCTGGTAGAACTGCGTACCACAGTCCACAGAACGATTTAATTTTTAACGCACTATTCACTATCATTTAAACCAAGCTCAAATTAATTTCTATTTTGTTTATAACTTTATGCTTTATCATACATGCTCAATCAGACAATTAAATATACGCAAAACTTGACCTTTAGAGCGTGGCAACCCTATTAGGCGCCCTCATTTGTCTAGGCAACTCATGTGCAAAATGTTTGTTTTGACAGTATTTAAAAAAAACTGTGTGCCTCTCATATGCTAAAGAGATAAGGGTAGGTCGGCCTATAGCGGGCTCACAGACTATTAAGGCTTTTAATGATTTATTTGGTTAAGAATCAGTAAAGCGACAATTTTTATTTTTGAGAAAACTGTGCTTACATTCATACAATACATACAATAATTCTTAATTATTTCTCTATATAAACATTATGTACATTCATTAGCCTTTATAGCTCACAGATTATTAAGGCCTATAATAGTGACCAACAATTCCGGAGAATTTGGTATAATATTATGGTGAATATGCCCAGTTATGTAAACAACCACACATTAGTACAACTTTCCGCGCCATCTTTGAGTGAAATAAATAATTAAATCCATCACGGTTGGTGTTCGTACTGGAATAATTGACGAAACCTTTTTGGAAAGCACCATCTAGCAGACCCTAGAAAATTCTATAAGTCTTTATTTTCGGATATAAATACAGGGGCACCAGTCCGAAAGCGGCAGTTTTGATTTTGAAAGTGAATGAATAAAGAGTTGCATACTTGTCCTTGGTTATAATAAAAGTAACAGAAGAAAAAGTATTTGAAATAAAAAGCGTTTTATTTTGTGAATTAATTGCAGTTTCAGTTTGAATAAAGGAAATAAGTTTTATTTGCGAACGCTTAGTTAAATATTACAATATTTGATTTTTAAGCTAAAAATAGTCATTTTTAACTAACCTTAACCAACAACTGACTTCTGATTCTATGTATCTACATCCATATACATATATTGAAAGAGCTTTTTAACATCACTCGGTATACCTACCTATATATCTTCAAAGTTCTATGTATACAAAATATTTAAATGAATTCGGAAAAGACCTAAATTCAACAAAATTACACATTTCAATAAAAATTTAAATCAATTAAACAAAATAACAAATGATCTTATGTATTGTATTGTATTAAATTGTATTGATTCCCCTAAGGGTTACAAGTTGTCCTTCTCCTTACTCTCCTTACTTGCCCTCCTCTTCTCCGCTCTCTCTCGACTTATCTTTTCTCACCTCCTCTAGTTCCTTCATCCACTCTTCTCGCCTCCCTGTTTCGTCCATTATTTCCCTCATTTTTGTCGCCTATTAATTTCCCTTCATCACCGCCTGACCTGCATCTTTCTATTAAATGTTCCCACGTCTCTTGTTCACCCTCACATACTCTGCACGCTCTCTCTTCTTCTCTCCTCCAGTACCACCTTTCTCTCACCTCATTTCCTAGTCTGACTGTTGCTATTCTCCTTGACCTTTCAGTTTTCCATCCCTCTTTTAAATATTGGGGTATCCCCTCCGTCATCACTTCTTTATACCACCTGTTATACCTTGATTCTTTGACTAGTTCCCGTCTTTGCTTCTCCTGCTCTTTTCTGATTTCTATTTCCAGTCCCTCATATCCATTCATACTATCTTCTCTTCCCTCCTGTCCCTTCATTTTTTCTCTCTCTTCTTCACATCTTCTCCTATGTCCATCTCTCTGTCTTTCTTTCATCTCTTTATACACTCCCTTCCTTTTCCACCTGCTAATTTGTCTTCATAATTACATGCCCTTTTTCCTGCTCTCATCATAATTTTATCCCTTTTCGTTTCCTCTCTCACCATGTATCCTGGAGTTTGCTATTCTACCCCTAGCGTCCATTTAAGGTACCTTTCTTGCATCTTTTCCATTTCTTGTCTCTCCTCCCATCCCCATACTTCCGCACCATATGATCTTATGTTATAAGAGAATGAAATACAAATTGGACGCGGACCACTTATTTTTTTCCATTGAATTCAGAATGATTTATATGGTACAGGAATTGTTCGATTGATTTTAAATATATGCATAAATATTCTTGTTTCAATTTGGCAATATTTGGTGCAACTCGTGCATCAAGTAATTTATTCAACTTACGATGAAGTTAATTTTGCGATTATATTTTACCTTATATAATTTACGTTTCTATTTCAAAATCATGCAAGATACAAAAACGGTTTTATTGTTTGTAATTCAAAAGTATTTTTAATAAATTATTATTATTCTGCAGCTAACATTCACATGGAAAATAAAAAAAAAATCAATAAAAAATCTGGATTGTGATTAAATTTCAAAAACGCTAAAAATATTCTATTTCCATAACTTTTTTTAATTATCACATTACATAATTATGCAGAGCAGCAGGGTATGGTTTTGCTGGTCAGGTTTTCTGTTTTATTTTTGAATAAACTTATTGAAAATTAAAAAAAAAAAAAAAACATTTAATTCTGATAAAAATAATTAATGTTGGGAATTAAGTATGAAAAATAATGAAAGCCAAATGTAACAAACCTTACAACATTGTCTATTGCTTTTTTATGTAGGAACATTACTATATATTTTTTTGTACTGCATTTCACTAATTTATTACCTATTTATCACTTCTGTCAAATTACATAATATATTGAATTATAATTAAATCGTAGAACGTTCGTAAGAACGGTCGCAAAGTACGAATAGATTTTCAACGGTTCTTCGGTCACAGGAGGACCATATCACATTGGATTAACTACGATATTCCGGTCAACATTAAATACCTATATATTTATGGTGGCTATTTTGATAGCCAATATTTTAATAGTCGTTCTTTTTGTCAAGCGTATGATTTTTTTTAACGAGTCCATATTTTCTTATCGGGATTATTAAAGTCGATTTTATAGAGACGATACAGTGATGCTAAGTCGATATTTGGGCGACTCTTTTTCAACTGCTCTTGTTGGAAAAAACTGAAGCAGTTTTTAAAATAGTGTGAGATGTCACAAACACAAATGCATTACAGCAGGGACGGAGTGCTCTTTGACGGCAACTCACTAGTTCGCCATGAGAATAATAATTTTTCTTATTTTTCGAAGTTGTTTTATTGGGATATTCTTAGAAAAAGAAAGAGTACGTGAGTGAGCAATTTATTTCAGTCTGAAATGTCAAATCCTTTGTGTGATTCTAAAAACGAGGTACAATATTTAAGACACATATACATATATATATGTACCAGTACCTACTAAAAACTTTGAAAAAAAAACAAACCTTTTCAAGTTATTATATAAGACTGATTGTGGTTACCTAGCAATAAATAAAAAAAACATTTAGTGTGTTGTTTAATTGTGTGACAATCGATAAAATAAGGCGGTAAGAGCATTTCCTCTCACAAGTGAGTTTTATTATATTTTTCTCAAAGCAAGTGCTGTTAACTGTTAGTATTCATAAGAAGATAAACAATAACAATAGAAAAATTGTTTTTGTTTTTTGTTAAGTGCACTTTTTGACATGATATATTAATTTGGAAGGTTTTTGCGACCTATAGTGCAGATGTGTTTCGCTCTGAAAACAACAATTGAGCTCTTCAGTAAGAATTGTTGTTGCCTTTCTTAGACATATGTTTTTAGCCGATGGCTACCGACGAATTTATAAAATAAGCTGCACTGATGTGCTGCAAATTATATAATTTCCAGGGGAATTTGGTTTGTATTTATGTAGATCAATTAACTTTCGAACAACATATTATTTATAAGGGATTAAACTTTAAATATGAGCCATGATCAACCAAACAAACCAAACATGAACTGATAGACACCTTACTGAATAGACAAATTAACATAAAAAAATTAACTTATACGCTGATGACGAAACAAATAGAGCAAATTTTAGAAGATATAGGTATTTCATTACTAACTTAAAACGTGCAAAACCCATTTAATAACAAAAAATCATTTTCTCGTAAGAGGGGCGCTTAACAGATAGTTGCGCCTTACACTCGTCAATTTAAGCACACATACGCCATTGCCACTGTTTGCAAGCAATGCAGTGTGACATATCCCTCAATTAAATTCTAACGAAACAAATATGTGCACATTTTCAACTGAATAATAATATTCCGGACTTAATTTAAAGCTTAATCCATTTTAAATATGTTGTTTAATAATTTATCAATCTAAATACAAACACTTTACAACACTTTCCTTGAGAAAAATATAAGAAACCTCACTAGTGAAGGGAAATGCTTTTATCTGACTTCTTTTGTCGATTTTCACACCCCTGAATAACGATTTATTGGAATATCACCACAATGTCTAATTAATTTACTTTAAAATATTTTTTTTTTTTAAGTAATTGGTATATTAATTTGTGTTTTAACTTGTTTCAATTTTTGTTTTCTTTGTTTTTTTTTCGAATAACACGCTAACGATTTGCCAGTTCTGGGAGACAAAAATTGCTTCACTCACGTACACTGTATATGTGACAAATACCTCTTCCTCTATTTCTTATTCTGTGTTCGTACGTAATTCTTTTACTTTAAACGTCCGTCAGTTTTCAATAGCAGAACATTTCAACTCATTTTGCGACAGCTCTTGTGATCATCTCAACGTGATTTCTGCTTAAGAAACAAATACCTTACGCTGTGGCTCCATTATCATTTTTTAGGCAATGGCAAAAGCAATGGTAATGTCAATTTATTGCTTGCTTGGGCATTGCATTGTCATGCAATTTCAAGTAAATAAGGTGTTTTTGATAATATCGAATATAAAACTTTGATTCACAATTTTGTTTCAGGGAATCTCATATTTTTACCTTTAATTTCAAAATGACGGAGAAGCCAAGATATAACCATTTTGAAAAAGGCAAAGCGTCAAAATGTATTGCCTCGGCTATGGAAAGGAATAATAACCTTCCATCTACCAGGCCATATTGCGATCGTCATTGCCAAAGCGGCTCCATTTGCTTTATTCAAGGCAGTGTCAATGAGTGAGGAAATTTACTGCCTCAAATATTGCCAATGGAGCCCCTGGGTTAGGTTCTCATATCTTAACCTCACAAAATAACTCCAAACCCCGAACTGTATAGTAAAGGCCAGTCGGCAGAGACAAAAAAGATATTTCGTAATGAAAACATACCGCTCAAATTTTGATATTGGTAGAAGGGTTATCTATAAGTATGAAAAGAAATCGGCGAAGCTGTTAGTACTGTGGATCAGCCGCCGTTTTGAAAAAAGTTTTAACATATATCTCGAGAACGATTCATCGTAGATTTTTTGTTTCCATATAAAACTAATAGAAAACAAAATTATCTTCCTTTTCTTTATACAAATTTAGCTTGTAAGACTTAATATTTCAGAGTTAAAGCGCCGAAAAGTTACGCTGTTTCAGTTTTTGCTTTACGACTTAAAGCTGGTTAATATGAACATACTTTTCGACGATTTTACTCTGTAAGTCTAAGGCTTGGCGCATATTGAAGCGCGTTCGACGCGAGTGACACGACACAGCACGAGTTTTTGTAAACAATATACATAAATCAATAGAACGACGAATATTGATTAAGCGGCACGACATGACCTGACGCTCGTTTTCCGAAAATCGCGAGACACAGTGATTGAAACACAGTTTTCCTTGCGAAACCGGCGCGCGTTTGTTTTTTTCTGTCAAAAAATTAAATAATAAATTGTCGTTAGTTTTGAAAATAAAAAATCGTTTGCTTTTTTAGAAATTACTTGTTTTTTTAAAGTTTTCTTCAATTATCGATACATCAGAAGATTTTTGCTTCAACTAATATGAATTTTGACACGAGACACGCGAATCAATATGCGGAGAACGGCATGACACGTTTCTATAATCGTGTCGTGCGACAGTCGTCAGGTAACGTCACACGCTTCGGAAGCGGCTCAATATGCGCCTTACCTAAGGCTAGGCGCATATTGAGACGCTTTCGACACGAGTGACGCGACACAGGATCAGCAGGAGTTTTTGTAAACAATATAAATCAATAGCACAACGCATATTGATAGAGCGGCACGACATGACCTGACGCGCGTTTTCCGAAAATCGTGTGACACAGTGATCGAAACACAGCTTTTCGTGCGAGGCCGGCACATGTATGTTTATTTGCTGTCAAAAAAAAAAAAATACAAAAAATTAAGTATCCTTTGAATTTGAAATATGAAAAGTCATTTCTTTTTAAATTTTATTCAGTTTATTTTAATTACAATGATTAACCAATTATAAGCGACAATGAGCGGGATAAAACGTATGTATTTATGCATAATTATGAAACCACCAAATGTTACGAAAATTCAAGACCCAAGATCACGTCACACGTTTCGGACGCGCCTCAATATGCGCCTAGCCTAAATCCTTATATTAAATTTTTCTTGGAAAAACAATAAGGTTAAGTTTGGAAAATTCATAAAAATTTCTCAAATAATGTGAATGGACTGCAAAAAATGGATAAAAAACGTTGCGTCACTTGATTGAGGCCATTCCAAAAATTGCTTGTGCAAAAGGTAACATCGCCGATTTTTTTCAAACAAAAGTTTATAATATTTAAGAAAGGATAGAAAACCTATATTTTGTATTTAATTTCAAGTTGAAATTGGCTCTAGAAACACGTCGAGGGTAGCAGAAAGAGGATCAATAGATGCTTATAAGGAACTGGGATTCTCAGGCCGAGAAATAGCAAGGAGACCGAACAGAAGTAAGACCATTGTCAACAACTATCTAGCAGACACTGAAAACTATGAAACAAAATGAAAAGGACGCACAACTTAAGCAACAAGCAACAACAATCCGTCTCATTCAGCGGCTAGCTTCAAATTCCACACTATCAGCGCCTAAAATAAGGTCAAAAAGTGGGGTATCAGCCAGTATTACGACGGTTTTAAGGATAATTAAAACCAGTGGTAACATCAAGAGTATGAAAATCAAAGAGAAACCGTTTCTCGACAGCTGCACAAGAAACTACGGATGAATTTCGCCAGGGAGCATGTTGCCTGTAGCAACGCATGTAAAAAGGTTGTCTTTTTAGATGAAAAACAGTTTAATCTTGACGGACCCCTCTGTTACAACTTTTATTTTCACGATTAAAGTAAAGAAAAACTTATTTTGTCAAGACATCACAGTCATACATCACGTGTTATGGTGTGGGGTAGGGCTGTCCACGAGACGAGAAAAGTCTCGGTCTCGCATGAGGAGACCGAGACGAGACTGCCTTTTAAGCAACCGAGACGATACTGTTATATTATATTTAACATATGATATTTGGACCGAAATTTACAGAGATTCTAATAAATTAAAAAAATCCAATTTCAGTTAAATATTTATTTCCTTTTGCACAAATTCAAACGATAATCGAAAATATTTCGTTGCAATAATCAACAGTTGGTCCGGAAATCGTAGGTATTTTTCGGAGACGAGACCGAGATGAGACTTAATTATACGAGACCAACACGAGATCGAGACGAGACTGAAAATTTTCGATTTTGACGAGACCGAGACGAGACGAGACTTACAAAAGTCTCGCAGAGTCTCGTCTTGTGACCAGGCCTAGTGTGGGGAGCTATCACCTATTATGGAACAATTGAATTGGAATTTATAACTACAACAATGAACGGAAATAGTTACAATTGCCTGCCGTAACGGGTGTTTCCAAAGCTAAGGAATATTCTTGAACCTCTACCTTGGATATTCCAACAAGACATCACCCCTATCCATACTTCCAGGTAGCTGGATTCAGTAGGAAAACGTTGGACTTTTACCATGGCCACCCTATTCACCGGACTCAAACATCATCAAAAACGTTTGGGCCTGGCTATCTCGAAAAGTTTCTGATGCTGGTAGACAGTTTGGAGGTAAGGACGTCTTGGTCGAAGCTAACTGCGATGCCTGGAGCCAGATTTCACTAGATTATTCAAAAAAAAACTGTATGATTTAATTCCAAACCGTCTAATAGAGATAATTTCAAAAAATGGCGGGCATATACTTATTTTTAATTGACGAAAACATAATACATTAATGATTAAAAACAAAAAAACAAAGTAAACATTTTTATAGTTTTGTTCTTTTTTTATAAGATTTTTCAAGCGGCCTCAATCAAGTGACGCATTTTTGTATACCCATTTTTGCAGTTCATTCTTATAATTTGTGAATTTCCTATGGAATTTCCAAGTTACCCCTTTAAATTTATACTATTTTATTGCAAAATATATTTACCTACTAACAGGTATCAAAAATTTCCAGGAAAAATATTTCCTACAGGTATTTATCGAGAAAAAACTTTTGTGAAAATAGTAGCCTCAAACAAGTGACAGGGAGTTTATTTAAAAACAAATTGTACAATAAGTCGTTCTCGAGATATTAGTTAAAACTCGTTTTTCAAAATGGCGGCAGAAGCACAGCACTTGCTGCCGCGCCGATTTTTGTGTTTATACTCAGAGACAACCCATTTACTAATTAATAAGAAGATGAAGAAATTTCAATATTAAAATATTGAAATTACTTTTGTTTTAAGTGGAGTGAATGAATAAAATTCAACTAAAAAGTACAAGTGACCTCAACTCCAGAAATAATTGTGTTTTGCCCAAGGTATAACAGTGGGCTCTTCACTCAGTCTGTTATACCCTACTCAGACACAAATTTTGGTCGATGTTTACCGACTCTTATAAAAATCACAGGAAAAAGATACTGTGAATTTTATTATTCTAGGGGAATTTGTTTAAATTCGTGCACCCAGAATTTTATTCATTCACTCCACTTAAAACAAAAGTAATTTCAATATTTTAATATTTTAATTTCTTCATCTTCTTATTATAAAAAAACCTCACCACGGGTGTTTATTTTCTGGGTGCACGAATTTAAACAAATTCCCCTAGAATAATAAAATTCACAGTATCTTTTTCCTGTGATTTTTATAAGAGTCGGTAAACATCGACCAAAATTTCAAAATTTGTGTCTGAGTAGGGTATAACAGACTGACTGAGGAGCCCACTGTTATACCTTGGGCGAAACACAATTATTTCTGGAGTTGAGGTCACCTGTACTTTCCATTTACTAATTTCCATCACAAAATTTGAGCGGTATGTTTTTGCAAACAAAAAAAATTGACAACTGGCCCAAGTAAGGTTAAGTAAAAGGTCCATTGGCAAATTTCTATATATGGGTGATTCTCTGTTAAAAGCTCCTTTTTAGCACCCAAAATGTCCCCCAACTAAATTTAAGAAAAAATTATATACATTCAAGTATTGTTATAAATTATGGAATAAATTAATGATTAAAAGTAAGGGCACTTGGTTTTAGGCGTTTTTGAGAATTTGATACGGAAATGACACCTTCGATACGGAAATGATAATGTACCAGTACAAAAATGTTCCTTTTAAAATAAAATATTCCATGTAACATAGCCCGTGTAAATTCAGGATGCATTTAAGAGACTAACGGTATTACAGGAATTTTTTTTAAATTATTAAAATCTAAATTAAATCAATTAACGGAAATGATTGTGTGGTATGGAAATGACATTTAACTAGTAAAGATAAATAATTTGTCACGTTTTCGCTTCCCCACCTATCTCAGATTTACGGTCTGCAATTGCCTTTTAGGGGTTTTAAATGCATGCGCAAATATTTTTATGATTTACAATGAATTCATGATTTTTTAAAGAAAAAACACATCTAAATTCATTACCGTAACCAATTTCTCATCGCCGTAACCCAATAAAGGCGAAGGAAATGACGAAAATCGAAGTTTTTTAGCATTTAAGTCAAGAAAAATAGAAAGTATACAGTACAAACTGTAACATAACCTCACAAGATTGTTACGAAATATTTTTTTTTTACTATCACTTACTAAAATAATATGCACCTACGGAAATGACGAAATTGATGAAACACGTGACGAATACAACCACTAACTTTAAAATAACACACGAAACTAATGTCCCACCCATTTAATGGAATATATTTCAAAGAAAGCATGAATGAGTTTTTCCATTTAGTCTAAATCCTATAAACGTACGGCCGTTAATTTGAATTTATAAGCATTTAACATTTTTTTACGGAAATGATGCAAATACATGGAGACACATGTTTGAAAGTTTGTAAGTAAATTGTTTCAAATAAATAAATTTAATTTTTAGGGAAGTTGTATTTAACTACATATTCTTAATCCGGGAACTCAGTCAAATTAAAATGTATGCATTTAAAAACAAACAAAAAATCCATTTTTCCGCGCTGAAACAAGGAGGAGACACGCGACGGAAATGATATTTGGACCATAAAAACAATTATTTTTTTTATTAAATATCTGCAAATATTTAAAATTTTGAAGTGGCCCAGTTAGAAACGTTGCTTGCGCTGTTATTAACTTCAAAATAAATAAGTTTTTTTTAATTTGTTGAACCATTTTTGGTCGAGGCCCCGAAAAGGAGCTTTTAGTGGAGAATCACCCATATACTGAATTTTTAAATACATAAATTCACATAGAGATATACACCGCTTTGAGGTGGTTCCAAT
>OX439484.1:74702199-74879699 GCA_949320155.1 Melangyna quadrimaculata
ATAAATAGTTTCGGAGATATAGGTCCATTCGCATTTTCCAAAATGGTGGATTTCGCCAGGGTCTTGGTGTCCCGAATACGCGGGCATAAGCTTTTCTAAAAGCCCTCTTTCATTTATAAGGAAATCAGTTTACCAATATTTCATTCTACGAAAAAATCTATATTTTTGTACTTTATTGGCTCAATTGCTTTAACAGCTAATTCTCCAATAGCTCTAACTTTGGACTGAGATATCGCATCATCTTCAAAAATATATGAAAATTTGTTAAACTTTGTGGTCTCCAATTTGTATCATAAGAACAACGGACCTAAATTTCTTACGAAATGAGAAAATGTGAAAAAGTAAAAAAAGTAAAAAAAACAAATAAAACGACATAACCTCAGAAATATTGTCCACGCAGAAAAAATTTTTGATGACAAATTAAAGATAACTTTATTTACAACAAATTTGATGATAACAGCTTTTCGCTTCAAATCGATAATTACGGAGATATAGATCAATTCGCGTTTTCCAAAATGGCGAATTTCCCCAAGGGGACAGCGTCCCGAAAAACTGGGCATAAGCTTTTCTAATAGCCCTCTTTCAGGTATAAAAAATAAGGTATTCAGGTATAAGAAATGATTGTTTTTTTGCTAATTTTCCTGCATACTTTTAATTAGTTCTTTGAATGGGCTTGTAAGATGTTCTTAAAAAATCAAATATTTTTCAGCATACACATCACAAATTACTATAAATTGGCTTTCAAAACTTAAACAAAAATATATAGGTATATATATAAAAAACCATTGTTTTTTTTTTAAACTGCAACTATTTTTAATTTTTTTCTCCTTATATATACATTATGTATTTGTTCAAGAACATTAAATGCAATCTTTTTAGTTTAGCTCAGATGAAAATAGTTTAGAAATTTAAACAAATAGAAAAAAGGAATTTCGTAATTTTGAAAATTTGTTTAAAAAAAAAAAAGTAAATCGGGTGGCACATCGGCTCATGAAGAACCAGGGCCTAGTGACTAACAACTCGCAACCATTCCTGTGTGCGCCTTTCGACAGGAATGGAAGGGACCTACAATTTTATGCCGAATCCGAACGGCTAGACGAGAAGCACTTATTCGTGACAAGTGATACTCTTGGAGGATTTGTCAATTCCTCGCAAGAGGCAGTAGCCCTGAAAAAAAAACTTTTTAGTTTTTTAGGTGGACGAGGCTGGGAAGCGATCCCAGACCTCCAGCGTGACAGTCGAACGCACTAACCATTACGCTACGGGCTACTACAATTTATTTGTTTAGGATCCATGTTTTACAATAATACTTAATATACCTGCACAATTTTTAAAATCACATTAAGGATAATAAATAACAGCAAGTTTGTGCGGCCTAATCGTGCATTTTATTTTTCCTACCATCCTTTATTTTTTGAGTATACTTAAAAAATTTTTGTCTACTTTTAAACAAATACTGTGAAAATTTTCTAATACGGTTTTTAAGGGGAATTTCCAAGGCTAAAACATTAAACAATTACAAAACTCACAGGGTGTTTCAAAATATTCTACTAACAAATGTAAGTCTTTCTTACCACTGCAAATTAACATAATAATTTAACTTAAGAGCTTTAAGTATTAAAGCTGTTTGTAAAATCATATTGCACTATAGTCTAGTACAAGCGCGGATCCAAGGGGGAGGTCATGGGGGTCATGACCCCCCTGGGAGATTCAACTTTTGTTTTTCTATATGAATTTGTTTAAATTATGAGCAAAATCTAGATCTGTTCTGCTCATGACCCCCCCGCCTTGAGTCGCATGTTCTATGCGTAACTGCTCTCAGTATTGGTAGAACATAAATATTTCGATGTGTAATAACCCAACGCCCAACATCAAGGGCCAAATATTGGCTAGTTAAGCTGCATGATCTTATCACTAACCATGCAGAGTCATGCAGAGTTATAAAAACTCATCCAAAGATGATGCTAAGGGGTTAAACATTTTGTAATGGTACTCTTTTATTGTGTTATGCATCTTTATTTAAATATATCTGTGCTCATATTTACAAAACCTTTTCAAACACTTTAAAACTAGGTATTTAAAATTTAAAATTAAGTTTCTCCAAGTAACTTGCAAATGTTCCCAATGAAACCTTCATACCGGCACCCAACATCCAAGAAACAACGTCAAAGTAAATAACAATTTTATTGGATCGGGAAATCGATATTTTTCATCATCTACGAGTATTTCTTAAATTTCTTTTTTGTTTCGGGTATTATTGGCCAAACTGATTTAAATTCACAATCAAAATCATTTGGATATCTCTGACCGCAATGTAATAGCCTGTTTCTAAGTGCGATAAAAGAACAAACTTACCTAGTGCTTTGAAGACACGTTTTGACGTTGATAGAATCAAAGAAAACCTCTGAAAATCTTGACCTTTTATTTGTACATATGAACAAATTGTTTCAGGGAATTAGGGTGATATTTGGAATGCAATATTTTAAGAAAGTTACAATATATGTATGTACTTCATGTTTCCAAACCTCAAACAAAAATTTAAGTATACTGGCTAGGTAAATTATTGGTGTAGCTTTAGCAGAAGGTCCTTCTCTACGATCCTTTCACTGATAATTTGCTTGCGGTCTTTAATGGTAGAAAACCACCTTACAGTTAGCCTTCTGTTAGGTGGTTTTCAAACATTCCTGCTTATTTCCACATAGCCTTATAAACTTTATCAAAAAATGTATTGCGTACTTTAAGAACATATAGATTAAACGCTTAGAAGCCAAAGACCTAAGACCTACGACCAAGAACCTACATTTTTTTTAACAACAGGTTTCACTTAAATAAAAAAAAAATAAAAGAAATTTTGTTCAGTGTTAGACTTTATTGGGTTTGTATATACATAGGCGTCGTGACCCACCCCTGGCTGAAAGTCTGGATCCGCCCTTGGTCTAGTATTTTTTTACTAGTTTTACGAGAAAAATTTTAGAGAAGTTTTGAAAATTGGTATTTTTTAACTAAACGTATTGTGAGGTTCTTTTTTTTTTTAAATAATCATTTCGCCAAACTCGTGCTTTTGTCACTCGGGTCGCCATTTTGAAAAAGTAGTGTCCAAAAACAGTTTTTCACAAACATGCTTCTGACTAATCTTACGATGCATATATAAATACAATTTTTTTAAATATTCCTATATAAATAAAATATATTACTAAAAAACTTAGGAAAACGTAAGACCAGCGTTCCATACAAACATTGAAAATCAATAGCTTTTTTGGATTTTTCTTTTTTTTTCACGTCACTTCGCGGTGTTGTTATTTTACCAAAAATTTCGGAACCATTTCATGAAAATCGTCTAGCTTCAAATTTTAAGACCCATGATGTCATATTCAATCTTCGTAACTTGTTGTTTTTGTAGCTGCATCAGATTCTACGATTGTGGCTTCTAAGTAAATCAACGTAATTGGCAAATTAGTAAAACACTGTTTTATTTTTTCATAATTTTAGCGCCCTTTTGTATAAAAACTGATTTTTCTTAACATAAGCTACTAAATTTGCGTTTATAATACAACCTTTCTTATCAGTGAAAAAAAAAATCTTTAACTCGTGACATCCCGGATAAAAGAAGCTAGCTGAAGATCAAAATATTTATTTTCACAAAATCTTAGATAACATGCCTTAAAAAAAAAAACAAATAAAACAACAAGAAAAGAAATCAGTTTAAAAATCCATATGGAAAATGAAATGGACATGAGTTGCGCGTATAGGTCTGGTGCTCTGTGCATTGACATTGAACAATCTCAGTTAAAATTTTTCAAGGGGAACTCTGTAATACGCTGGGTGTTACATCACTATCAGTATAGGTAGGTCTAGTTATAGCTAGCCAGAACCTATTAACTGAAAACATGGAGCGGAAAATATGTTGTCGTGCCCATAAGTCCAACGTATAATGTGGACGCAGGCAATGGACTTTTTCTTTAGACCTAAGTCGCCCCCCATAAGAATTGTTTTCTTTTTGTCCCCATGCGAGCAACCTTAAGATATGCATCCAAATTCTATTGGTATTGTAGATTTAAAAAAAAAAAAAAAAAACATAGAACCAGTGAACTTTTCATCTCGATGAGTCTTTATATCGTCAACAATCAATCCATCGACAGAAGTTTTATGACAGAATTTTTGTCGTCTTGGTCAGCTTACATATAGATTTAAAGGTAATTCTAATCAAGTAGGTTAGATTGTTGTCGCAAAGGAAAATAATTTGTTATTCATAAAAAAAAAAATAGATAGATATCTTGCGGGCACGACCGATGACGATAATTTAATTCTTTCCTAAATGGGTGACGTCGTATTTGTTGGCTTCGGTTCAAGGTGTGTTATGTATCAACTTTTGTTCAATTACTTTTTAAAATGTAAATTTGATTGGGCGATACCTTCTGGTGCACAATCTGTCACATCTTAAATATTCCATCAATATGATCGCACAGTTTCATTGTAACAATCAACTTGTCATGCTTATAGCACCACATTAATATATATAAATATTTTAGAGTGTATCCAAGGAGAGCATTTCAAAAGATGACCATAGTTCTAAAAGGTCCTCAAGTATCGCAACGAACCACTTTTTTTAGAATATTTTATTTTAAAAGTTTATGAGCTCCTAACTTAATTCATGCCCCTTTATCTTCTAGTCCCAAAAGATATTCCATCTCATTTCTCTTGATGCCTAAATCTTGATTCTCCTTTAAATGAACCTCGTAAGTCGTAGGTACATTCCATAATGACAGTCAATCGCTTGCACACTGATCTCGCTTCTGTCTCGATATAGGTAGCTTAAGTCGTAAATGCGGATAAACTTCGGCACGCTCGTTCATACCAACACCATCACCGCATGCACAGCACATCAGCAGGTAGGTTCACAGTATTGCGAGAGGTAAGTGCGCTCATTCCGCCACCGTAAGATCTCTACTGATACCGATCAAGTGAAGTGGGCACGCAATGAGCCCGTAATTACTTCTATTACCGAAGCCACTGCCATGTTCTTCTTCGAACGGAAGATCTGCTGTCGTTCGCGAGCCACTGGACAGTGAAACTACCGTCACCGTGTCGTCACAACATAGGTATAAAGAGTTCATCGTCTATAAGCATAGTACATAGATATATTTAGGAGCAATACGAAATTTAGAAGACGACTTTGCTTGGCGTTCGGTAATGAACATAACGTTTTCCCAGTCGTTATCTGCTCATCATCAGGAAAGAACTCATTGTCGTCACCGTCATCTTCATCGTTGAGGAGTCGTCTTCGTCTTCGACTTCGTCTATACAGTCTTTATATACAATCGCCCCGCTTATAAGCTTCTGATGATCGTTTACTATGGCTGTCTTCCATAGCCATCACACAACAACAATCACGATCTAGATGTTTCCAATTGCACTAAGGTATTTTGGCGACCGCTTTACTTAGATGTTGGCCAATTGATAGAGTATCGTTATCGTTCATGGAGCTCTAACAATCATTTCCTATACCTATACCTACGTTAAATAAACGACTATAAGGTAAAGGTTCTTGGCTGCTTATTCTAGAACTAGAGAAAAAAAAATATTTCATCATGGGACCAAAACAATTTGATGGAAATGATGAAGGTTCAGTGAACATCGCATCAGGGAGGAACATTATGGTAAAACGGTGATTTTATTTCTTTTTTTTATAAAAAGGTGACAGAGAGTGGTGCCGCTCTTCGATTAGTTTCAATAAGCCAAAATACACATTTTAGTTAGCAGTCATTTATTAAATTGATTCCAGCTCCTGAATTAAAAGCATGGACTAAAAATTAGGTTTCCTTAGGTCTTGGGATTGAAATAAATGCACGACTGGATCGCACTAACTTGCTCTTGTATAGCTAACAACTAGAATGTAGCTAGACATTGACGTTCCATAAGGGTTTGATAATATTTTAAGATCGTAAGCGAAAAATATTTAAAAAAAAGTTTAAGTAGAAATTTTGAAATGTTTGAATTCAGTACAAACTAATGTGAAAAAAAAGTTTAAAAAAGAAACAATAATTTTTGCTTTTGATTTATTTTTTCGTATTAACTTTTTTTTAATTACATTTTTGTATTAACTTTAGAAATATCCAAATACAAAATAATGACAAAATCAACAAAGTCAATCAATAGATATTCGGAGACATCCCAAAAAAGGCTATTTGGTCAAAAAAAAAACCCAAAACTTTAGGTCCATTCTTGGATTTTTGTTCCAAAAAAAAACAATATGCTTAAAACTGGTTCTAGAGATAACTGAAATAATCCCTAGAACTGATTTTGAGTAAACTTAATAAGACATTAAATCATTAAGTTTAAGTTTACACAAAAGTTTGCATGAATGCTGTGTATTTGGGCTCATTCAATGCATCAAAATTGTTAGTACTTTATATTCAGATGGAGCTTCTGATTGGCCAGCTGTCATAAAAAGTAAGCTGACAGCTTACTTTTTATGACAGCTGTCCAATCAAAAGCTCCAGCTGAAAATAAAGTACTGAACAATTTGATGCGTTGAACTCAGGGAATGAATCAGTTGTTCGTTTATTTTACAGATTTGGTGTGCGACACATTTGACGTGTTTAGATTTCGAAGTTATTTTTCAATGAAGAACCTCTCCCGAACCAATGCGAAATCGGAGCAGAGATTGTGTGAAGTTAGCCCCCCTTTTTTCGAATTTGAAATTTTTGAAAGTTGTTCCATGTTGTTCCGGATTGTTCCATGTTTTTTTTTTTTGAAAAATATTCAAAAATGGGGGTTTTAGACCCAAAAAACGTTTTTGACCTAGCCCCTCTTTTTCGAAAATCGAATTTTTAAAAGTTGTTCCAGATTCTAAAAGTTGTTCTGAACATTGTTCCAAGTTTTTGGATCTCTATGTTCACAATTTCGAAAGTTATGGGCAAAATTCAAAAAAATTTCTAGCCCCCCTAAAAAAATGGATCCAAATAGATATACAACCAAATGTAATTGTTCAAGTTTTTGAATTTTGAATTTCGTAAACGGGGGGCCAGCGCAAAATTAACATGATTTTTTCATTTAAATCGTTTTTTTTTTTTTTATTAAAATCTTTAATTTTTAATATTTTTGCATGAATCCTTGGAACAATTGCATTTGAGTGATTTTGGACCTGGAACAAGTTTTAGATTTTGGATATCTGAAAAGGGGGGCGGGGGAGGATTTTTTGTGAAATTTCTAATACTACATACAAATTTTAAGAAACGAAAGCTTGGAACAACTTTGAAGAGCCCTAGAACAACCAAAGTTTAATTTTAGATCGTACATTTTTTTTTGCCTTAAATGATTTTTTTTTTTAAATAAAATTTAAGAACAATGAATTTTATATTAATTGTCATCTAGAAGATATTCTTAAGTTTTCATTTTGAAAAAACAAAAGAGGTCTGTGTAGATTTTTTTTAAATTATTTAAAAATAATTAAAATTAATTTTTTTAAGTTATATTGGATGGGACATTTTTAAAAGGGTACTAGAAAACCCTAACAAACTTGTTAGAATTTTTAAATTTAAGGGGGAACTTAATTCAAGAGTTTTAATATAATATCGTAAGAAATTTAGTTTTGGTTTAAGATCTTCTATTCCTTATGTTTTTTAATGATACTTGCTGGTATTTTCATATGGATTAATCAACATTGGGAAAAGTTATAGATTTCATACGATAATTTTTGAACAGAATAGGAGAGGGGGGTGTCATATTTTTTCTTTAAATTATGTTTTTTCATAAATTTTTGATTTGTGAATTATTTAGGTGTTCTAATAGTAAAGGGGGACAAAATAAGAATTTTATTTAATATCGTAAAAATTCTTTTTTAGCTGTAAAATCATTGATTATGGTTATTTTTACATGAAATCTTGGAACAATTACATTTGGTTGTATATCTATATGGATCCATTTTTTGAATTTTAGGTTTTTGGAAAGGGGGCTGTGGGGGTATTTTTTGGAATTTTGATAAGTCATAAGATACTTAAAAGTCACAGGATTTTAAAGCGCATAGATAATTGCTAAATGAACCAAGTTTAGTTTTTCAAATTTTGGAATTTTGAAAGGGGGAGCAGGGGAGCAAATAAAGTGACATATTTGTTTTTATGTTTTTTTAAAGTTGCAAAAACTTGAAGATGTTTTTTTATAGACGGTTTTTAAGCTAATATAGTGTATTCTAAGACACAAAATTTTTTCAGCACATGTATTTAATGACAGTTATTTGGAATCAAAGATTTTTAGAAAAAGAAAAAAATTTGGGGAGCCGTATTTTGCATTTTTGAAAACAAGTTTCGAAGGCCATATCTTGAAAAATACACACTTTTCAACTTTAACTTCTTGGAACAATTGTAAGAACACTTTTTGCAACCTGAAAAAAATATAAAAAATTGGAATTTCCTAAAAAGGGGGGGGCTAGAATTTTTTTGAATGAAATTGTGAACATAGAGATCAAAAAACTTGGAACAATGTTCAGAACAATTTTTAGAAGCTGGGACATTTTTTAAAATTTTGATTTTCGAAAAAAGGGGGGCTATGTCAAAAACTGTTTTTTGGGTCTAAAACCCCCATTTTCGAATATTTTTCAAAAAAAAACTTGGAAAATCCGGAACAACTGGGGAAGAACCTGGAACAACTTTCAAAAATTTCCAATTCAAAAAAAGGGGGGCTAACTTCACACATTCCGGAGCCGAATGTCTCACAACGATAAAAAAATTGTAAGATACACGATGAAACTACAATAGTCGTAGGCTTACGGTAGTGGTTGGACTAAAATGAGCAAATACAAACAAATCATAAACCAAGTGCGCCCATAATGTCGGTTTCTTGATTTGCGCCCCCGATGTTGATGTAGTTTCGTCGTCAACGATTGGTTGACAGTTTGGTTAATAGTTAACGAAAAGTAGCTTTCCTAATCTATGATTAAATGGAGACGTTTCAATTATTTTTTTTTGCATAAACAACGTTTTAAGTCATTTTTATCGCCAACCAATCGCGATTCGATATTTACAGAACATGGTCAGAGTTTGTTTTAGTTCTTTGAGTGAGATATCATATTATTTAAATCATATTAATGAACGCGCCTAGTTCTAAAAGTCACAATGACGTTTGGTAAGTTTAACCAAATAAATTTGGTTAATTTTTCCCATCAAAATCCTTGGATAATTTTAACCAAATTGTGTAAACCATTTCCCATACAAAATTTGACTGGTTATTTACCAAATGATAAATTTAACCAAATCGTAAATTTATCTAGTGTTTAACGACGTTGCATGAATACCCTTAATGTTTTTTTATTGAACAGTTTTTGAAATAATGATAAGAGGTACATTTCATATAAGCAAAATAATGTATTCTTTATTAAGTTTCAGACACATACACTGAGAAAAAAAGTCCGCTTTAAAATCAAAAGTTCGCAAATTTGAATTTAAATTGTACAAATCTAAAGTGTTTCATGTCAAAAATAAAAAAAAAATGGTTAAGTTCAAATGAAAACGTGTCTATTTTACAACCTTTAACTTTTAAATTAAAATAAATCACTTTAGATTAACCACCAAAGTTAAAAGGAAAAGTTTCTGTTTTCAAACCGTCATGTCAGCTTTAAAAGTAAGAGAAATCACTTTAAATTTGCATTCTAACATAATAATTATAAAATGTAATACGAACTAATATATATTTTTAAAATTCAGACGAAATCCTTGAACTTCAAATCCTATAACATTTGAATTGAAGACGTCGATTAAAATTTGTCCTTTGAAATTTAAAGTTGTTGAATTTCAAATTCTTGAGAATATTCTGAATTGTTGCTTTAAATCGTTAACAAGTTTTGTTTATTCGTTTAATCGTTTATTATGAAATTAAAAGCGTTTGCATTCATTAATTTAAATTTTTGTGTTTTATACAGTTCACATTTGCTTCAATTAAAATAAGTTATAAGTATTATTATTAAAATGTACCAAATTCGAGTAAAATAGATGATTAAAATTAATCCGTTTAAATTTTAAAGGAAGCCAATTTAAATCGAATAAGTGAGAACTTTAAAAACAATTTAAATTTTTTTTTTAAAGTTCTCAGTTTTAAATTTGATTTAAAATTTAAATGGAACACTTTTAATCATCTGTTTTACTCGAATTTGGACATTTTCAAAAGTATTTTAAAAGTGTTCCATTTAAATTTTAAAGGAAGCCATTTTAAATCAAATTTAAAAGTGAGAGCTTTAAAAACACCTTTAATTTAAAAGTGAACTAAAGAACGTTATAAAATTTTTTTGAAACTATTAAATATATTTTTAAAATTCTAGCTTTGAAAATACTTTAAATTGCAGATTGAATACTTTTGAATGACCTGTAGTAGTGCCATTTTTAATTTTAAAGTATTTACTTTAAAGTTTAATACGATTTGCGTTAAATTTTAAATAAGTTTGAAGTGTAACTTTTAATTTTAATTTTAATTAACAAAATAAAGTCTCAAAAAAAAGACGATTAAGGTTCGCAAACCATATATCCCGAGTTCTTTTACTCGTATCACTATAAGATTACGGTCTTTTGACTTAGGTAAAATGATAGAACATCATGATGTGTTTTAAAAATATAATGAAAGTGATAACAAGCCTCATAAGAAGTTTGGAAAACCTCTTTTCAACTTCTTGCACTCTCCAAATCCTGAGAAAAAAGCCTGCCAGATTTTCGATTTCACAAAATATGCCCCTTTAAACCCTCATACTCAGATTTTGGTTATACATCCACTCCACAAATTTGCTGTTTGCTACTCGATTTTTGATTGTTGGCGCTTAGGCCCTTTTTACTTAGGACGGCAGTATTATAGGGTAGGTATCTACTTATATCTAAAATGAGTAGTGCACTCTCAACTTCTATTCTGGCAGGCCTTACCGAAAGAAAACGAAAAAAAGTGTTTTTTTGTACGCAATTTCAAGAACGTGCCGCAATTTGGAGTTTAGAGTGCAAATAAATTGTATATATAATTTTGATGTACCTATTTAGATACCTAATATGAAAACGAAAAGTGATGCGTTTGCCTGTTGGTTTTTATAGCTTAATGTAGGGATTGAAGTAAGTAGGCAGATAAAATTTTTACAATAAAAAAAATGTTGTAAATCTGAAAAGTAGAACTGCCCAGGTGCAATTGCCCCTCCCCCCCTGGATCCGCGCCTGGAGTCTGGAGTCAATAAGGATAGCTGTGCATTGTTCTAGATTTAGTAAATGCAGAAAGCCCCAACCAGTATTTGGACAAGCCTTAGTTTAACAATTATTGCTTGTAATAGTTCTTCGTTGCCTCCACTTGTGGCATTCAAAATTCATCAACTTGGTAAAACTGAAGAATATTAATTATAGAAATAATGTCAAGAATTTTTCGTCTACAGCAATATTTCAATCCATTTCAAAACCTTCGCGAACATGGATTTTAGTAAAGGTTGCTTCCTTACAAGGATTTACAACTTGAATAAATTTATAATTTTTTTTTTGTTTAACTTAATTTATTGCCTCAAGTTGAACGTGAAATGTCATATCCACAATTAATCATAGAAGATAGCAGATAGGTATGAACATATTTATTCAAGGTATATGTTTGTGTAAAACAATTATTGGTATCACATTGAATTGAATCATTAAAATCATGTAAAATCGAATTGAAACTGAATGTACTCGTTGGTACCCAAAGAACCCCCAGTTGGCTATTCTAATTATACATAATGAATACAAACCAAAAAAAAAGTCAGAACATAATGTTCATCTTGAAATGGAAAGTTGACATTCCCCGATCTGTCCCATGGTCACATTTGTGTTCCATCGCCGCGTCTTCGATCGCGTCGCGCCGCATCTCCGGAGGAAGTTCATACACTGTAATGGAGCAAGCATAATGAAGGTCTTATGCGTGGTTTATTTTTACCCATTAGGCCACATATGCTCGCCACATGCAAATCTAAGACGAAGGGAGTTCACAAGGGAAGATTTATTTACTCACCATACTATACGAATCGGATCGGAGGAGATCATAGCATAGCCACCAACTCAAAAACCGAAAGACTCGCGTATCTTTTTGGTGACCATATTTTATGTTCGAATCCAAAAACTATCACAGAGGACAACATATAACGCTCTTGAAAATCAATTTATACTTCTTGATTTCGACTCCCGTTGTATGAATTTTTGTTGTTGTCTTGTTGTGTGTGTTTTGAAAACATTTGTGGCCACTCATGGGTCATGGTATCGATGACAGGCGAGAGTGATGCTGTGATGCGGCATTGTGTGTGACTTTGGTTATATTTTATATGTGGAAATACGCCGTTTGAATTAGTGAAGTTGCCCCCACTTGAAGTTTTTTTTTTTTTTCTTCTTTTTTTATCTTTTTTCAAACATAACGACTCACGCAATTAAATTGAAAATGAATGCAGTAGCTTCCACTTCAGTCGATCCTACAAATATCAAAAAAAAAATATGAGAAACAATCATAAGGTGCGCCTGGTTGAATAAGTAAAGTGATTCACGACGAGTTTTTTTTAGTTGAGTGCCGTATGGGTATGTGTATGTTAGTATGTAGGCATCTACGTTATAAGATAGGCATTCAAATTCAGAGATATCTAATGGAAAATATTTTTAAATGGCATATAGACTTTAGACGTTTTAGATAATGAATATTTTTTTCTCAAAAATTCTCAAGGTTCCAAGTTACAACTTTTTAATTAACCTTTTTTTAATATTGATATGTTTTTATGTTTTTTTTTGACATGGTCGTTTTAAAACATTTTTTGATTAACATATTTGGATGGGCAAAAATAAATTAAAAATCAAGACATGCAAATCTTCCATTTTTTCAAATTTTTATTTTTATCCCGTAGTTGGTGTAAGCGGTTAGTAAAATTAAATTTTTAATTGCAATTACAGTGTAGGCAATATACCTATTAGGGTGTCCGTTATTTCCCAAATTCATTTTTTTTGGATAGCACACCCCGTCAATCGAAAGTTTAAATTATTTCCAATTTGTTCTTTATTAATTTTTTTAATGCAGTTGCTTATAAAACTTATTACTCAATGATAATCAATACAAAAAGCAACAAAAACTGCTGAAGATCGAGGGAGAAAAGGTAAAATATTATTAAAGTATTTAATAACTTTAAAAATAGAAATAAATTATAATTTAAATTTTTTTTTAATAGGTACAGTTTTAAATGCAGTTTCTTAAAGGATCCATAAATCCATCACAATTCAATTTAGAATAACTGTTATAGTTCGAGAGAAAAAAAAATAAAATGTGAAAAGTGTTAAATTCCCATACAAATTGGTATGGGAAAAGTATGACCTTAGAGGGACGGGTTGATGACATCGGATACATTTTTTTAGTCAATAATTTGTTTAACGGCATAAACTTTCGATTGACGGGGTGTGCTATCCAGAAAAAAGAGTTTGGGAAATAACGGACACCCTAATACCTATACATACCTATAGCAAATTATTTATTCATACAAAAATATTGAGCTGGAGATGTATAGTCGGGGAGCTAGCCATTGGACGACCTACCCTCATCTCTGTACCAGATGAGAGGTATACAATTTGTAAGATAGTCTCCAAACAAACAATTTGAGCATGGATTGACTAGAAAAAATGGGCACGACTGGATCGCACAAAACTTGCTCTCGTAGATAACAACTTTAACGAAACTTGATATAGTCAACGTACATATTTATTGGTTTCATAACATTATGATATAATTAAAAAAAAAGTTTTAAAAACAATAAATGATTACTATGAATTATTATAAATAAGTTATTTTAATAGCTAAAACTGATACAGCTCAAAAAAAAACAGGCCATCTGATATGTTTAATAAATATGAATTTATGAAAAAAAAAATCAAAAATCGTTAGAGCGGTTTTTTTTTAAATTAATTTTTTTGTATATAAAAATTCTTAAACATTTTTTAAAATAAAATTTGGTACGCCAACTTTTAGTATTTCATTCAATACAATACAATACACTTTTGAAAAATTCTTTGTTTATACCTGTTTTCTCTGACACAAAGAGAGATATTAAAGTAAGTCAATCCTGAGTTTTAAGTGAGTTTTTGTAGAAATCCTGGTACTATCGTGCTTATATAGGAGAATTATCTGCATTTTGATGTTAATTTCAATGGAAATACCAAAGGGTATAAATTAAAAAAAAAAAAATATTTTTAAGAAATTCACCTACCTAGAACCAAAACATTAATCGAAAATTTGGCAAATACATATTTATTTTTTTATTAATCAAACGTCACACTGATTTATAGTAAGTTTTTTTCAAAACACCTGTACTTGTAGACTTTTGACAATTTTTTTGTCATGTATAACTATCAAGTAAGATCCTGCGATTACCTATCCTATCTTAGACGGCGCGCGGCGTTGCACTTTTACTTGGAAATTCAATTTTGATAAGTGAAACTAATGCTTAAATCTCCTGCATCTTCTGTTAAAATAGTTAAAAACTTTTCGAATTACAAATACATACAACTCATTATATTTAGGGCATGTAGGATTTAATAATATATATTGTGAGATTAAGTGTAAGATTGGTTGCTTGCTCCCCAAGAGTTCTTTGAAAGCATTTTAAAACCTAATCGTCATTTTTATTAAATGAAAAACAATAAACAGTGACTCGGCCTGAGCTCTCTGCAACGACGGGATCAGTAGATAATTAATATCAAATCACGAATATCAAAAACTGAGAATCTGAAATCCCATAATTTCGAATGCCCAAAATCCCGAATTTCGAAATCTCGAGAGCTGTAAAATCTCGAATGCCAAAATCTCGAACCCCATAAGTAAATAAGTAAGTAAGTATGTATTTATTTTGTTAATCATAATACATATATATACATTGTTTTATTAAATAATGAATTTTATAGCTTCGGCTATGCCGTCAGCCAGATTGGCAAATTTATACTAAGTGCTTTTAATGTACTATAAAACAATTTAAATAAGTTCAGTCATTGACAAGTTTCTATATTTATAATTTGAATTTAAAAAACAGTGCAGTGATTTTCAATTGGAATCATTTAATGTTTGTATCGTTGCTTGCATTGTAAAACTTTTTTTCCCTTATATCGTTCTTTGATAGTTAAATATAGGACAAACACTTATGAAATGGAATCAGTATTCTTTGGCTTGGGTATTGCAAAGCGTACAGAATTGATCAAATTTACCGTTGTATGGGCTACCATTTAAAAGCAGGAGTTCACATCTTGTTTGAAATATAAGTGAAACTTCTTTATAGTTCAAGAAGTCTTGAAAGTAACGTCTGTGAAGTTGGCAGGGCAACTTTCACGTAGAGTAACGGGACCAACGTAGTAATTTGCAGTTTTTTTTCATTTATTTTGCATTTCTATTCCTAATTTTGCAGTTCACCAAATAGTGGGTGTAATCGAGTGACCTTCTAACTTCACAGTAAAGTAAGCAGGTCACATAGTAAATCTCGAGAACCAAGCATGCTAGAGACTTGAAGTAAGGCTCGAAATTTGCAGTTTATTTTGCATTTCAAGAAATTTGGGGTCCAAATTTGAAGTCCTTTATTTGAAAAAAAAATTCATACTGCCCTGCTAACTTCATCACAGTGAAGTTAGCAGGTCAGAGGGTATCTCGAGAACTAAGCATGCTAGAGACTTGAAGTGAGGCTCCGAATTTGGAGTTTATTATGGATTTCAAAAAATTATAGTTAAAAATTTTGAAGTCCTAAATTTGGAAACAAAATTTATATTGCTAGGTCATATTAGTGTATCTTGAGAACTTAGCATGCTAGAAACTTGCAGTAATGCTCAAAATTTGCAGTTTATTTTGCATTTTAAAAAATTCTAGTTCCAAATTTTAAAGTCCTTTATTTGTAAAAAATGTCATACTGCCCTGCCAACTTCACTGTGAAGTTAGCAGGTCAGTATGAAATTTTTTTTTAAATTGAGGACTCCAAAATTTGGAATCATAATTTCTTGAAATGCAAAATAAGCTGCAAATTTAGAGCTTTACTTCAAGTCTCTAGCATACTCGGTTCTCGAGATACACTCTGACCTGCTAATTTCACTGTAAAGTAAGCAGGGCAATATCAAATAAAGGACTTAAAAATTTGGACCTGAAATTTCTTGAAATGCAAAATAAACTGCAAATTCCTAGCATGCTTAGTTCTCAAGATACACTGATATGACCTGCTAACTTCACACTGAAGTTAGCAGGGCAGTTCGAATTTTTTTTTAAATTTAGGACTTCAAAATTTTTAACTTTAATTTCTCGAAATGCATAATAAACTGCAAATTCGGAGCCTTTTTTCAAGTCTCTAGCATGCTTGGTTATCGAGATTTACTATGTGACCTGCTAACTTCACTGTGAAGTTAGCAGGTCACTCGATTACACCCACTATTTGGTGAACTGCAAAATCAGGAATAGAAATGCAAAATAAATGCAAGAAAACTGCGTTGGTCCCGTTACTCTATGTGAAAGTTGGCCTGCCAACTTCACAGACGTTTGAAAGTAGTTGTTATTTAATAAATTGTAATTAAGCTGAGATGAGAGTAAATTATTCTACTATTTGAATGATGAGCTTCAGTTACTTATGTTTCCCTCACAAAATCTTTGTATTTTTGAATAGTCTTGTAGATGTCTTCTTCAAGTTGAACTGGATTGTAGTAATTGAACTACAAAACTTCTCCACAAGTATGTGTATATCCGATAATTTGCCACCTTATGATAAAACAGTCTCTGTTTCTTAGTTCATACAAAAGCATTTGTTTGGTCAAACGTGTATCTGGGTGCCAAAGAACTTTAAAGATATAATCTCCCTGGAGCTTTAAGGTGTTGGTAAATAGTTTTAGCAAGTCTGTTTCTAAATACAGCGCATAGTTCGGTGTTCTCTTTGGTAAGTTGAACAGCTTTTTTACGAAATTTCTTTGCAGTTTTTCTACTTCTTCAAACTCATCTATTCCCCGAACATGTGCAGAATATAAGAGTGATGTTTTGGCAAGACAAAGACATTCAAATATTCAGTACTTTGCAGACATTAACACTTTCTGATTTGAAAAAAATATTCTTCAATGTCATGTTGATCAAACTTTGGTATGAATTCGCCATTTCTTTTAAGTGGTATTTGAAATTTAAGGTTAGGTTTAGTATCACTCCCAAATACTTATATTCTTTGGTAGTTTCAATGTCAATCCCATTAAAAGACCAATTTCTAATTTGACGATGTGAAGACCTTGGGAAAACCATAGTTTTCGATTTTTTTTCGACATTTATTGTAGGATCCCATGTCTGGGAATAAATTCAATAAAATGCCAACCGGTTTATCATAAGCTGTAAGTTTTCTGGTGACTCCGAAAGTATAACAAGATCGTCTGCGTAGTGAAGAACATTGATTTAGTATTGGCGTTCCGAATACCACAGGGTAGATATTGTCCAATATCTTTGATAAACAATGAAAACAGTAAAGTACTAAGAGGGCATCCTTGCTTAACACCAGAATTCGTATCAAACCATTGTGAAATACATGCTCCATCCCGAACAGAAGCCACCGAACCGGTGTACATATTTTTAATAATATTAAGGAACTTCGAGGAGACACCAAGTTGAGATAATTGTACATAAGTGCGTTTCTATTAATAAGATCAAAAGCCGCTTTGAACTCAACGAAAAACGCGTAAATATTCTTGTTTCAGGCATGGAAGGCTTTAAATCGAAGTCAACACGAATATCTGGTCCACAGTTGAGTAGTTTTTCCTGAAACCAGCTTGGAATTCAGTTAAAATATTGTTGACATCAACCCATTTTTCTAGCCTACTTACGAAGATACTGTAAAATATTTTGGCCATAAGGTTCATGAAGGATATTTCACGATAATTTTAAACGTTATTCGGATCACCTTTTTTATAACAAGGGAAGATTATAGATTTTTTGAACGCTGAAGTTAAAGTGCCAGTTGAAAGAGTTATACAGTTGATTCAGCTCATTAATGAGAGTTAGAGTTCCATTTTTGTCTTCCGTCTTCTCCTGGAGCCTTTCCGTTTTTGGCTTTTTCAAGGACAATTTTTATTTCACCGATGGTTATTTCTGGGCCAAAGAACCCCATAATATCGAATACTATCAACATTTTGAATGCAAAACAAATGCAAACGTACATTGGAGGTTCATCGCGAAATTCAATTGTTTTCATATTTTTTATTAGCATCGTATAGCAATAGAAATAATTCCTTTTATATAAAATAACAAAAGATGTTTATTTGATCTCGAACAGAATAATAATAAAATATTTTACAGAATATTTTATATAAACATAATTTAAACATAAATACACAAGTTTTCTATATTATCATAAAGTAGTTATTGTTAAAGTATTTCAATATACTTCTAACACCCCTTCTAAATAACTAAGTATTCTTCAAAATATTATGATAATCCAAGTAATTTTATAAATTTACCAAACTTAACATTTTGTAAAAGTTCTGTTAAAATATCTGCTATCATATCTTGGGTTGGGCAAAATGTATACTTTATTGCTCCTGATAAATTTAGTTCTCGAGAAAAATAGTATTTGACGTCAATATGTTTAGTTATTGAATTTATTTTATCTTCTTCTAATAAGCTTAAGCAACTTTGATTATCTTCATTTATTACGACATCAGAAATTTTGAATTGAAAATCTTCAAATAACATTTTAAGCCAAATTGCCTCTTGAGATGCTTCAGCTAAACCAACAAACTCTGCTTCAGTTGACGATAACGTAGCATTTGTTTGTTTACTACTTGCATAGCTTATATTTGCATCGGCAATTTTGAAAACGTAACCATTTGTTGATTTTCGATTTTTCAAACCACCAGCCCAATATGCGTCAGCGTCGTGTCCAGTTAAAGTTAAGTCACTATTTCCGAAATTTCCCACACAAAGCTTTAAATTTTTAGTTCCTTTTAAATACCTGAACACACGTTTTACTTCAATCCAATCAGTGTGCGTGGGTTTGCTGACTTTTCTGCTTAAAAGTGAAACTGTATTGGATATATCCGGCCTCGTATTTCCTGCAAAGTATAATAATGATCCAATCGCTTTTCTATATAATTCGTTCGAACTTAAGAAATTTACATTATTAATTTCCTTTATATATCCGGGATCTATAGGTATTTTTGAAATTTTTGCATCTGCCAAATTAAATTCCTCTAATAAAGTATCAATGTAATTTTCTTGGTGCATTAATAACTGGCCATTATCCTTTTCAAACTGGATTCCCAGATAAAACGACAAGTTTCCCAAGTCTGATATTTCAAAATGTTGTTTGATTTCATTGATAGTCTTTTGTATTAAATAGTTGTCTTTACTGGAAATTATTATATCATCTAAGTATAACAAAATTATAACCAGATTATTATTTTCTTCTTTTATATACATGCATGGATCAGCCTTTCCCCTTCTGAATCCAAATCTAATGAAAACTTCATTAATTTTGTGATTCCAACATTGAGCCGATTGTTTAAGTCCATAGATACTTCTATTTTATTTGCATACTAGGTTCTCCTTTCCATGAACTTAATATCCTTCAGGCTGCTTAAGATACATTTCGGTGTCTAAATCACTGTTAAGAAAAGCCGTTTTCACATCCAAATGCTTAACTTTCACATCTTTATTCATAGATATTGCCAATAGTGCTTTAGAAGTAGTCTGTTTCACAACCGGTGCAAAAACTTGATCGTAATCTTCTCCAAATTTTTGAGAAAATCCCTGAGCAACTTAACGAGCTTTGTGCTTAAAATTACCGTCAGCAGATCATTTTAGTTTGTAAATCCATTTGCAACCAACAGCTTTGCTTCCTTTCGGTAGTTCCGTTAAATTCCACGTATTGTTTTCATGAATAGATGCAATTTTATCTTCCATAGCTTGGATCCAATGAATTTTGTCAGCACTAGACACAGCTTCACGATAATTTCTAGGCTCTTCAGCTACTGTTGTTTTCATTACTAGTCGCTGAGGTGGAATGCCTTTTGTTTGATCTTGAAGAAATTCTTTTTTGATCTAATTGATCTTGCTGAGTATGTTCGATATCTTCTAATTGAATATCCCTTTCCTGTTGAGTATGTTCGACATCTTCTGATTGCCTATTTTCATCAGCCTCAGATGTTTTTGTATGGTTTTCTTGACAGTCTAAATTTATTGATAGATAATATTCTTTAAAATTTGTATGTCCCAAAGTATTTTCACAAAAATTCTTTTTATTAAATTTCGACACAATAATTTCAACATTTCTGCTAATCAAAATTTCATTGGTCCTTGTATCAAGTAATCGAAATGCTTTTGATTCTTCTGAATATCCAACAAGCACATTTTTGTTTGCAACTAATTTTCTACGTTTTTCTTTAGGAATTTGGGCATACGCTTCTGATCCGAAAATTTTGATATGATTCATTGATGGTTTCCCTCCAAACCAAAGTTCATATGGTGTACCATTTGTTGCTTTCCCTGGAAGACCATTTCGAATATAGTTAGCTGTGTTTACAGATTCTGCCCAGTATTTCAAATGCATTCCAGCTTCAATCAACAGACATCTTGCCATTTCCACAAGACTTCTGTTCTTTTCTTTCTGCCACTCCGTTTTGCTCTGGAGTATATGGCGCAGTATGCTGATGAATAATTCCCTTGCTTTTCAGGAAAATACTTTTTTCCTTGTTCAAATATTCACCCCCTCTATCAGAACGTAAGACTTTAACAGTTCTGCCAAATTTATGTTCTGCCAAGGCAACAAACTCTTTAATTTTGTTCAAGGCTTCGCTCTTTTTTTTTTAATAAAATATACCATACAATATCGACTATAGTCATCAATTAAAGTTAAAAAATATTTGTTCCCACTTGGCGTCAAATTTTGCATAGTTCCACACAAATCACTGTGAATTAAGTCCAGAATACTAGAGGCTCGATTATTTGAAAATACTTTTCTTGTCATTTTACCTTGTAAACAAGTTTTACAAGAACAACCTTTTAATGAAACACCAGTCATGTAACCAATATTAACTCCAATTTGTATTGCGTCTTCATCTCTGTGACCAAAACGACGATGCAGTAGCGTAAACAGAATGCTCATGTAAAATATAACAGATTTTGTTTTTAAAAATGACTTCAAAACCATTTGCTGTTAGTCTTGCAACCGATAACAAATTACTATCTAACTCTGGCACAAATAAAACGTTGCTAACGCAAATTGTTTTGTCATTGCATCTTAAAATTCCTTTACCAGAACCCTTGGCTGTTATTTCGGTTCCATCAGCTAAGTAAATTTTATCATTTGAACCATTATCAAGATAAGAAAAAAATGATGCATCACAGCTCATGTGACAGGTAGCTGCTGAGTCCAAGTACCATTTTTGTGAAAGTTCCTTAACAGACACATTTTTAAAACAAAAATTCGTGTTGATTTCATTTTCATGAAAAGATTTCTTTGTTTTATGTTGACCATCTCTGATGAAACTTTTAATGTGTGGACAGTTTCTTTTCAAATGTCCACTTTCTTCGCAAGAATAACATTTTGGAATAAATTTGTATTTACCTTGTGTTTTCAAAACAGCTTCAGCGCTCAGATCTATCATTCCTTCTTGCCGTCTTTTAAAATCTTGAATAAGTTTTTCTTTCACTAGATCCAGCCCCAGCGTAAGACATTCTTCATCGCGGACTTCAAGAGCAGTTATAAGTGAGCTGTACTCATCAGGTAAACTTCCAAGTAGAAACTATTAAACTATAAATCCAACTATTAAATTTTCAGCGAGCACTTCACCTAGTCCACTTAAACGATCAACTGTATCCAACATATCACTTATGTGACTCTCCATTGATTGGTCTTCCTTAAGTTGCATCCTGCAAAGTTTCTTCAACATATAAACTTTATTCGATAGCGATGATTTTCGTGGTTTTTCTTTAAAGCTAGCCAATACTCTCGAGAAGTTTCGAGTTGACGGAGATGAATAAGTTGATTATCTTCAACCAAAAGCCCAACTATAGCCCTGGCTTCTCTATCCTTTATCAACCAATTTTCATCTACTTTTTCTGGTTTTTCTTTGTTCACAACATCCCAGAGCTCATCTTTCATAAGCAGTAATTCCAGCTTATATTTCCAGATTTGGTAATTCTGAGAGTTAAGTTTCTGGACAGATCCTTTAAGTTCATCCATCTTTTTGCCACCAGGATAACAAACCAAAAGCAATAAATTGAGTTTTTTTTTTTAATTATCCTATTTAATATGAGGGCCCATAACCTATTAGCTTCGTATAGCAATAGAAACAATTTTTTTTTTAAATAACAAAAGATGTTTATTGGATCTCAAACAGAATAATAATAAAATATTTTACAGAATATTTTATATAAGCATAATTTAAACATAAGTACACAAGTTTTCTATATTATCATAAAGTAGTTATTGTTAAAGTATTTCAATATACTTCTAACATTGTTTGTCTTCAATACCCATATAATATTTTTCTCAAACAATAACCATTCGATTTTTAATACCAATAAAAGTTTTAAGCCCTCGGTATTTTTTGATTTGAGATGTTGGAATTCAAGATATTGATATTTCGATTCGAGATTTTGATTATTAAGGATGTTGGCATTCAAAATGATGACATTCGAGGTTTAATCATTCGAGATATTTGGTATTCTAGTTGCCATTTGATATTTTGTTCCCATTCCAGCAATCTGCACACACGCTCAAATTCATTCTGACTCTAAAAATTTCCATTGGGCAAATTCGGTTGCCTTACAATCCTTTTAAAAAAGAGGATTATACTTTCTTTTTGACTTCTGTTAAAGTACGAGTAAAGATCATGTATTGGAAAATAATAATATAGAAAAAATATATTACCATCCCCAAACTTATTTCCATCATTATAAAGGATGTGAAATAATATTTCACAACAGGAACTTTGTCATTACTAAATGCACATGAAATTTGCATATACCATTTAGACTAAGTCCTACGTACGTACGTACCATTTGTATGCGTAAATGTTGATTCCTTCTTTTTGAAACCTTTTATGGTTAAATTAGCTTACAATAGTAAAGTTAAATTATTGCGGAACCCGAGCAAAATTACATTGCACTTTTGTAACAAAATTTCAATTACCCCATCAGCAAGCGGCACCGGCATATCGGCATCATCTAAAAGATCAGTAAAAATGCAAAACAAAAACGCACATTTAAGTTTGGCGGCTTTCGTTTTTATTCTTTGTTGTTGTTCCATTCGCGCGTTGCATAAAATTATTGTGCGGATATGTAGGTATGTGGCAAAAGTATCGCACTCGCACACCAAATTGAATAGTTCAACCGACAAAAATAATAATTTTTTGTATAGGTATATAAATTCGAAAGGGGTCGGCGACTTTTTTGCAGTCTTAAGTGTCTTGAAGTAGGTACCTCTATGCCTAATATCTACTTATGTACGTATGAAAGGAAAAGTTTTTTTTTTTATTTGGGTTCTTTGACAATTATTTAACCAAATGGCCAGAATTCAATTGTTAATATAAAATCCGTTTACTTTTCATTTTTTGAGATGCGTAATATGCATCACTAAAATGCATATAGGTAGAGGTACCCCTACACATATAAATTTTGAAAATCGGCGGTGTTTTTTAAAGATTTGTTGAGTTGTATTTATGAATTTGTATTAGATACTCAGTAGGATAAGGAGTTATATGAAGTATGAATTTTATTCCCAGAAATAAACAGATGGATAATGATTTTTAACTACGGGGCGTGGGAGTTTCAAAACCCAAAGTTGAGAGTGAAAATAAAAAATAATTTGCAGAAAATTAAAAAAAAAAATGTTTTGAGAGATATTAGTGATTTCCTAGTAAGTAAGTCAGTAACTACTGTAGCTCATGTGCATAAAATATATCACTACCGAACTCACAATTTTACTATTATATATACTCACTCATCCATAGAAGCTTATTATAGTCTACTTTTATTAATCCGTTAAATGCTAACGTGAAAAGCTTATATCTAGGTATTTACAAAATTTTAAATTTATAAGTTGTTATGTTTTTTTAAAAAAACGTTTTTTTAAATTTAGTAGTCTTAAAGTTGTCATTTGTTGAAACAAATAAAAAGTTAAATTTATTGAAAATTGAAATCATTTGGTTTAGAGGACTATTAACACCATAGTTTGATCTACTGAAAGCAGGGCATAATGGCATCTGACTTCTTATGCTAGCTTGACTATAGCTGAATTGCAATCGACTCAGAGCTGATGAGGATGATATTGAACCATTTGCTATACCTATAATGTATCATAACTGGAGATATTGCCTATGTTTCGAAAGCAGAGGCAGGTTAATCAACTTAAGTCTATGGGTATAGGGGGGTAGAGGTGTTCGTTGGGACCATGGAAGAAAGTGTAGACAGAAGCGCATCAACCTTCTTTGAATCGCTTCCAATCTATTTATGTGTACTGAGTAGTACGGTGCCCATACTACACAGCCGAACTCAATGATTGTTCTCACAAAAGAAACATAAAGAAGCTTTAGCACATAAGGATCTTTGAAATCACGAGAGAATCGTTTAATAAATCCCAGCATTTTGTTAGATTTTTTAATAATTAAGTTATAGTGGTCAATAAATGTCAATTTAGTGTCAAGAAGTATACCCAGGTCAGAGAGAACGGGTACCCTACAAAGAGGAGAAGAATCTTTGATATAGTCAAATGTGATACAAGTTTTTTTCCGAGTAAAATACCATAGCTTTACATTTGTCAATATTCAACAAAAGACGGTTTGTATTGCACCATTCCCTAAACCTATTAAGATCTTCTTGTAGCAGTAAACAATCATTTTTTGAAGTTACTTTTTTTTAAAGTTTATCGTCATCAGCGTAAATCAAAATTGAGGATGTTTTTAAAACCGAAGTTAAGTCATTAAAAAATAATATAAACAGTAGAGGGCCTAAGCGGCTGCGCTGTGCAACACCAATAATACTTATGTGAAGTGAATTTATTTTCTCCGAAGAACATAATTAATACAGTATAGTCTAAAGGAAGTACTACAGGAGTAAACTTATAGAATATGTAGAAAAATAAAAAAGTAAGGGGCCAGTTATAGCTATCATTGAAAACCATCATTAAAAAATTTAGCTGTTGATTTTGAGACCCTTCGAAAGTTTAATCATTGAATATTTTAATGCAGAAATATAGCTCACGACTATTTAAATTAGTCAAATTAGTTTTGACCAATATCTTCCCCATAACGTAACTTTTAATTTTGTCAATGATCATTGGTAAGGTAGTTCATCATTAAAAAATTAAAAGTCATTTTATGAGAAAATTTGAGCCAAATCAAATTTTGTTTTACCTAGAAATAATTATTAAGTCAATAAGCTTTACTTTTGCATCAAAATAATCATTTATTTTTTCTTCAAAATTAACAATTAATATTTTCAATGATGGTTTTCAATGATAGCTATAACTGGCCCTTTAGGATAGGGATCGAACCTGGGACGCATCGCTCGCTTACCGCTCGGCCAATCTGATATATATTATATGAAATACCGAGCATTTAAGATCGATAGACTTTTTGCTTCAAAGAATTTAATTGCATATAATTTATTAAACACCCAAAGGTCTATAATAACTGACCATTCTATTGAAAGTGTTTCCACATGTCATAAGTGAATTAAAACAAAAGCACGATATTTTAGGCTATCGAATATACCGGAATATGAAAGGAAGAAAGGAACAAATGCGTCTGATGGAACAAAATCTTTTTTAAAACATAAAATTCGCCCAAATTCATCCTTCACTTCTGAGAGAATGGTCACACTGGTCAATTTTCAATATTTTGAGTAACTCGAATACCTCAAAATTATAACTCGAATACTAAACCAAAAACCGACTCAGCCATTCATTGATTACCGGCAACAATTTGTCAGTAATATTTGATACTTCTGCTGTGGATATTTTGTGATCATAAATTTTCTCTACATAGGATGCTATATCATTGTAACCCACACCACTTGAAAACATGCGTAATACTGTTTGTTGGGAATTAGATTTTCTATTTACATACATAAAGTCTAAGAGCTGGCAGCAGATTTTGGTCGTGAAGATAACCAAAAGATTTTAATAGTATATAGGTAGTCCTGGTGAAGGTGATAACGAGTAAGTTCGTCTGCCAGCATGTAGTGGCCCCGTTACCACGTAAAAGTGCATCAAAAGTACAACTTTTCTGAAAATTGAAATCGGGTGGGAAACCATTTCAAATGTAATACAACTTGATGCCCATCAACTCCTTGATTACAAAAATGGTTTCGACAGACGTCTAGGTGGTCCCAAAACCCAGACAGACGTCCCCGAAACGCGTTTTTTTTTGGCGTTTTTAGGCTTTCGGGAAACCACCTAAAATGGATCACAACTTTTAGCCATGGACTCCCTGAGTGTGAATATTTACGTGATAGACGGCCCCGAAACCCCAGACAGACGTCCCTGAAAATGCGTTTTTTTTTTTGCTTTTTTTTTTGTCAAAAAGAAAATCACTTGAAATGTATCACAAACGAAAGATCTTGATCCCCTGAGTGCGAATATGTACATGAAATTAAATCTTTTGGTTTAATTTCACGACCAAAATCTGCCGCCAGCTCTCGGTCTAATAGGTAAATGGTTTAATCAAAATTTGTAGACAAATTAAAGAAGAGAAAAATAATAAAAACCGACCTTAAAAAAAGTCGAGAAACCATTGATTTTAATTTGTTTAACTAAACTGTTCATAACTTTTTATTTTGTGCAAAGATAGACGCAAAACATATCTATTAATACGCTTAGCAAAACCTATGCAAAACCTTACGGACCACTTTTCTCTGTAAATACTAAACGGAACTACATAAATTACATTAATTAATTATGCACAAAGCAAAAATTATGTCTGTTTGTGGCTGTTTAAGCATTTAATGGACGTTTGAATTTTTCCAGATAAATGATTTTTATCATTTTAAGGGTTGGGCTTAGAAGTCTGAAATATCGGGAGATGATATGACCATTATTGATTTGGATTTTTCGGTGGAAAATTTGGAATCCAAATCTTACCGTAAAGACAAAAAGTAACAATTTTATATATTTTTGACCAAAATTAACTTCCATAGGGAGTGTATGTATAAATGTTGAAGTATAGTAGACTTAGCTTTAAAATCAAAACAATAAATATTTTGTATGTACGACGCACAGTACACATATCTAAGGTATTATCAGGCGCAGCTTGTCAAATTTTAAGATGGCTACCCCTTGTGTGAATACACAAAAACAAATTATGACTGCCTCTTGTGTAAGTATACAGTAAACAAAAACAAATTTGAACTGATTGTTAGAAATTGTTAGCATTGTTCTAATTGCTCTGCATACACAGAACTGAACGAAAATGAAAACGCTTAACGCTAGTGATATTACCTGTAATATATGTATCTTAATCTTGTGTACGACGTACATACATATATACATATAATATGTTTGATAAAATTTAAAAAAAGTGAGTTTGTGTGAAATTAAAGTTTATTTGTTATCGTACATATTTCCAAATATAAACCAGTTTTTATTTCTGTATTTCCCAGAGCCACTAGATACACGTTATGTTGCAAGATTTATCCAGACTTCATAAAAGTAAACATTTAGAATCAATGTTAAAACAATCGCGAACTAATTTAAATATTAATATACATTGTTGCTAAAATTTGATATCATTGCTGAAAGCAAACATAAGCACTTCTAAAAGAGTATCATTTATTTAAAAAGGACCATACTTGCCCGCATAAATAGGGCTTGAGTGTGGCAGTTATTCAGGATGTTTATTATTATTAAAGAAAGGTGGCATACCCAGCCAAAATCGTAAAAAATGTAGTTACGTTCTTGTGTCACTAGGGCGACGAATTATAAACCCTATTTGAATCTCGATCAAGACCTGCAAAAAATGTTATTGTAAAACTCCAAAATAAGTACATTCTAGAATTCACCGGTAAAACTTAGAGTTTTTTCAGCAACATTGGTAAAAGTCTGAAATGTTTTGTTTTCATAATTCATTTTGAACGTTTAACATTTTTTTGGGCATATGCGTACCTTGCGTACCTACCTAAATCCTTTTATGTGTTCACTGTCTTGCTCCTGAAACTCTTTTTAAGCACTAAAAAGACCAATGGTTGTTTGAATTTTTGGTATGTGGGTACTCGCCAAAAAAAAATCATATTCATGACAAAGATTGGTTTAACTTAAATTAAGGGTAATGTTAGAAAAAAAACTAGGTGAATTATATCCGCCCATTTTGAACATACTAAACGGGATCATATTTTTTTTTAAACTATACAGTATCATTTAATTTACAAATTTAAAAAAAGTACGTATACGCCAGGGTGTACGTTATTTCGAATTTCAATTTAGAATTTATATGTATTTTCATTAATTTATATTTTCATAATTTAAGCAGAACAAAATTTGGTTTAACTAAGACAATAAAGAAGTGTAGTATGTGCGTTATAGATGATTTGAGGTTTACTCTTGAATAGTTAATGAACAAAATATTTAACAAATAAGTAACAATATTATTTGTTTTTGTTTTTAAATTCAAGACAAAATTTGAACGAATGCTTAAGGAATGTACGTATCCGTAAATTTAGTTTGTTTTTGTTTTTTTTTTTTTAATTAGTTGTGCTTTTTTAAAATTTTCAAAATTCTCATGGATCTTTTATATAAAGTAGTAAAAAGATAATCTATGACGTATCCATGAATTTGGTGTTTGTTGCGCTCGCCGAATATTCGACCCCCAGCGATACTAGTTTAGATAAAAAGAAGAAGAGGCTCAAGCCATATATCATGGATAAATACAGACGTTTTGATGAAATTTGACGGAAATATTCCTTTCCAAAAATAACCATTTTTTTTTTTTTTTAATTTTTTAGATTTTAGCTCATAATCATAAGGCTAAATATTTAAAGAACGGGTTAATTATTTTCTTTTTAATTATTTTGTTGGTGTATCTATACAAAATACATAAATAGTTTTTCTTATAAGGTAGGTCCTTAAAAAAATATTTAATTGTTAAGACAATATTTTAATAGTTTTTGATGCGTCAATTTAAGGTAAAATAGTAAAAAAAAAATCATTCGAAAAAATTATAATTCCATTTCTCTTGGAAATTTGTGAAGAATATAACAGTTTCCTTAATAGAAATCTAGTTAGATCGTGACATAAAGAGTAAATAACAACAAACGTTCACGTTTACAATTTTAAAAGAAAATAATTCATTACACAGGCAACACAAGTAAAAAACTTACAAAAAAAGTACGTATACGCCACAGAGCCCAACTAACAATTTTTCCTCTATAAGGTTCATTTTTTGAATTTCTATAAGTTATTATTACTACAAGGCTTGTATTCAGTTTGGACATCGAAGTTGCAAACTTTTGAAGCTATATTTTTGAAAACAGCTTCCTACAAACCTATTACAACCAGAATCTTTATTTTCTGCAAGCCTGAATACTTACAATTTGGTTATAGTTTTCGTAAGGCTTCCCAGAAATTAGTTCTGACAGGCATGTGAAATAAAAGCAAAGAAAAAGCTTTCATTAGGAAGCATTGCCAAGAGCTCTAGAAGGGCCTGCTTACAAAGGCCTGAAACAAGCTATTATGTGTACAAAAGTCTAATGGAAGCATAAATGTTAGTGAATTATGTCAATTTATTTTGTTTCTGTAAGCCCCCTGAGGAAAAGCCCAATACAAGCATTATCTTGTGTACTGTTCGGCGCATATATGTTTCTACTGCCGAGAGAGGGTTACCACAGGTCAAATTATTTATGAAAATAAAAATAGGTAAATTTGTATCATTTTAAAAATTTAAATTAAACCGATTCATTGAGTATAGGTAAAGCTTTTAAATTTTGCAAAACGAACACGGAACAAACATTTATTTTCTGCATTGAGATAAATATGGAAAAAGAAAACAATTTATTTAAATACCCTTCAAGAAAAAAAAAACAAAAAGAAAAAAAATATATTTATGTTTTTTACATGGAACTATAATTATGTAATTTATATTCAGAATAGCAGTACAAATACAAATTATTTAATCATTTTTTATTAGAAATGATTTAACAAAAACAGATAAACCTTATTCATATTCGTTGTTTGTTTTCTTTTTTTAATTTCTATAAAAAAACATAATACCCCGGATCCCACCAATAAAAATGATTTCCTCAGAATTAAATTTGATCGCAGTTGTAACTGTGATTAAGAATGACATCCAATTTTGGTTCTATAACCCATCAAACACAAGCCACAAGCATAATAATTGTGTGAACTCTGTCAGACGCATGCGCGAGAAGCATTTATTTCGATGAATTTGCCTCAGCGAAGTGATGTCAGCCTAATTTGTTTCTATAAGACCTGTGAAGAGGTGGTTATGCAAACATAATTTTAATCATCCTCTCAGGCGCATGCGCGGGAAGTAATAATTCCGATTATTTTTGGTCCTAGCGAAGTTTTGCATTAAAAGCTGGTACTTCGCTTGGAAAGTAGTATTAATGTGAAAATAAGCTACAGCTGGCTGAATTATTCACAAACGAGGTGACCATAGTATAGTTTCTGTTTCATCGTTAAAAAATATTGTCACGTTAAGAAATTCGAATGTTTTCAAAAATTATCTTAGTATGAAGCTTTCATTTCTCAGTAGTTTTTTAATTACATTTTAAACGTTTTTTAATATCTATACTACATAGTTTCTTTCAGTTGAAAAAACTTATTGATGGTCGTTATGGTTAATGTTTTTTTTATTTTGGCAAATTAGTGTTTTTAAAAATGATACAAATTAAAATTGCCAGTAAATGTTTTGTGTACAAAATGAAAAGTACATATTTTATGGAGCATAAAAGAGTTTTTATATTTTTTCTCAAATCAAAGCCTTTCATTCTTAAAAACAATCGATTTCAATGAAAAAGGAACTTACAAATAATAAAATTGTTGTCTCACAAAATGTATGTTTGTGTGACCGAAGAAAATCATTACTTACATGAAAATTAAGGAGAAAATGTAGAAATAAAAATAAAGAACTTATTTGTATTTTGTTTTGCATTGTGCTTCGAAAAGACTTCTCCTAGGAATCGACAAGCCTTTTATAAGGGTTTTTAGATGTGCCTATCGAAACACTTGAACAAAACTACACTACTACATTTGCAATGTTTGAGTGTAGTTTTGTTGTACAAGGCCTTAGCGAAATAAATTTAGTACTTCCAACAAACCTGTAAATGATTACTTCAAAGCCTTTCGAGCTTCTCAATGTGGGCCAAATAAGTTTCTCTAAGGCCTTATAGAGACAAATTTGCTGATTAGGAAATAGCTTAGAAAATAGCTACAGAAGTTAAATTGTTAGTTGGGTGTACACTTTTATTAAATTCGTTATTTATGAGAATTGCACCGTGGTGGTGATGGCGGTGGCAGTGGTGTTGGCAGTGGTGGCGGTGATGTCTGTAACAATAGCGTTGACGGTGACCGACCATTGAAAGAGCAACAAATTATAAAAAAAAAACATACAGGCAAAACATTCATGCTGTAATGAAAGAAACAACATATAAAACTTAAATGTCACGGGGTATTACCCCCTTTAATTCAATGCACGCTACGGCCCTGGTCAAAGAATTATGAATTCCCAAGCTTTTAAAGCCCGTTCAAGGGTCGACAAAATCAGGTTTTAGCCAATAACTTTTTAACGATAAATGCTATCGAAAAGTAGTTTGAGTACACTTTGAAGATCAAACTTTTTTTTCCTACGACCAATGATTAAGAAGGTATAGCTATTTAAAATTGACATAAAACGACGAAAATATTGTTTTTTTTTTAGTATAATTGTTAAATCGTCAATGCTATCGAAAAAAAGTCTAGGAACACTTTGTGGAACAGAAAATGTTCTATAAAAAAGATGAGCACACTTCTTCTTACGGCCTTTAATTTAGAAAATATAGTTGTTTATAAAACAAAAAAATGACGAAAATATTGTTTTTTTTTAGTATAAATGCTAAACCGTATGGGCAATCAAACAAAAAGTTTAGTAACACTTTGTAGACCGTAAAATGTTCTATAAAAAAGATTTAAACACTTTTTTTCTTACGACCTATAATTTAGAAAATATAGTCATTAAGAAAACAAAAAATTGACGAAATTTTTTTGTTTCTTTGAGTATAACTGATAAACCGTCAATGCTGTTGAAAATTCGTCTAGTAACAGTTTGTAGAACACAAAGTTTTGTACCAAAAAAAATTAAACCTTTTTCTTCTACACTCAAGAATCTAGAAAATATAGTTTTTTTTTTATATTTAGCGCGCGCTAAAAGGGTTGTGACTACCCTTAACATGTTAAACACAGCACGAGCGGTTAGGTAGGTTGGAGGGGATTTAAAAGGAGATACCTATGCACATTGGTTTCGAATGTCTGTAAATCACAATGGGAGGGGAAAACATGGCTGGGTAACAGTACGTCCGAAGTTGGGATCAAGGGTAAACTGATGGGCATTCCTAGAAACGCGAGTATTACGGTTGAATTGTTTAAGGGGAGGAATGCAACTGGCTATTTCACTAGAGCAATTTTTGTTGAAATAACGGTAAAATAACGAAAGGCATGAAGCATTTCGACGGTGCTTGAGAGAAGAAAATGTTTCCGTTATAGTTCTTTCACCTATCATTTTAAGAGCTCTCTTTTGAATTCTATCCAAAAGACTCAAGTGGGTTATTGGAGCACCTGCACAAATATGGGAGTTATACTCAAGTTTTGGACGAATAAAGGCTTTGTAGATAGCCTTGTACGTTGATGAAAGTTGGTAGGAATATTTTTTTTTTTTTTTTTTTTTTATTAACAAGAATAAATAAAGATAAATAAAGATTATCTGCTCTACTCAAAAAATACATTCACTTTTCCATTAAACAACGATTACTTTCTTAATGGTGATTGTATCATCTTAATTTTACCAAAATTGGATTCAGCATTAAAAAGTACTTTAAAATCATGTATCATATTGAATATTTGTACCCCGATTACATACAAATAAAATATTGGGTTTATAACCCATATTTTCTTTCCGCCTAAGAAAAACATCCTGAAACCAATATATTTGCATTAATCCTTTTGAGTCTTGGTTCTAACAAGAAATAAAACATTTCTACCAACTTTCATCATCATACCAGTTTTGGGAGGGTTTTACTGGTAATAGTAATTCACTTTTCCCTTTCACTCAAAAAACACCCTTTCGCTACAGATATATTTGTATGGACTCTTCTGATTCTTATTTCTTACGACAAATGAGACATGTGTGCCAAGTTTCATCAACATACCATTGAAATTTGGTACAATTATGTTCGTTTCACTAAAAATTTAGTCATCATTTTATAAAAAGGTTATAACTTTTTCTAGGGAAATTATATGGAAATTATTTTGATTGCATAAGATTGGGCATTAAGAATTACCCTAAGGTCATGTGCCACATGCTTAGATTATACCAAGACAAATATAAAGTGGTTTGATATACTCCACCTTCCCCTCCCCCCCTTTTGAAAGCGATTATACAAAAAAATAATTCATGGATTATAATGTAATTCGGATATGCTGTAGAAGAGTATGAAATTCTACGTTGACACTCATCTTAAAATTTTTTGATTATTAATTTTATTACTATTATTTTCTGACAAATAAAAATCCTTATCCGCCGTGGGTGTTTTGCTCCCCCAGCGTACAAGGGTGGGGAAAGTGTCAAAAAATTAACATATTTCTATGGCTTCATGTATTCTAAATCCAACGAGACATTCCATGACATCAATCGATATCTGGTTCCCGATTAATAGACGAATTTATGTGATAATTCGTGTTAAAACATGGTCAGAAGCCAACCCTTATGTCTCTGGTATGCCAGTTTTTCCACCCTGGAAACTCTTCTTTAAAGAAAACTTAGAATGTGGACTATTAGTGTACTAAAGCTCATCCCGTCAGAATGAAGTGCAAGGTTTGACCTAAAATATGGCCTTAACCCCCTAACTATAACTAAAAAAAGCTATAGCTCAAAAAAATTTATGCCATTTGATTTGTTTGCGGGTGTTTGACTGCTTACCTGGATGTGTGCGTTCAAGTCCCAGTCTAGGTTGCATTCTTTTCTATATTCCCCAGTTTCAACTGGCTGCTACCCGTGGAGATAATTTACATCTTATTCTCAATCCACTGTGCCAACAAAAATCTTTCCCTTCCTTCTAGTGCCGTGCATTGCATTTAAAATACTTGAGGTCTAAAAGGCATAAAGTTAAAAAAAAAAAAATGAAGTTATGAACCGAAATTTCAAAAATCGCGGTAGCGGGTTTCTTAGAAAAAAAGTAATTGTTTGTATATAAATTTTTTTGAAAACTTTTCTGGTAGGTATACCAACTTTAAGAATTTATTAGAACACAACTTAGCAGAAGACTAAAAAAAATTCATCAACTCAGTTTCAAGATATTAAATTTTCAAAAATTTAAATTTAAAATTTGTTATATGACAGATACTGTTAATAATCGTTATTGGTTATTTTTTTTCTTACCAAAATATTGAGCATACCCTTGATACAAATTTCTAATTTTTTTGTCAAAATAGTTAGAGCCGTTTTGAAATAAAATAATTTGTATTTATTGGTTGTATGACAGGTACCTTTTCCTTCTGCTTTTTTTGGAGCTAAAAAAAATTTAAATTTCCCCTCTAGGAAATCCTCTATAAACCTTAAGTCCAAAGTTTGAAAGAAAATCGAAAAGGCACACTGACAGATGGACATAATTTCGAGTCGCACTTTTTTCGCGTCCTCTACCGTCGTACTGTTAGGGAGAAATATTATTTTTAGAGTTTGAATTTTTTTACGAATCCAAAACATACCCTATAGCACCTTTATATATATATCGCCAGTAAAAAACACACGGTGCCTCTGATCAGTGTGTGAAATGACGGTTCGACTGGACTGTCTATGTTGTAACGGGTGATTTTTTTGAGGTTAGGATTTTCATGCATTAGTATTTGACAGATCACGCGGGATTTCAGACATGGTGTCAAAGAGAAAGATGCTCAGTATGCTTTGACATTTCATCATGAATAGACTTACTAACGAGCAACGCTTGCAAATCATTGAATTTTATTACCAAAATCAGTGTTCGGTTCGAAATGTGTTTCGCGCTTTACGTCCGATTTATGGTCTACATAATCGACCAAGTGAGCAAACAATTAATGCGATTGTGACCAAGTTTCGCACTCAGTTTACTTTATTGGACATTAAACCAACCACACGAATGCGTACAGTGCGTACAGAAGAGAATATTGCGTCTGTTTCTGAGAGTGTTGCTGAAGACCGTGAAATGTCGATTCGTCGCCGTTCGCAGCAATTGGGTTTGTGTTATTCGACCACATGGAAGATTTTACGCAAAGATCTTGGTGTAAAACCGTATAAAATACAGCTCGTGCAAGAACTGAAGCCGAACGATCTGCCACAACGTCGAATTTTCAGTGAATGGGCCCTAGAAAAGTTGGCAGAAAATCCGCTTTTTTATCGACAAATTTTGTTCAGCGATGAGGCTCATTTCTGGTTGAATGGCTACGTAAATAAACAAAATTGCCGCATTTGGAGTGAAGAGCAACCAGAAGCCGTTCAAGAACTGCCCATGCATCCCGAAAAATGCACTGTTTGGTGTGGTTTGTACGCTGGTGGAATCATTGGACCGTATTTTTTCAAAGATGCTGTTGGACGCAACGTTACGGTGAATGGCGATCGCTATCGTTCAATGCTAACAAACTTTTTGTTGCCAAAAATGGAAGAACTGAACTTGGTTGACATGTGGTTTCAACAAGATGGCGCTACATGCCACACAGCTCGCGATTCTATGGCCATTTTGAGGGAAAACTTCGGAGAACAATTCATCTCAAGGAATGGACCGGTAAGTTGGCCACCAAGATCATGCGATTTGACGCCTTTAGATTTTTTTTTGTGGGGCTACGTCAAGTCTAAAGTCTACACAAATAAGCCAGCAACTATTCCAGCTTTGGAAGACAACATTTCCGAAGAAATTCGGGCTATTCCGGCCGAAATGCTCGAAAAAGTTACCCAAAATTGGACTTTCCGAATGGACCACCTAAGACGCAGCCGCGGTCAACATTTAAATGAAATTATCTTCAAAAAGTAAATGTCATGAACCAATCTAACGTTTCAAATAAAGAATCGATGAGATTTTGCAAATTTTATGCGTTTTTTTTTAAAAAAGTTCTCAAGCTCTTTAAAAATCACCCTTTATATGTCGATTTCCAAATCATTGTTTACACTCAGAGTTGCCAGGCTGACAACTTCTTAACTCTCGATATTTTTAAATTTCTTACTGCGTTAGAGATGTCAATAAAAAGTCGTCAGGAATTGTTTTAGAATGTAGTCGATGTACATATGTACCTATTTTTTTTTTTTTTTTTTTTTTTTTTTTCTGAAAAATTATTTAAAAGATAAATATCGGTCAAAACTAAATTATATCGACAACAACGACTTTAAATATGTACCTATACTCAATCGACGTTACTAGGTCACGTTCATTTAAAACTTTACCTATTTGAGAAAAATCCACAACAGTTCTTTTCTAGTAAATTAGTTTAAGAAAAATGTAAGAAAATATGTGCAGATCAACCACTCATTTTGTCAGAATGCCTATGACTACAGAAGCAAATAATTTCACGTTTACACTTAGAGCGTTAAATTAGAGTAATTTCTATAGCCATGAGCCAAACCCATTGCTGACCATTATCCAAAAGTCTTTGAGAACTCAATGTTCTCTAAGGCAGAGTGCGTCTGGCATCGATCGACTGGAGACCAACACCGTGCCGATCGCCACCATCACCGTCATCACAGCGCATATTCTCTGCATCATTGGTGCAAATAATTTGCATAATCGCCGATTAAATGGGCTGAATAGCCCAGTTTTCGTTCAACACACAATCGCCATGCCATACGGATAGTTGCGCTCAAACGATGGCTGCTGGCTGGTGATGGTCCGTGTCTGTCCGTTTGATGGTGCATCTGAGTCCTATATAGGTATGGAATGGAAGCTATCATCAGCGAGAAACTACTTGTCTTCTCTTGGTGAGTGAGAGCGTAGTGCTAGTGTGGTGCCCCTCTGGGTCATAATATCGAAATTATCGGCAGCAGCCACCATCAACGCTGACAGAATGGCCCCCGAGAGAACTATGATAGAACGGCCACTAATGCCGCATTGGGGCACAGTTTGGTATAGGCAAATTGTTCTGTACTCAGGGAATATAATTTGATTGTAGGATGTGCAACCATCGCCCCAGTGAGTGCTGGATGTTTCTATTCGCGGCGGGTGCGCTTCTCGCGATGACTTCTGAATTCGATGCGTAGCCAGCAGCCATGAGATACAATACAACTGCTCTGAAACTGCAACCGACGAAGACGGTAGACGCCGCGCTGCAAAGGGGTTATCATAATTTACCCGACCCGCATTCACCTTCCATTATCCATTGTGCTGATGATGATTGTGCGCCAATAGTCGTAGGCTTTTGAAATGCACACCGCGCAGTTTGGTATGCATGTGACGCTATACGATGGGCCAGCATGTTGATAGTTTTTGAATACAAATTTGTGTCAGAATTATAAACGTTCGGTGTGGATTGGATGCCACGAGCCAAGAGCACACCATTTCTAAGTTCTTCTCCATCAGCCGTTGCTGTTGAGCTAGTTTACCCTTGAGATGGTATTAATAAAGGGAACCATCATCATACCACGGTTATTGTGTTTGTGTCACAATCACAGTTAGTTTTATATGATTGTATAGGTATGTATGTAGGTATACTTTTTTATTTGGTTTTGTTAGATCGATCGCAAGAGATAGCGTGACAACGCGCGTGGAGGACTTCTTGATGTGGAAATGAGGTTTATTTGGGTTATTTCGATGCCTTCATATAGTTTGGCACCCCACGTTGCGTTATTATAGCGTCACAATTAGTACCTATACCTACCAGTATATGGGACAACTGAACTTTCAGTTGTTATCGAAAGGGACATATCGTTGAGGCAGGATATTTTATTGATCCAACATACGCGATAATAAGTCGGCGCGGGGTTCCTTAAATCGTTGTTCTCGTGCAATTATTGTAAAAACAATGAATGTGTATTAATGTTGTCAAAGTAAATCGGTATAGATAAACAGAATACAGGGTCCTTTTCATCAACCCTGAAATAATTCAATTTGGATATAGCATTATATACCATATAAACTTTCTTTAAAAATAGCACTTTCCTATCTAAATATTCATTATCTTTAAAACTGGCTCAAGAAAATCGCTTAATTTTGTTAATTTTGTTTGTATTATTTTATTAAACGTTTAAGGCTAAAATCATTTGGTTGGCTACGAAATCTCGCAAATTAAAATCTCGCAGTCGAAAACTCGCATTGCAAAATCTCGCAATTATAGAAACCCGCTTTTTATAATTTCGCAATTACAAAAGCCCGTTTTTTATAATCTCGCAATTACAGAAAATCGCAAACTAAAATCTCAAAAACTAAAATCCCGCATTTAAAAACATATACATAGGACGTTTTACTAGGTTTTTCGTTCGTGTATGTTGTCAGTTGGCGTGCTTTTAGTTTATTTGCAATAAACAGTACATTGGTAGGCCCGCTTCGCGGGTTCAAGATTTTAACTCCGTCGTCGCTCCGCTTAGGGTATGCCCAGTCGCCATGCAGGCGCCAATGTTGTCATTTGGTGTGATTTCAGTTTATTTGTAATAAACATTACCTTGGATGGCCCGCATATCGGGTTCAAGGATTTTATCTTCCTTTTTAGGCCTCTGATTTTTTTTTATTGCAAATAAACTAGAAAGCACACCAACTGACAACATACACAAACGAAAAACATAGTATAACTTAATTTTTATAAGTCCTTTATGTTTGTTAATGCGAGATTTTAGTTTTCGAGATTTTAGTTTGTGGGTTTTTGTAATTGCGAGATTATAAAAAGCGGGTTTTTGATATTGCGAGATTATGAAGAGCGGGTTTCTGTAAATGCGAGATTTCGTATTGCGAGATTTCGTGTGCGAGATTTCGTAGCCAACCCCAAATGAAAGGTGTGGTTGAGCATGTTCTCTCATACTTTTTAACAAACTTCGTCTAAGAAGCACCTTAACATGCTACCAGGTGCTATGAACTTTCTCATTTAGCATTTTTTTAATAATTCCTTTAGCCAAATATGCATTTTTTTACATTAATCAATAAGAAGGTGATGTTGTTCAAGAAAATATGCAGCTTGTTACTTCTATAAATAGTTCGTATAAAAAACTAACCATTATCCTTTTGTTTACGGAAGTAACACTTTTTCAAACTTAAAAATCAAATAAAAAATACCCAGTTAAAGCTACAAAATTAATTTTTGAGCAACATATTCACATTTCGAATGCTACAATTTCTGGTAAAAAAAAAAAAGTTCAAAAATTCAAAAAAAATTTTGAATTTTGACCGTTTTAGCGGAATTTTGAATAACAAAAAAACCGTGCGAGCTACAAAATCGTGGTTTACGCTGTTGAACTAGTTCAAAGAAGCTTCAAATTGTGGCAAGAAAATTCATTTCATTTTTATAGATTTTAGAAGGTCGTTTTTTTGCTAACTTTTGCCAGCGGAAACTTAAATATTAAATAAACCGTTAGAGCTACAAATTTGAGGTTTGGGCCAGCAATCAGCATTTCAAAAGCTACAAATTCTGGCAAAAGAAAAAAATTGAAAATCTAATTTTTTTAGATTTTGTCCGCCAACATCAGCGTACCGGAAGTGCACCTTTTAAACTTAAAATTCAAATAAAAAATTACCCTTAAGAGATGAGAATTTTATTTTTTGGGTAACAAATTAGCATTTAAAAAGCTACAGTTTTGGACGTCAAAAAAATTGTCATCTTCGAATGTTCGTCCGCTAACTTCAGACTTATTTTAGCGGAAATTTGAATAATTAAAACACTATTATAGTTACTGAATTTATTTTTTTAGAACTTAAGAGCATTAAAAAAGCTACAAATTTGGGTACCAATTTTATTTCAAAATTCTTATTATTTTGGATTTAGTCCGCTAACTTCAAACTTATTTTAGCGGAATTTTCAATTACTCAAAATCTAAGCGAGCTACAAATTTTTGGATTGAGCAACAAATTAGCATTTAATAAGCTACAAAAACTGATATCAAATTTTTTCGATTCCGCCACAAAGTGTCCGCCAAAATAAGGGACGTGATTTGTTTGATAAATATGAATTTATGAAAAAAAAAAAAAAATTAAAAATGGTTGGAGCGGTTTTCTTAAAAATTAATTTTTTATATATAAAATTTTTCGCTCATTTTCAAAAATAAAATCTAGTATGCTTATATTTAGTATTTAATAAAATACACTTTTACATGGACTAAAAAAAAAAATTTTCAATATACAGAATTTTCAAAAAAAAATTCAATATATTTTTAAAAATCCAAAAATTAATTTTTTGAAATTTAGTATATGCAAAATTATTTGAAGTGTAAAGGAGCTCTTGTATACAAATTTCGGTTGAAATCGGAGCAGTCGTCAACGAGAAATTTGAAAACAAAAAAATCGGTTCTATGACAGGTACCATTATGAACCGTTATTGGTAAAATTTGTTTTCATCAAAATATCGAGCATACCTTAAATAGTAAACGCACATCTTTTTGTTAGTATTCTTGGAGACGTTTTTGAGAAAAAGAGTTTTTTCTTAACGGTTTTTCAACATTTGTACTTAAGGTACCGTTATTTTTAAATTTAGAAAAATAATTTTTTCAAGTATTCTATAAAATAATAAAAAACTATCTTACACCTAGTTTTGAAGATATTGACCAAGTCATTTTCAAAATATTTAGTTTTCAAAAAAAAAAAAGTGATCTTTTTTTTTAATTTTCAATTTTTTTTTTTTATTTTGGTTCACAGTAATGTTTATATTTTTTAGAAGACCAAACAAACGGTTGTACTGGAGGTACCCAAAATATTCAATTTATTTCTTAATGTAATATATTTGAATTTTTTTTTTTTAACAAAATCCTCGGACCCGTTTTTGAGAAAAATATTATTTTCCTTTTTGGTGAAAAAAAATTGTATGGCAGGTACCGTTATTTTTGGTCAAAAAAAAAAAAAAAAAATTAAAAAACGTCTGGGCATATTAGTCAAAAAACACTATATTCGAAGTTTGAAGAAAATCCCTCCAGCCGTTTAGGGGGTACGGGCGAGGACAGACAGACAGAGAGAATTGCGGGACCCACTTTTTTTCGCGTTCTCTATCATCGTAATGATGGCAAAACAGACTTGGCGGGGAAGGATTTTTTTTCGTGCGAAAATATTAGTAATTATAGGTTAAGATTGGGATCGAGACAAAATTTAACACTCTACAGCATATCCAAAGTCCATCTTAATCCATGTATTAGTTTTTGTATGGTTGTTAGCAAAGTATGGAGGGGGAAGAGTGGAAGTATATTAAACCGATATATATTTTCCTTGGTATAATCTAAGCATATAGCAGATGAATTTAGGGAAGGTTTTAATGTCCAAACTTATGAAACTAAAATAATTGCAATATAACTACCTACCTTATGTTCCTTTTTATAAAATGATGACTGAATTTTCAGTGTAACAGCATATTATAATCAAGTACCAACGGTATGGTGATGAAATTTGACACATCTCATCAAAAGAGTCCATTAAAATATCTGGGGTAAAAGGGTGTTTTTTTGAGTGAAAGGTAAACTACTTAAGACCGTTATTGAACAATGTAGATATTCATTTTCACAAAAAACTATCAAAAAACAAGATTTTTGGAAACTTTGATTTGTAATATGATTTATACTTTTAAGAAGCTTTTTTATAAAAAAAAATTTTATTCGGGTTTTTTTCAAAAACTATGAAAGAAAAAATTGAAATGAAAAATATTTCTATGAAAGTACCTACCAAAGTAAAAATAGATTGCAATATTGAAAAAAATAAAAATATTTTAATAGGTTTTCAACAATTGTATGGTAAGTATCGTTATTTTTGGATCTAAGAACATGACATTTTTTCAAATTTTCGAAAAACTGTTGAAAATTACGTAGGTAACTAGGTTTCGAATAAATAATAATTTTGAACGAAGGATGTTTTTTTTTTAACTGGACTTACCTGGACAAACGGTGAACAAACGATTACGATTAATACAATTTTCCTTATTATTTTTTAAATTGTTATAATGGGTTCTATAAAAATGAATTGATAAATATTTTTTGAACTAAGGGTGGACAAACGATTATTTTGATCATAACCGAGCGATGGACAAAACAAACTCACTTAGATACATCAGTTTTCTTAAATTATCATTTGTGGTAGTAGCTAGACAAGCTTTTCTATTTCAGGAGTTTTGCTAATAAAAAAGAAATTTTGAATAACTTCGGAACGAAGAGTGCACAAGATATTTTGTTTGCTGAACTGCAAAAATTGTGGACAAACAATTACACTTGAGATCATTTTTCTAGTGAATTTTTAAATTCTTATGCATTTTGAGCTATAACTACAAATTAAAATTCTTATATTTTTCTCCCTGATGGTGGAAAAACGTTCTTTTTTCCTGTCGAACATAAAAAAAAGGTGGACAAACGAACACAATTAGTCCCATACTTTTAAGTTGTAAATTGGGGGCGGTTAGAGGTATGACAACATCTTTGTATTGCGATAGTATGTAGCTATAAGAAAGATATGTTTAATACATTTTTGAACTAAGGGTTGAAAAACGATAATTTTTACTGGTTAGTCATAAGCAGGCGGTGGACAAACAAACGAACCCACTTCGCCTCATCCATCTGAGTTAAAAATTGGGGACGCTAGACGAGGTTTTTGTTTTTGAGGGTGTTCCTACAAAATAGAAAAGCTTAATATTTGTTTTTCCTCGAGGTGTAGACAAATTTCTCTTCTTGGAATGTCGTAAACAAAGTCGTAAGCTGCGGATCGACAAACGAACGCACTTACTCTTAGGGTCCATTTTGTTCACAGCTGATTATCTTTAATCCATGATTAGTGGAGCTGGGAAATCCTCAAATGTTTTTGTTGATCAAATTGTGTTTAAAAAATTTAAAGCATGAGTTGCTAATCATAGAATTCACTAATCAGCCAATTTTGGTTGATTAGCGTTAGTTAATTAAAGTCTTACTCTCTTAAATCATCTATTGGGAGTTGCAGACAAGTTTTTTATTTTTGGGGAATTGCTATAAAAAAGAAAAGCGTATTTAGTTTTTCCTGAGTGTGGAAAAACGTTTGTTTTGGTTGGAAAAAAACGTGGACAAACGATTCTGATAAACCTCATCCATAAAAATTGAGTTCGGGCTTCCCACTTCGAACGGCCTATAAACACCTTAATCTTGGTGACCCGACTAATAGGACTTAAGATATAAGGGAAAATGACAGAGCATATCATGATGTTTTTAAAACAAACATTAACCCAACCCCGCCAAAGGCTGAACAAAAAACCTACCAGACTTTTGATTTCGATACCACAAAGTATATAAAAACTCAGATTTTGGTTTTAGATGTACCTAGGTACATCTACGCTAGTAGCATAATGGTTAGTGCGTTCAACTGTCACGCTGGAGGTCTGGGTTCGCTTCCCAGCCTCGTCCACCTAAAACCAAGTTTTTTTTTTCAGGGCTACTGCCCCTTGCGAGGAATTTACAAATCCTCCAAGAGTATCACTTGTCACGAATAAGTGCTTCTCGTCTAGCCGTTCGGATTCGGCATAAAATTGTAGGTCCCTTCCATTCCTGTCGATAGGCGCACACACAAATGGTTGCGAGTTTTTAGTCACTAGGCCCTGGTTCTTCATGAGCTGTTGTGCCACCCGATTTATTTTTTATAGGTACATACATCCACTCCCAAAATTTGTTGCCGGCTCTTATACCTACCTATGGGAAGAGCTCCCAAAGTAGGTTCTTAAAAACTTCTAATCATTGAAAATAAGATAGAGTTTAAAATTAAGCACAAAAATGATTTGATACTTTGTGCCTTCTCTCCCCTACCTACTGTTTAGAATGTTTTGCTAAGGTAAGTCGGTTATTATAGTCAATGTTCCTTATTTAAAGTTTCTTACTCCAGAATTTTTCATTTCATTTGGTAATCATTAATGTCTTCTAAATGCTTGTTTGGCTACGGTCTGGTGTATATAGAGGCCATCAGGTACCTAATTTTATATCTTTGTTCTTTAAATATTTAAAAAAAACTTCTGTCCACTATTCACATTTCAAAGCTATCCATAGTCTATAGATAATATACAACTATGAATTCTTAAATTATTGACATCGATATCATGGTCCACGGATCGATTAAAACTTTAGCAATTATTTTCGATACGTGATCAAAATGATACCAGTTTTATGTCTCCAGTGTTTCCCCATACAAAACTTATTGCCGCACAACAACGCAATAAACTCCCAGGACAACAATTTTCATGATTCTAGCTATAGCTAGAGATAGGTAAATACCTACCTACACCTACCTATACCTGGAAACCTATAGAAACCCATTACCCACAATGGTCACCGATATTTATGTACATTTTCATTGTTTCATGCCCCATCTTGTTCATCCTTTTTCTTCCTTCTGTTTGTTTTACTTTGTTTTTGAAAAATGTTTATTTAGCTATATCCTAAATCTTCTATTTTTCATCTCTGAGCTCGGACTGAACCCACCAAACACTGCCATGATGCCCCTTGTCCACCAATCTCCTCTCATCCTCCAACAAAAACTTCTAATCCTACATACAAGAACTTTTTCGTCCTTCACGTGCGGAAAGTCTCAGAAGCGACCATCACCCCATAAAGGGGTTGAAAGTCAGTATCTACGGTACATCAGACTCCCCCTTTGCATCTCTCAGTCTCTCAATTTTGTGTGTTCCTTGCGAAGAATCTATCGGTACTTTGTGAGCTTATTTATCAAGTCTCGTCTTCTACAGAGATTTTGACTCAAAGGGGTGTCCACTCGCGCACACAGATAAACTTTGGGATGTAAATTCCCCTTTTCATTCAGAAAAATTCCACCTGATTGTATGGGTTTTTAACTCCGTTTACTTTTTGTATATTATTATTGGAAGGAAGGGGAATTTTAATGAAAGCGTTTGCGCAGACTATTTCTAAGTTTCTCTTAAGTTATAGCCATAGGTTTGGTACTCTTTTAATATTCCAATGGAACTGATTTAAGTGCATGAGCATATTTTTTTTTTTTTGTACTCAGCTCTGATTTTTTGTTATTTTTTCATTTAGAAAACTTTCACAGTATTGTTGCTTTGCTATTGGAATTTTTACAACCTATCTTTTATGAGCAGCGGGGTCGAATATATCTTTAAACACCTACCTAGTCTGTCTAAATACCTATCTATTTAAGAACTCGTTAATGTCAAACTCATAATGATTTGACTTAAAAATCCAGTGAATTGAAAATAAAGTGTAGGTAACTTCAAAATCGTATTTAATAAAAGAGCTGAGTGGCTTAAACATGGCTGTGGGGTCCAAGATATTTTTCGTAGAGGCAAAGGGCTCTTACAGACATTTGGGCCCACATTGAAGGTCTTGAGCCTCATGTTCATATCTATGGCGCTCAGCTCTTTAATTAAATATAAATTTGAAGTTCCTACACTTGGTGCCAGAGCTTTAAGAAACAAAATGCATTCTTACAAAGGCCCCAACCCCGACACGCAAGACTTTTACATTTGCATATAAATACTATGGACCATCAGGACCTATCTTTAAATAGCAGGAATTTTTGCCATCACTCACACCTTAAAATAGCTGTGGAAACTCGGTCTATAGTTCATTTCATTAAATGTGCTTAACTTCGAATGGAAAAAGGTCTGGATGGGAGCCATTTATTTTTTTTGTTTTCAAAGCGTATTGGAAAATAGATTCTTACATTAATTTTTGTGTGATGAATTCAGTTCGAGTGTTATTTTATATTTCCAGTTTATTGTTTCAGAAATTCAAAATCAATATGTACTGGCATAATTTTAAAATGGTATCATTTTTCTCAAAGTCTTTTCTTTGTTTAAGCACATATTATTATAAGCTTCAAGAAAAGCTGTCCCAATTCTACGACCTCCATTTTTAGTCAATTTAATGAATTTGATCAAATCTGAACATTTTAAAAGAAAACTCAAAAGTTAAATAGTTAAGATCATCTTATATTAACATGAAAATTAAATAAAATGAGAACTAGTTCAGTATATAAAGGTCTATACATCCTGAATTTAAAAAAAGGTCTGACGTTGGGCGCCATTTAAAATCTATTTTTAAAGCGTATTAGAAAATAGATTCTTACATATACAACTGTTCGGCTTAAACAACAAAATTATCAAATTGTACTTAACTACTTGTTCCCATTTCAATTTTTGTGTGACAAACTCGTGTACGGGTCTAACTGTACTTTTCAATTATTTGCTTTATGTGCAGAAATTGCAAATCAATGTATATTGGTATAATCATTAAAAATTTTCATTTTCCTCAAAGATTTTTTCTGTTTCAGAGCATTATTTTGATTGTGCTACAAGAAAAGCTATAAGTTACTCCCAATTTGAGGACTATAGGTTCCATTCTTAGTCAATTTAATGAATTTGATCAAATCTGTTATACTGAAAAAAAAAAAAAAAAACAATTTATTTTTTCTATTTATTTTTTTTTAATTAACATCAGAAATTGATTTTCAAATGGCGCCCAATGCGACACATTCCTATTTTTTTTAGGTATAGGCACCTATATTAAAATGAAAATTAAATAAAATGAGTTTAGTATATAAAGGTCTACATACCCTGAATAAAAAAAACTCTTACGTTGGGCGCCATTTAAAATCCATAATGAGTGGATAAGATACAAACCTGAATTTAATCAAATTGGTCAATAATTCTTCTTTAATAATGCCATTTGTTTTAAAATGTTTTTAATTTACATTAAAAGCGTATTGGAAAATAAATTCTTATATATAAAACTGTTGGGCTTTAACATCAAAATTATGAAATTATAATTACTGAGTTTGGGTTTCAAGTTGTGTGATTAAATCGAGTTCGAGTCTTATTGTACATTTTTAGCATTATGCTTCTTTTATAAATAGTGTCATTTTTCTCAAAATGTTTGTCCGTTTAAATGCATATTGTCATTGTGATTCAAAAAACATATTTTTTGTGTTGGCAATTCTGTGGTGAAAAGTTGCAGCTTCATTTAAGCTCTCTTCGACAAAGATCTTATAGTGTAAAAAAAAATAAAAGCTTTAAGTTACTCCCAATTCCACAGGACTACCATTTAACAAATTTGATGAGATCTAAAAATTTAGAATGAATTTACAACATTATTTATACTTAAATCATTGATTTCCTTTTTTCTATTTAATTTTTTTTTTTAATAAACTCAGAAATAGATTTTCAAAAAGCGCCCAATGCGAGGAGTAGACTTTTTCTTTTAGTTCGGGTACTTATTTTAACTTGAGAGTTAAATAAAATGGAACCTAGTTCAGTTTATAATGGTCTCTAACACCTTAAATAAAAAAAGGTCTTTCGTTGGGCGCCACCTAAAAAACTCTTTTCAAAGCAAATTGAAAAAAATCAGTTTTTAAGAAAAGATCTGAAAGTTTAGACAGAAATTACAACAGTTTTTATGTTTAAATCATCGATTTCCTTTTTTCTATATAATTTTTGTTTAATAAACTCAGAAATCAAATTTTAATAATGGTTAGTGCGTTCTACTGTCACGCTGGAGGTCTGGGATCGCTTCCCAGCCTCGTCCACCTCAAAACTAAAAAGTTTTTTTTCAGGGCTACTGCCTCTTGCGAGGAATTGGCAAATCCTCCAAGAGTATCACTTGTAACGAATAAGTTCTTCTCGTCTAGCCATTCGGATTCGGCATAAAATTGTAGGTCCCTTCCATTCCTGTCGAAAGGCGCACACAGGAATGGTTGCGAGTTGTTAGGCACTAGGCCCTGGTTCTTCATGAGCCGTTGTGCTATCCGATTTATTTATTTTATTCGTTGGGCGCCACCTAATTAACTGTTTTCAAAGCAAATTGAAAAAATCAGTTTTTAAGAAAAGATCTGAAAATTTAGAAATAAATTACAACAGTTTTTAAATCATCGATTTCTTTTTTCTATTTAATTTTTTTTTAATAAAATCAGAAATCAATTTTCAAATGGCGCCCAATGCGAGGAATATAATGGAACCTAGTTCAGTTTATAATGGTCTCTACCATCATAAATAAATAAAGGTCTTTCGTTGGCCGCCACTTAAAAAACTGTTTTCAGAGCAAATTGACAAAAATCAGTTTTTAAATAAAAAAATCTTTAGTTTTAAACATAAATAAGTCAAATACACAAAAGATTTCTTCATAAAACTAATAAATCACTTATCAAACTGACAGAGTTCCGTTTAGGTAAAAAGTAAAACTTAGGCAAATTTAAGAAATTCAAAGTTCTCAACTTAATATTTAAATTGGTTTGTTTTTCTATGACGTGCACAATTTACTACAACAGATATTCGGTACCTACACATTTTATTGCAAAATAAATTCTCGTTGAAACGCATCATCCCTTACATAAACAACACACTCCAAAAACACGTGCATTTGTATTTAGTTGTTCAGTACCTAACCTACCTACGTACCTAGTCTCAAAGAAAAAATCTTATAAAAAAAAAAACATCCAAACAACCTTCTTGGCACCTTCTTGTATAAATTTAAGTAGTGGCTGAGCTGTGCCGTTACTCTTCCTCTGATAGATACAACAACAAAAAAAAACTTTTTTGCGACGACACTTGTTTTGTATACGTTCCAGTGTCTCGAAGCAAAACACCTCATGGCAATGGGTAGGGTAGGTAAATGTTCCCCAATTTGTATCACTTTCTGTTTTTGTTTTTATTCCTCTATTCTTTCGAGGACACTCTTTTTTCAAACTGCGTTTTCCTTGCATGGGGAATTTTTTTGTTATCGAAGCACCTATATCTTGAACGAAAATCCAAAAGCACTGGATGACTGGATGGATAAAGTCACCTTTTCAACACTTTTCTGAGATTGTTTTTTTTTTTTTGTTTTTGTTCTTAGTTATTAGAGAAAAAGAATAAAATAATAATAAAAGAGAAATTCAAATTGGAGAAAAAGAGATTCCGATTCCACTTCCAGTTCCAGTTAGAATAACAGTATTAGTGCACACCATACTATCGCGCACGCCTTTATATATACAAACAAAGAACAAATATACCGTACAACTGGTGGTGGTATGGTATGGTAATGGGGTAAGGTGCCACCACCAGTTTCTATATAGCCACCTCGCTCTATCTCACGCATATAAGCCAGTTGTGACCATTTGTTATGTGTTGAAGCGACCGCTGGAAGGGGTGTGGGTTGTGACACTGGCGTCAATGGAATCCAAAAGAGGGTGGCTGCGGTGGCGGTTCAACTCCAGGCTCAGGCCCACTACCAACACAACTCACAGCACAGCTGAAGCAGCATGGCAGTGCAGAAACAGAAAGCAGAGAGGCAAACGGAACGAATTTAGTAATATAGAGTACTTTTCATACTCATTTATAAGAGAAGAAGAACACAGAGCCACCACCGGTGTGGCCGGTCATGCAGTGCAGTGCCGTTTTTCGTGGGCTTTTGAGAGGGTTGCAGAAGCAGATATAGTAGGTACAATAGCCGTTAGATGTGAGAAAACTAAAGTTGAGCCAGCGCGCCTTCCTTCCTGTGCTTTCCGTTCGTTCGCTCGTTCGTCGTTTTTGTTATCGTGTTCGTCGTCTCCATACTCAACTCAACTCAACCGTCCGTTACCATCACCACCCGCCATCACAGCCACCACACCACACCACCGTTAGTTATCTCGTGCATGGAAAACTGAAGAAGAGCGCGCAGCAAAGTGACAGAGGACAAAAGTGGAAGAGTGGTTGACTGGCGACTGCGACTGTGGTGTCGTGTCGTAGTCGTTGGTGTGTAGTGTTGTGTGGCATGGTATGGTTTGGTGCTGGTGTATCTTTTATAGTAGTACACACAACCGGAGCACCGGAGTATAGTGTATTGTTCCAATCGGCCATACGCGAAATATTTAGATGCATACGGGCTGTCGCGTTGTGAGGACGTGTTTTCGCCGATGTTCCGGAGTGAATTTAACCTGCTATAAATAATTGATAAAATCCTGTTTATACATACCTGCAAATAAACAAACACACACACACAAAACATACACATGCATGGATATAACTACACACATGTGGGGATAATATATAGAGCATTTTGTTGTAATTATCTGTGCGATGCGGTTATCGCCAGCGCCACTTCTTCGCTAAGTGGGAGAGAACAATCGACGGATAATAATAATTGAACGAACTTCGTGTTGTCGACTTCGACATCAACATCAACGACAACGATCAACGAATCGCGGTAGCACCGGATTAGTGTTATTCTGTGACATCACACGCACTTCAAGAGTCGTCGGACATTGTTGTCGTTTTGAAGAAATGTCGGATAAAAGGACATTTAATTTATCTACTATACCTGTATTCCAGGAAATTCACGATTCATTTTTAAAATAAACAAATTCGTCTTTTGTTTGTTTATCGAAATAAATAAAAAATAAAAAAACAATTTCTCGTAAACATAATAAAATTTTCCTGGCACAGGTGAATGCGTCTCTGTTATCATTCACCTGTTTGTGATTTTCAATAAAAAAAAAAAAAAAAACTACCTACCTACGTGCAATTTTCGTTATTTTTTTTTTTAATTTCTTCGAATGCAAATTAATTTATCTGTGGTGAAAATATTAAAGTGCACTTTTTGTCATTTTGCCAAATGGGATATTGTATACCGTTTTCTCTCGATTCAGAAACAATTCCAATTGGATTATTTAAGCTCGACGTATGAATAAGTGATGTGCAATTATTGTCAATAAAACAAAAAAAAAAAGATCCACTACTATCAGTGGACAATCTAATATTTGTTCCTATTTCTATAAATAATGATAAGGTGTGTAAAAATTAAAATAAATAGTGTTAGTAAACAATAGCTACAAAGAGGTAAACCTATACAAAGATATTGATGAATGAAAAGCCTGACATGAGTCTCAAAATAAATACATACCTAGTACAATATCGAAAATCCAAAAGTGAACCATAGTGTTATTTTTTTTTTTTTTATCAAAGTGAGAGAGTCAGCCTTTATAAGGATACCTGTCATTATAACAACGAATATTACAGTTCATTTAAATCTTCATCAAAAAACACGGAATTCAGCAAAAAAAAAATACAAAATTACAAAATAAACAATCCTGGAGAGGATCAACTGATTTCTTGGAAGAACCCCCTCCCCCGATCCGAGAGATACCGGAACAATGAGAATCAAAATGCCTGCAGTTCGGATTGCACAAGGTGAGTTCTTATAAGTTTCGAAATATATACAAAGTCTGACGGGGTCTACTAGGTAAATTCGTATGCAGGTATAGAGACCGTTTTTCCATTCTAGAGCAACGTCTACAATATCCAACTTCAGCTGTTGTGTTTGTTCCGCTTTCTGATAAGGATTTTTTTTTTTTTCATTTTTTATGTTCACCTTTTTAACATGCTCAATTACAAATAAGTAATTAAAAAGTGGTCGCTTATCGCTGCGGACGACAACGCACTGTTTGACACGGTTATTTTTTTTACGGTTTTTGTTGTTTTGATTTCAACTTTTGAAAATGTTCCGCACCCCGATGCTTCTATACCTACCTATCTACCTATGAAAAACATGAGTCTTCAGATTTCAGAAATGAAAATGTTCTTATAAAGGTAGGGTCGCTGGTCTTGAGTTTTTTTTTTATAACTTTCTTGGGCTAAATATGTGACGCAGACGGGAGTGGTGGTGTAGCTACGTTTTTTTTTTCGGCTGTAAAGTTATTAGCTTTGATTGCGACAATCTTGGTCGCTGATAATGTCTTGTATGCGGATGATTAAACAATTTTAATTATGGCGGCCACGAAAGACCATGTTTGAGGCTCTGATTTTTTATTTTTTTATTAGGTGTTTTTATTTAGGTATTATTTTTTTTTTTTTTTTTTTTTTTTTGGGGTAAAAAGAGATGTGTTTGTGATTTGATTTTGTTTCGCACCTCGTATGGGTCGCTATAGATATCATAATTTTTATGGGGGTGTTTCGTTTTATATCTTATGACTGTCTATAAAAGTGATTTCGCCATTTCTATCTAGATATCCCTATGAAGGTATACTCGTATAAGTGAATCAAAGTTTCATATTTATTTTTTTCTCATATGATAAGAACAAAATAAAAATTACTGTTTCTTATTGTTCTCGTTTATTGTTGAAGTAATAAAAGAAAAAAAAAATGTTATGATTGTGATTTTGAAATTTAGGAGATCTTGAGCTTTATTTGGATCAGTTTAACAATTTGGAGCGAGAAATGTTTCACTGAGTAAATCCTTCTTTCGTGTTCAATATCTTTTTGGATAGAATTCAAATAAAAAGTTCAAGTGACTTATTTGAATTATATTCAATCACTCCACTTAAAACCAAAGTAATTTTAATATTTTAATATTTAAATTTCTTTTTGTTTACTTTTTGGATAGTGTCATTGGTATCAACATTAGAAACAAACATTTAATTCTCCAAGAAATGTAAGGCTGGTTTGCGTTGATACGAAACAACAATATTTAAGTTCAAAATAAATGCTTATGTTCTACTTTTTCCTAAGCATAAACTGCCACATAAAATTCTTTGTTCAACTTAAATGCTTTAGTTTCGTTTGAGAAAATGAGCCAAAGACACCTAATGGCAGTTTGTTCATGGCTTATCATCTTTTTTATCCATGATTATTGCAACTGGTAAATCCTGGAATGTAGGTATTTTGTTGAGTTTTCTTTTCTGTCAAAAATTCAAAGTTTAAGTTGCTAATGTTAATCAAGGAAAGCAGACATTTTTTTTGATTAGCGTTATCTGTGGACTAACTGGCCCTTAGGGCAATTGTGATACTCGCAATTGCGAAGAAAGATTTGTAAGGGCAGAATATTCCTACGTGTTTCTTACCTCATTGATTTTTCGCGAAAGTTTTATTTTTTTTAGAAGAGAAATACAAGTGGAAATCTAGTATGTTTAGGTAAAAATAGAAAAAAATATCTATAGGTAGTTATTTTATGGAAAACAAGTTTTCGCTGTAATTTGTTTGATATATCCACACAAGAAATATCTAGGTAGTCTCCTCAGAAATTATTTGTACCCAGTTTTTAAAAGAATACTTATCCTAAGGTATTCGCATGTATACCATTTTAAAAATAATATGCGACTTGATTTTCAGAACACAAAGTTTTTTTCTTAATTCTTAAGGGTTAGTTTTTCAGTGTGGGAGGTTGAAGATTGAAGTTAAACCCGAGTTAAACCCACACACTAAATTTAATAAATTAACTCTGGATTATATCAACAAATGCTTTTGAGATTTTATCTTCCGTGATTTTCAAGCCTTTCCGCATTCATTCTCCACCTATAAACTGCTTTTTAACGTAGGGCTACTGCCTCTTGCGAGGACGAGGAATTGACAAATCCTCCAAGAGTATTACTTGTCATGAATAAGTGCTTCTCATCTAGCCGTTCGGATTCGGCATAAAATTGTAGGTCCCTGCCATTCCTGTCGACAGGCGCACACAGGAATGGTTGCGAGTTGTTAGTTACTAGGCCCTGATTCTTCACGAGCCGTTGCGCCGCCCAATTTATTTATTTCTATTAATTTATGGACAGATACATCTATTTCCAGATTGAACTTGACGGAGTTGTAATAAGACGTTCCGATATTAAACCTCTAACTTAATAATATTTTGCATAACCATTAAATATTTGCTAAAAGCGTGTGGTTTCTTTAAAAAAAAAGTAACACACGAGCAGTGTTGCCGCTGTGCGACTTTAGTCGCATTTGGACCCTTTTTTTTCCCCGTGCGACCAGGATACGACTTTTTCAAAAAGTGGCTATTTCGACCGCTTTTCGTTAATCGGGCGACTTTTTGACCCCATCTCTAGAAAACTTCTCTCTTCGGTTGATAAAAACTTTCCAACCTTCCTTTAACAGTCACAGAATCTCAATCTGTAAAACGGAATCAAGTTGAAATGTATTTGGTTCGACTCGATGTATATATAATATGTTTCGTCTTCCCTTCAACAAAATTTGTATATTCTTTCTTTTTTTAATTATCAGAATTAGAAAGAGAAATGACAGAGATAGTTTCAAAAGCAATTGAAATTCAAATATAAATAAAAGCCTAAGAGTTTGCTGTTTGCATTGTAAATAATGTGCAATAATTCTTAAAATTTACTTCATATTCTTATTTAAAGAAAATTCTGCAAATAGAATGTAAATTTATGTATTTTTTGTTTTTAACTTTGACTGAACACTGATCTCTTTGTTTAAGCTTATACTTAGGTTAGTTTTAATTAATTTAACTTATTTATTCATAAAAAAAGTGATACTGAAATATAGATAAATTTATATTGTATGTATGTACCTATCTAAAAAATAAATTTTATTTTAATCAAAATTAATTTATTTTTGTTAAAATTAATTTAAAACAGTAAGAACCTCTTTTTTTGCACCTGATAATTATTTAAGTAACAACGCAAATATGTTTTATTTTTTTTTTCGCCAATTTATAAGAATTTCGTTTGATTTGGCTATTATATTAAATAATTTTTCAAGGCGACCTTTTTTTTCTCGGGACCCCTATTTTTGCGACTTTTTCAAATATCTCAGTGGCAACACTGTACACGAGCCTATCAAATTTTTACGCACAAACAATAAATAGAAAGAAAGTTATTATAGGTATTCCTGCAAATAATTTATTATTATTAATTCCGTTAAATATAGAAATTTTACTTAGAAATAATTTTCATCTTGCTGAAAATAAGTTTGGACTTTTACCAAAAGTCCTCATTGATCCGAGTACTGGAATAAAGTTATGCCATATCAAATGTCAAAAAATATACGTTTATAAGATTATGTAGGTATTACTCCTTAACGGTAAAACATTTCGGAAAGTTATAAAGATAATTTCTGTAGATTTTGAGAATCTCTACAAAAAAAAGTTATATAAATTTTGTCTAAGAGCTGACATTTAGAAGATATCGCGAATTGAAAAAACAGACAAAATACCTATTTACAGTTGACTCCGCTTAACTGGAACACCATAATTGCAGATCATTTGTTTCAGTTGAGTGGAGTTTTCAGTTAACCGAACTACGGATAACTGAAACTTGTTTCAAATAAGCGGAATTTTTTAAATTTCATTTAGCCTGAAAACAGAAAAAAATGTAGTTATGATTTTTCATGAAACAATTCAAACAACAAAGGTATTTACATTCTTAATCACACATATTGCGTCAGCCATATTTTTTCTGTCGAATATTTTTGAGGATAAGCCAAAAAATAAACAAATTTAAAAGAAACCACTGACACCAGGAGGGAATGACAAGAAATGAGATTTTAATATTTCACATTTGATATTCCAAATTCAAAGTATGTGCTCGATTTAAAATTTAATAGAAGCGTCAGCGTTCACAGTCGTATCACTTATGCGGAGTTGAATAAGTGAAAAATGTTCATTTGAGGCAAGCAAAATTGTTTCAATTATCCGCAGTTTGCAATTAAGCGGATTTCAGTTGTACAAAGCATTTTGTGTGAAATATTCTCAAAAAGGTTCCGAAATAAATTTCTTCTTTTAGATAACCGATATTTTAAGCTAAGCGGAGTGCAGTTAAGCTGATTTGACTGTAGTTGACTCCTGAATTTTATACAACTTTGAAGATTATACCTACATTCACGGTGATTAAAATAATAATTAAAAATATATGTATAATCATTTTTAAAATTTAGGCAAAATTATTTTTTTTTTCACTTTTTAATGTTTAGCCAAGTACGCTGCTAATGCGAAACAAAAGATCCCAGTGCATATAACTTTTTTTATTTCAATTTTGTATTTTGTCTTAGTCATTAGGCGTGTTTTATTGCAAAAGCCATTTTACATGCATTACAAATAGATCATCGCTAGTCGCTCTACAGCCGATAAGAAGCTAAAGTAGAATAGAGCCTCAAATAAACGCCAAAAATCTATCCACAATAGAATTTTACTTTCTTCTTATCGGCTGTAGATCTACTAGCAATATTGTATCTGTAATGCATGTAAAATCGTACTGTACTATGGATGGCTTTTGCAAAAAAACCCGCCTATTTATTAATGAATCAAGGATCACTCTTTTTGTCCAGATAAAGTGACAAGCAAGGATTAATCAATTGTTGGTCAACTGGTGGCGCTGAATGTACAAATTTCGCTTTTCAGTAGGATAACTCGAGAATGGATCGTTGGATTATCACAATATTGGTTTAAATTGACATACAATCTGCAAGTGGATGAAGAAACCTGCATGCAAAATTTTAAAGACATCTGCGATGGTCTCCAGGCAATTATTGGTGATATGGTAAAGCAATGGCACAGTGTATATAGTGTTTGACTGCTAACCTCGATGTGTGGGTTCGAGCCCCAGTCTAGGTAGCATTCCTTTCTATATTCCCCAGTTTCAACTGGGTGCCACCTGTGGAATTTCATGAGATAATTAAAATCTTGTTCTTAATCCACTGTGCCAACAAAAATCTTTCCTTTCCTTCTATTTCTTCTAATTAGTGCCATGCATTGCATTTAAGAGGTCTTACAGGCATATAGTTAAAATTATTATTAATTATTATTAAAGATCTCAGTCGAATTATTCACTGGCCTATTGAATTTCCTATTCTTTTCTACTATCTCACGGAAGTTGTCATTCAAGCGACGATTTTGACGCGAAAATTCAGCTCATTCCGAGCGATTTACAATTCATATTTAAGGGTCTTCAGTTTCCGGTTCATATCGCTTTCGCTATGAGAATTAATAAGTCACAAGGACAAATTCTGGATGTTTGTGGCATCAATCTTGACGTCACAGGTGTCACATGGACAATGTGGTATGTGGCGTACTCACGTGTCGGTAAACATCCCGATTTGTACGTGTATCCGGCCGAGAATAGAACGAAAAAACCTTGTCTTCCATAAAGCATTTCAGTGAAAAAGCGGGTTGACCGACACGCAAATCACTCCGATTTGATTGAAACACGTCGACTTTGTTATATTTCAGTTATTTCCATTGTAATACTAGAATTTTTTTAAAACAGAACTTAAATTGACCGAATTATGTAAATGAAGCCTCAGAATTACTATTTTCATTATACGTTAACGAATTTGGGCGGAACGAAGTTCGCTGGGTCAGCTAGTTTGTAATAAAATTGAATTTATTCTTAAATTATTTTATATGAATAAAGACAAGTACGTTGCTGATGTAAAACGAAAAATCCCATACAAAAATTACATGCTGAAATAATAAATGAAACATTTCGTTGTACCTACTTTTCGTTCTGCAGTACGCTTTTCGACAAGCGAAATGCTCATAACAGATTGTTTTTAGAAGTCTCCACTCTATTTTCCCCGGACCATGAATTGTGGGCGGAAAAATTACATTTTGGTTTATTCGTGTTATTATTTGTTATTTATTTCATTTCAACATGGCTTTCTTTGATTTTTTGTTTCGTTAAATTTGGTTTTATTTATTTGGAATTTCTGAAGATCAATGATAACAGAAATAACTAGTTGTGCAAATTTCCGACATGTCAATAAATTCAGTTTTTTTTTTTAAACAGACAAAGGTCACTACATTATGTACCCTAAGAAGAAAGTTAATCATATTTTTACTAAACCAGGATTAAATATTTTTAAAAAACATTGTTAGATAAGTTATTTACTTTGTTGACTATAACTTCCGATAAAATGTTTTTTTTTTAGAATTTAAAGCTTGTTACTTAATTATTTCAAAATCAATAGCAATTGGAATACCTACTTATTTTAGAAAATCTAAACATCTTAAATTATGAAACTCTTCTTGATAGCATAGGAGAGATACAAACTTAAGAAGCTTCGAATAAAAGTTTGTTAGTCAAAGATGTTTAATAACAAATGTTCCTCGTGATAAAAAATTAAAGGTACGTTTGCATATTCGATTGATAGGTTAAAACAACCGACAAAATTAATTTGTGTCGGCCATAGTTTAGCCACTTATTTCGGTAAACGTATTTTACATGAAAATATTGCGTCTTATCGGTGGTTTTAAAAGCTCATATTTCTGTAGGAAATCGTACATAGGTAAGTCACTTTTTAAATTTTAACCACGAAGCAAAATTATTACTCTATCAAATATGTTTATTAGTTTAACTGGCAACTCTTCAGTCATGTCGTGTCCAGCATAAAAAAAAGAAAGATTTGTTTCGTTACGTAATTTCAGTAAACTCGTTTATATCGTTCATTAAAAAGAACAACGTCATAACTCAAAAAACATCTCTTTCGACCTCATTTTCTACAAACTATTTTTTGGCAAAACGTCATTTCTGGAACTTGAATTGAAGGCTATAGAGCATCATTTGTCGTTATACACACTTTCACTTTTAAATGATTTGCGGAAATACCGTATTTTTTACATTTACGCAGGGACCTTTGAAGTGAAAACAGTCCAATAAATATTTTAAAAGTGTCTTATTTTGCGATTAAACTTTAATTAGTAGCTGTACCAAGAAAAAAGAAAAAATTAGATACAAATGAAGATGATTATGAAATACAGCCATGCAAACTTTAAATTGCGATTTCTGAAGTTTAACGTTTTTTTGAGTTATGATGTTGTTCTTTTTAATGAGCGATATGCGAGTTGAAAAATCAATCCGCATTTCCCCTTTTTTTAAATTTAAATAGTTACACAACATGTTCTACAGCGACTTTGATTCTTGACCACAGGAGCAATCAAATTCTTTACAACAAAATGTTGACAGCCGTTTAATCACCCTTTTGTTTTAATAATAACAAAACAAGAAAAAGAAAATAAAAGCAATTCAGCTGTCATCGCCAGTATTATACGAGATCTAATAGCTTTGCAAAAATAACAGAACAAAAATAAAGAATCTTTCTCAACTCGCCCAAACTAAACTGATGGATGACAGCATGCAATATAACAAAAAAAAATATAAAACAAAATATTTAAAATATAAAAAGAACATTGTTCGTATACTCCTCTTACTGTTATTTACATGTCATTCAATCAAAATTTGGGTTTCGAATCATATATAACGGATAAATAACTCTTTTTTCCTCACATGTCATATACGGCGAGTATTAATACAGTCTGAAGGAAAAAAACAACAAAAACTTTAATACAAAGGACCTCCTCCGACTAAAACAAAATAATATAAAAACTGTTCCATGCAAGAAAAAAACAAACTTCATTTTGACATTTCATTTGACAGCACCGTTTTGTGTTATACTGCATTTTTTTGTTCTTAAATGAAAATGTCTTATACCCGTGGTATCCTGTGGCGATTTTTGTTTAAAGTTTTGTTTGGTCCTTTATAATGTGCACCATATATCTTGTACTATAAAAATGAGTGTGTCCCTAAAACTATACGTCAGGGAGTTCTATTAACAAAAAAAAAAAAAAATAAACGACTATGTACGGGTGTACAAAAAAAAAATATTTTTGGATTGTCAGTGGCTGGGATTTGTTTGTCTTGATGGTAGATACATTATAGGGTTTTAATTATATTTTTTTGTTTGTATTTATTTCGACCACGTGGTGTGTGTCCTTCACAATGTTGACAGCCCTCCTGCATGTCTTCTGCAAAATAGAAGCAGAAAAGAAATAATCCAAACTAAATTCTTAAACGAAAAAAAAAAAAAATACCAAATGTAAAGTTGATTTTGTTTAACCACCATAAACAAAAAAACCTGCTGGAAAATCAACCAGAAGTTTACCAGGGCAACACACACCATTGATTAACTAAACTTGTTGTGGTTGATGCGATGGGGTCAGTGCGAGGTGAGTCCTAGTTTTGTTATTTTTTTAAAACTTTTATAATGTCCAAACTGAATTTATCCATAAATAGCCATGGCAACTGTGACCATGGTCTGAAGTTTGGATATCGTTTGGTCGATACAGGACTGTAATTATATTGTGGTGTTGAAAAGGACAATGATGGGAAATGGGGTTATAAAGGAGTTTGAATAGAAATCAGGTGGAAACAAGTCATTCGGTGGAAACAGGTGCTTTGTTACAGTTCACCAGTCGATATGCAATTACGATCAAACGAACAGAAGCTTGATTTTGAATGTTTTATCAATAAATCCCTTTCTTTTGTGTGGGTCAAAGGTCAAATGGTAGGTTAGGTTAGGTTGAAGTGGCTGCCAGGTCAAATGGTAATTAATTGCGGATTGGTTCAATACAAAATAACAAACAAAGAATTTTTCGATTGACCTGTCAATAAAGGAACAGAATTTATTATTTTAACATCTACTTGTAGTTAAAGTCTATTATATCCTTATTAAGAATGCGCGTACAGTGGTCCGACACGCGATGCGATACGAGAAATGTTAAAAAAAAAAAAAATATTTACATTTATTCTTATATATATACGTGCGCACACTGAAGCGATATTTTATGAGTGTTGCGAGTTTCTCGCATACCTATCGCAAGTACCTCGCTCACAAACTCTTCTGACCACTTTTGCAAGCGCAACTCGAATAGCTTATCGCATCGCTTCTCGTATCGCATCGCTTTGTCACACCACTGTACGCGCAGCCTTATAATTATAATACATAACCTATCTATTCATAGATATTGGTACATACATATTATGAAACAAGGAGTTTTGTGTTATCATTAGATTGTCCTAAAGGTTTAATTTAATGAAATTTCAGTTTAAATTTATAGAAGTAATGGACACAAGGCAATTCGACAATTATTGCATTTCTCATATAACTCAAACTTTCATTTTATTTTCTGGATAATCATAAGACCACCTTATCCGGATTTTGTATCCAAGTAACCCAAACAATTATTTTTTCTTTTATTCAATTATCCAATGTATTTAACTCAATAATCCAACTTTATTTGTCAAAGAAATTTATTATCTAAAATGTCCTTTCATCCGACAATTTTTAACAAAACTTCATAACTTGTATTTTAATTGTTTATTGTCTTTTGAAAGAAATCTTCTTAGTTGGGTTTTTGAATTGTGAAAGTTTACCCGCGCAGAAAAACATTCTAGTTTTCGACATGGCACTAGAGAGTTTTAAACAGATTCTGGCAAGGTCCTATCATGGCTGAGTAATGGCCAAAACTAGGGCCTTGTCGATTATGAACCCTTTTGCCCCGTCAGAAAAACCACTCTAAAGGCCCCGGACCAGCAAAAACTAGATTTGTTCATTTTTTTGCTAGAAATATTAAAAAAGGGTATTTTAGTATCGGCTGTGATCCGATAGTAAAATAACTCAGATCAAAAATAAAAACCTGAATAATAAATATAATAGCGCAGATTTTTATGAATTAAATACGATATTAAAGCAATTTTAGTATGATACTGGGCATTTTTGTAAAATACTCTTATTATCATATTATTTGATTTAGTATCGTGTACAAAAATGCGCTTTATCCAAACTTTATCCCACCACAAAAACAACCGATATGAACCACTTGAGATAAACCATCTGGAATTAAGTAAATATAGTCTAAGACAGTAAATTATAATTTTTGATTAATTTTAATGAACAGTTCAAAAGACCTTTGGCGGGGGTGTGAAAATAGAGATTCTCGAAAGTAAATACCTATATGATTATATTGGCAGGATTTACAAGAACGTGAAATTTTTAACTTTTTTTTTGAAACCAAAACTGATCAATTATAATAAAAATTAAAATTTGTATTTTCGATTCATCGATTCAATTTATTTAGTTAAAATTTAGCATATGTATCAACGAAAGTGCTTTGCTTAGTCTGATAGGATGTCGAAAACGTCCAACAAGTTGTTACTAGCGAGAACCTCACGAGAGTATGAAACATTTTCCTCGTCTAAATTTTACTTACTGAAAACTTGCAAGGGCTTGACTTATATTTGACAAGTTTCCCTCGTCTAGATTCTCCCTAAAGAAAACTGACTAGTATGATGTTGTAACTAGACAGAAACTGGGCATTTTTCCAGCCGGGTAGTACCTACTTCTAAGAAGTCCAACAAAAATAATATTGTTGGTCATGAGGAAATCCAAGATTTAATTTTGACATTTTCATATATATATTTCCACCTTATCGGTGACACAAATTAAACTTCGGATAAAATTCAAAAAAAAATTGAATCCAATTCACGCATCAGGGAAGATGTTCAATCACCAACCCTCCGAAATAAAATCCTTCCATGTTCCATCTTTTTGTATCAAAAGAAGAAATTATATGTCAATAGAGGTAAGGCTAATTACTACAAATCACCCCTAACCTATTCCCGGTTTGCAGCTCAGATAATACGGTCTAATCGTTTGATAAAAAAGTATAAACTAGGCCAATACAACAGTTTTTTTTTAACTTGTTTTTTGTTGAGAATCAAAACAAAAAGAAGGACAAAACGAAATCAAACACCGCTAAATACACATTAAAGAAATAAAAACAGAGCAACAACGAAAAAAAGAAAAAATCGAAACTCATAATCTTTGCCGTAATCTCGTTTGTTTTTAAAAGTGAAAAAGAACAAGACGACACAAACAAAAAAAAAGGAGCAAAACGGAAAATACTATACCTAACCTTAAACTGCTGCTAAAACGCATAAAAAGTTTCAGATATTTGTATGAGTTACTCGCATTTTTTTTTCTTGTTGTTTTGTTTGTTAGATATTATGCTCTCTACAGGGTCGGATGGTTTTTGCTTGGAATTTTTTAAGCGTTTTCGAGCGCGTTGCCCTTTGCCAAACTTTTCACTTTCCACTGGAATAATTCTATCATCATTGGATACTTGAATATATACGGTGGGCGGCGCAGTGGGGGCACAAATAGGGTAATAATAAAAATAATGGAAGAGGATAGAAAAAAAATGAAAAGATGAAGAAATATGGGAAAAGCTTAGCGACGGCGGCTACGACCGACGACGACTGGGGAGAAGACGACCGAATGCGATGACAACGAAAACGACGACGATGTTAAAGTCGCGTCGCGTCGGCAGGCAAAGTAAAAGTTTCATTTTTGAAAAAAAAAATCGTGTGAAAACCCACCATTCCAAGAGGCATCACAAGCGAAGATATTATGGTGTGAAAGCCATGAGACATCCACCCCCTGAGTCATCGTCACAAGTCCTTGGCGGGGCTGCTCCTGGTGCAAGAGGGCTGCTTGAATTTGAATAGCAGCAGACGAGCCGGCTATACACGGAGTGATGGTGATGATTATGATGGCGGTGTGGTGGTGGCGCGCGGCGGGCGGGTGGTGGTGGTGTTGGTACCAACATTGGTGGTGATGATGGCATTACATAGAAAACTTCTCTCATTTACCTACGCCAAGCCAGAGTAGCACCTATACAACAAAGTGTCTACTCGCGCGATATTTATACTTTCGCGAGGACCTTCTAGTATATAAATATACACAATTTTTTTTTTATTTAGCTTTCTCCTTTTTTACTCCATTTTTGCCACCTAAATGTATACAATACTGACGACGACGACGATGGTTGAGTACTTTTTTATATTTTTTTTTTTTTTGTTATTCTTTTTTTTCGTTCCATTCTCTATGATTTCTTAAGAATAAGGAAGCCGCGTGGAATTCAAAATTAACTTTCACTAGTATTTTCGCGTAGTTTTGATGATGTTGCTGTTTCTTTTTTTTTTTTTTTTTTAATTTTTTTTGTTTATTATATTTTACATTTTCATTCTCAGTTATTGTTTGTAATGCACACAGACACACTCTTGTACCTAAGTTTATATAAGTAAAACGTTTGTTATGCTTTTGTTATGTCCCCATCAGACCCCAATACTTGGGTGTTCATAGTGCACTTGAACGCGGCAAACTTAAGTAGCAGCTGCTTAAGGCATTCTTTATATTTTGTTTGGGGTGGTTGATGGTTGAGGGAGGAAGGGTGTATGTACTTTACCTATAGGTGTATTTAAGGTTGATATTGGAATTTCAATGGAAATTTATTTAAAAAAAGGCGCGAAAACTTCTTGTCTAGGTGAAGGTTGTTAACATTTTGATGACTTAAGGGATATGCGAACATTTATTATCCTTTTTCGTGGTGTTTTTTGTAGAAATTTAATGTTATTCGATTCTTATCTACTGGTTTGCAAATTCAAAATATTTGAGATATTATGTGGGCAGGTAATTGTTCTTTTTATTATCTAAAGTGGTTAAAACTTTTTTACCTAAATGTAATTTTTATCCAAGACAAGTAAAAATTCAAAATAAAAAAAATACTTTTTCAAACAAATCTTTTTATATTTCCTATTTTCTTATCAAATTTTGTATAACTATTCGGTTCTTTAGCTTGGTAAATTTGTAATAATCTTGTTTTTTATGAGAAAAAAATCAATCGAAACAATTTCCCTATCTTGACAAACCTTTCCAACAAAAATAAATCGTTGCGTTAAAACTACAAAACGTTTATCCGGAGGCTTTAACACATGACTAGCTTGTATCTGCCAATTTTAAAGTATTGTCCGTTGTAATAAAAGTACTAAAACCGTTATCCGGCGCACTATTGACAGCGATAGATATAACTACACCCAATTAAGTATATCGAGAATTTGCACTAAAATGAGTTCGTTGTACAAACCTCATTCAACAAAGAAAATCCTTGACTGAAAACATCAAAATGTTTATATTTCGGAATCTAAAACACATGTTTGGCTTTTCTTTTATATCTTGAAAATATTTTTTCTTGCAGTAAAATTTGATTTATCTTTTATCCGACGGCCAAATAATATACATACTTGTCCGTTTCATTTTATTTATTCGACATTTGAATTGAACCGATTTATTTTTATCCGAATTAGTTATTAATTATGGGTGCATTTTTATAGGAAAAAACTGTTCAACGCTTATCTCTGGTTTACCAATTTTATTCAATAAAAATATTGCATATCGACAACTGGGAAGTGTTTATCCGGAGAGTTAAACTAATATTTTGATTTTGTGGCTCTGTGCTTACTATATGGTTTGATGAATTAAATTGACTTTAACTTTTATCCGAGCCTCTATTAACATAGCTGTGTAGCTGCTACACATGCGAGTTTGTATACTCTGTGTTTTTTCTTAAGCATCTTAGTTTTATCTCAACCAGATTATAAATGTGCGTGATATTTTATGGAAAGAAATAGTTTGACCACTATAACTACTATAGTGTTGAAATCTTATCTAATTCAATAAAACGTCCCTTAAAAACTACAAAACGTTTATCCGGAGGCTTAAACACATGTCTAGCTTGCGTTTTCTATTCTGATCACAATGATTTATTGAAATAAATGCACTTAACCTATTATCCGAACCACTATTACCATTGCTACACATATGATTTTGAATTCTGTATTCATCCTTTTATCTGAACTATATTAGAAATGTGCGTAGTTTTTGATGGAAAAAAATAGTTCAGCCAAATTATTGTATAAATCTTATCCAATGCAATAAAACGTCCCCTAAAATTTACAAAACTCTTATCCAGAGGTTAAAAATCATGTCTAACCTTTTCTCTTTTTTATTTTAATGCTTTATTGAAATAAATGTAATTAACCTATTATCCGAGACAATGTTGACATTATTCGAAGCTTTATTCTATCGCCAAACATAATAATTTTTATATTCAGTGTTCGCTTCAAGTGAAAAGGCTTTATCCGTATAAGGTTTATCCTTCTTTAAGAGGACAAAAAATACAGTGCTTTAAAAATCTTAAAAAAATATTATCTTGAAAACTACACAACGTTTATCCGGGCAATTAAACACATATCTAGTCTATGTTTCCTTGTTAGACTATATATCTTGGTTGAATACATATGTCTATTACACCAAGTATGATAAGAAACAGTTTAACCACTATCCCTACTGTTGAAATCTTATCCAAATGAGGCTTAAGAACATGTAAAGCTTTTTTTCTTTTATGCCCATAATGTTCTTTTGAAATAAATGTACTAAACCTGTTATCCGAGGCTTCATTGACATTATCCGAAGCTTTATTCAAATCTCCAAACTTAAAATATATTATATTCAGTGTTTGCTTAAAGCTATAATAAGCTCTATCCGTAAAATGTTCCTGCTACTATATGATTATACCAATACAGTGCTATGAAAATTTTCTCCAAAGAAAGAAAGAAAAATTTTGACAACAAGAAACAATTTATCCGGGGGCTTAAACCCGTATCAAGTTTGTCGCTCCTTTTTATACCATATTTTTTGTTGCACTAAATTCCCTCTTGACCTATGAATTATCAAAAGTACAATTCACAATATTATCTCTATTATTTATTTGAAATGTTGTGACCAAGTTATATTCGAACCAACCAGATATAATTAATTTTATGAGAAACTAAATTTATTTAACCCCAATAATATCTTACAAAACAAGCAGGATATATGCTAAGCTTTAAAGCGTTTATCCGAGGGATTAAACAAATTTAAATCCCCGTCTAAAAGCGTACTTTGTTCGAGCATACTTTTTTATTTGAAATTTTTTGTATAACCTATTATCCGACGCACTTTTGGTATCGCTTTACCTACTTATTATGTTGTATACTGAGAATTTGAAGTGCAGTGGATAAGTTTTATTTAAACTTAACCACTTTTTTCCATTATAAATATAAAATATTGGAAAAAGTCTACTTTGCATATTATCCGAAGCCTAAAATTTTTAGTTTTTATTTGACAAGCTAAATAGCGAAGAATTCGAATAGCTTATTTTTAAATATTATGCTTGTTAAAGTGTAAAATGGATAATTAGAAATGCTTGTTTATTCTTATCTAATGTTTTTTGTGAGCATTTTACACATCACCTATCTGCTTTCAATATTTCTCTCTTCCTCATCCGGAAGTTAAATAATTTAGCTAGCGAAAAATATCATGTTTTAGCATTATGTATTTCGAATTGCAGATGCCCTATTTTCTTGTTTTGTTTTCCCTTTAATGCAATTTAAATTTATTCTAAACTTACCTATCCTATATAGTCCTCAAAATCTACCCAAAACAACTATTTTTTTTTTTCAAAAAGGTTTATAATTTCACAATAAAACATCTGCATAATTTACCAAATTAAAAAAAGAGGAGAAAAAAGAAACCACACCTTCGATAGATATCTGTCACGTTGCACACACATCTCTTATATTCGCGAAGTATAACGCACACGTTCCGCCTGATCCTTTTTTTTTTTTTTATTTTTTGAATGATTCTCTTCAAGGGGGATTTATAGATATCGCGGATGCGCGCGAAGGATAAACAATTTAAGTGATGTGCTCATCGCACAACCCAAAGAAATAAAAATACGCTTGTATATTTTGTTCATTTTTCTTTAGTTCATCCTCTTTGTAATACTTCCATACGTTAAGGTACTCAGCTTTCGAATATACTCGTATATCTGCTCGTGGCTCTGCGTACACATTGTGATCAATTTTCTATCTTCAACGGCCTGCGACAGGCGCGTGCTTCGGTTAAAGGTGTGGCGCGCGAAGAACGATCGTTGGAAATTAAACGGTCAGACTATGGTCACGTGGGCACACTCAGCAAGCGAAATTGTCAATCAAATCAATACAAAACATATATACACCCAGTAAGTACACATCACTGAGAAGGGAGAAGACATATAGACCAAGTTAAGATACAAAAATATATATCTACACGGCATGACAAGAGAACAGAAAGATATAATTAATGATAGCTTTCAATCTGTGATTATTCTTCAGAAAGTTGTGTGGGTGCGCAGAGGGTTTATCGACGAACAAAAACCACAAAAAAAAAAAAAAACAAACAAAAAGAAGGGGAGCGACGCATTTCATTAAACGAATCTTTAATTGAACTTACTCTAGATGTGGTCATGAATGAATATTTTTCGTAGTTTGTAAGTATACCTATGAAAGTATGGTAGGTACCTTTGGTTCCGGAGGTTCCAAGTACTCATATAAACAATACTCTTAGCCCACGCACATGAGACATGATACTATTTTCTATGGCTTGCTATAATTTTATTTTTGTTTTGTCAGACATGAGTCCTCTTCAATAAATCTCAGCTTGAAGTTTATTTTTTTTTTTTTTTGTTAAATAAACATGTAAAAGAACAATCTTTCCGATTGTTTTGTTTTACGTAAGTTATGTGGTGTAATCTCTAATGTCACAGAGTTTCATTTCGGTAGCGCATTATATTGTTTGACATCCTTGTAGTATTTTTGATCAGTTTGCCGATCATGATGATAAATATTACAAAGATGATATAAGACTTTAAAAAATAATGGATGATCAATAAAAAAAAGAAAGGTACAAAATATCTGTTATTTGAAAACGAAAGAACTGATGTGCAAACTTGATTTATGTTAGACTCATAATAAAATTTGTGCAATCGGTAGTTCCAAGTCCTACCAAACTGTTTTAAGTCTGTGACAGGTCAGATTAAGATATGATCAAACTTTTTATGAGGTAGGGGGGGTGGGTTGACCATGATATGAATATTGTATATGACTTCTTATTTTAATATAAGAAATCTCTTCAAATTTATACAATTATCTATCACATGTTTTTTGGCATATGTTAGACTCATAATTATAGTAAGTAATACAAATTATAATATAAAGTAATACCAGTAAAAGATCTTAACGTCTCCAAAAAAGTTCTAAAGATCGCTAAACAGGGTTATAGGCCAGCAAATTTTGTCGGGAAATTTAAAGCAAATGCGTTTAGCCCTCGACAGCAACAATTTGCCTCATCAGTAGAATGATGGATACCAAAAAAGGTATTTTGTCAAATTTAGGAAAACAACTTTGTGAGTTTTCGGGGGCAAATGCATAGATGGTTGTTGAGGGTTGGTGTGGAATCATCGAATCTGAAAAAAGAAATGTGAAATATAAATAAAATAAACAGGCTGACTAAAATGTTAAAATGTTCTTCTTGGTGAAGGGTAAATCAATAAACTGAATAAAAAATATGCACGACTGGATTAGCAGCGGATCTAGGATTTTGCTGTGGGGGGAGGGGGGCTTGGGAGAGCCTGTTTGAGACATAAAGTAATTTAATTTGTTTTTGCTCAAATTAATTTTATAATTTATAACAAAATAATAAAGTTTTAGTTTAGGTTTAAGGTTTTTTTTGTGAAAAACATAAAAATCTATAAATTTGCACGTCAGTATAGAGGGATCGCAAATATTCAGATGCACCTGCATGATTTTCTGAATGCACAGAGAAAAAATCCGATTTTGCATTTCTGATTTGTTGTTCCTAAATTATCCTACGGTTTCAGCCCCAATTGCGAATTTTCGCAAAATTAGCTAAGTTCTAATGGTAAATTGTTTTTTTTTTTTTTTTTAATTTGGCATGTTAATTGTTAAGCCCCGACCAAGTTTTTCAGTTATCTCTTCCAGTTTTAGCCCCAAAACTTTCTCAAGCCCCAAAACTTTGAAATGAGGTTAGTTTTAATGGAATTATTTTTATTAGTCCCGAGCTGTTTTTTTTTCGTCCCAATTTTCTGTCATTGTAAATTATTTGTAGCCGCGAACTTGTTTTTTTGTACAATTCCTTTCAGGCTTTAGCACAACCAACCAACATTTGTGGCTTAGAAAAAAATACGTAACATATTTGATTTTATTTTATCACAAAAAAACTATGCATGCAAATCTTAAATGCAATAATTTTTCAATAACTTAGAAGTATACCGAATTGCAAAACACTGACAAAATCATCTAAAACCAATGATGAAATATTCGGAAATAGCAAAAAAAACGGCAATTTGCTCAAAAAAAAAAATTATTTGTTGGCAAAAACGTGGTATGAAGTCAGTGTTATATTTATTTGAATTGTTCTAGGGATGGCATCTAACCATTCTAGATGAACTGAAACAAAAAATTTTATTTTTCCTCTAGGAAATCACATAAAAATGCTTCACACAAAAATTTGAAGCAAATCCGTCCAACCGGTGAGACTCTTGCTTGACGACGGACGAAAAAATTTTGTATGACACAAAACCAATACACATAAATTTATCATGACTAAGTAAACATGTAAGACTTCTTAGAAAAAAAATTGAACGTGTATTTTTTTTTATTCTTAACTCTAGATCAATATTGGCCAACTTTGAGAGATTCGTAAATTAAACAAAAAATTGACCAGAAAATTTTTTATCCAAAATGATTGTACGTTTTAGAGTAATTTGGTTATTCAATTTAAATATATATACTGAGTTAATTATAAGTTGATTCAGAAACGAGTGTCACTTGCGTAACAATAATATGTGGTGAATTTCTTCAACAAAACAAAATTGTTATCAAATCACCAATGATCGGGAAATAAAAACAACAATTAAATCAGACATTATTTTATAAAGAGTTTAAAAATAATTCTGATCGCAAATACACTTGCGAGCAAAAAAATGGAATCACTCAAGTTCGCATTCTAAAAACAACAATTGCGATGGATTCAATATCTATAATTAATTGTTAATGGGCTCGTCTTAAACCTTATATTTAAAGCTTCAAATTAAGTGTAAAATCATAAAAATTCCATAGGATAGTTTTCGTGCTATCCGCCATAATAACAAAATATATATACTTGTTAAACTAGGCAAGAGTTTGAAACATTGGTACGCAACAAATGCGCTCATTATTGGTCTTTGGTTTGCGCTGTTTAAAGTGAATTGCAACATATCTTGACCTATTTGGCATCCTGATCTTAGGAACAAAATGGAAACCACTCCTGTAGAAGTAAGTCAAGTTGTCACACTACTGCAACAAGGAATAAACCAATGAATTGTGGCCCGTCAACTCGGTCTAAGTAAATCTTGCATATCAAAGATCTACGGAAGGTTCAGACAAACTTGTTGGTTAGTGTAAAAGCCATGATCTCTGTGACATTGTATGTTATGACTGATTCATCGTGATGGTGTTTCTCCGAAATTGTGCTTTGACTAGCGTTGACGTCCAACAATAGCAGAGACATGTACGATAAAGACTCTTTAGTAAGTCGACAGTTAGGAGACGACTTAAGGAAGTAGACATTACCTCAAAATGTCCGTCCATGGGTTCAAAATTACCTGCAACTCATCGACAAGTTTGAGTATGATTTTCACTATGCACTACAATTGGGAAGTTGAGCAATGTAGGCGATTTACCTTCTCGGATGAGTACAGAATTTGTCTCCATGGAAGACAGGGCATCTGGTTACGCTGCCTCTATACCATAGCTTCCATCCAGACACATTCAGCACTCATCCGAGAACGTAAATCACCTACATTGCTCAACTTCCCAATTGTAGTGCGTAGTGAAAATCGTACTCAAGATTGTCGGTGAGTTGCAGTTAACTTTGGTAGCGTGGTGGGATATTTTAGGGTAAGGTCTGCTTCCTTAAGTCGTCTCCTAACTTAGCATTAACAAAAGACTCTTTATCGTACCTGTTTCTGCTCTTGTTGGGCGTCGATCTCAGTCAAAGTACGATTTCAGAGAAACGTCAACACGATGAATCAGTCATAACACCGGTGACATACAGATCCTGGCCTTAACACTTATTTAAAAATTTCTCTGAACCTTCGGTAAATCTTGGATATTCAACATCGGCTTAGATGGAGCTGACGGGCCAGAGCACATCGGTTGTTTCCTTGTTGTCCTTGACTATCATCTACAGGCGTGGTATCCATTTTTTTCTAAGATCAGGAGGCCAAATAGGTCAAGATATGTTGCAATTCACTTTAAACGGCGCACTGAAAACCAAAGACCAACAATGGGCGCATTTATTGCGTATCAATGTTTCAAACTCTTGCCTAGTTTAACAAGTATAATTTGTTATTTTTGTTATTATGGCGGATATCGCGAAAAATATCCAATGGATTTGAATGTCTTTTCTCTTATTTTAAAGTTTTAAGTTCAAGCTTTAAAACGAGACTATTAACAATTAATTAAAGATATTGTATCCATCGCGATTGCTGTTTTTAGAAGGCCAACTTTAAAGATTCCATTTTTTTGCTCGCGAGTGTATATTGCTTAAAAATTATATCACATCTGTAACAAATTGACATTTACAACTGAGTCTATCTGTTTTTTTTTTTTTTTTTGTCAAATATTTGTATTTCTTGATGTGAGATTAACGGTGGAGACACAGAATTTTCTAAGGATATTCTTCCATATAAAAGAGTATCTAACACATTTTTGAAAAAAAATATGTAAATTCATATTGGAGTGAAAAATTATAAATATAAATTCTACTTTACAAAGAAATAAGTATTTCCCATTTATTGTTAAGTTATATCACGCTTCTATATGTTGATAAATAACCATTATAACTAACTTTATTTATGTTATTTAACTAATCCGTAGAACTCATATAAATCGTGACATTAATCTGTCACACAAGTAACAATTTCATTCTAAAATTTGAAATAGTTTTTCATCGTTTGATTTTACACTGTGGAACTGAAAATCAATAACAACTTAAAAGTGCACTTTTGACACAGAATGTGTCATAAATAGTCTTTATGCAATATTTAACATTTTACTAGTTTCCTTAAGTCACACAGGTCACACCCAAAATGCGACTGAAGTAGATCCCATATAACTTAACTACGATAGCAATAATTAATTGTGTGTATTGATTTAGAATATTTATCTTTGTGATCAATGTATAAAATCATGAGTAGATATTTGTGTCACACACGTAACATTAAAAATTATTACTTATATTGACCTTCCAGTTTGTGAAGATTAGCGGAATGTTATGTTTTATCTGTGGACCAACTGGCGATTTAATTAATTGAAAATATGTGATTTTTCATGAAAGATTGTGAAACGTATTAATATTTCATTTCTAGTTGTTTGAGTAGGTTAAAAGTCAAAAATCCATATTTGTTTGTATTTAATAGAAGTAGAGACTTATAAAATCCATATTTAATACAAGTGGAGACTTATACTAAAGTCAAAATTTAGCTATGAATTCAATGAGTTATATATGTATCCTTTTTACAAACCCGTATGTATGTAAAATTTTAACATACCTAATCCTGATGTGATCTATGCTCTAGGTGACACGAAAGTGAAGTGAGATCGTGCTGATGATATTGCTTATGACATTAAAAAAAACTTAGGTTTGACCAATATGCAAAGATATAAGTCCACATCAGAGGTAGGTAAGGTTTATATAAATCTAAGTACCAACTTATCATTCTGTCATCTGTCATGTTAATCATTTTCGTGATGGAATTTCATGACTTTTTTTTTGTTTTTTAATAAATAATTTGTAGTAACGAGAGATCCATATGGATTTGTCATAATTTATATACCTACTGTTTCATGTTGGGTAGTATCTTCTTATCCACACTTTTACCTAGACGTATAGGGTAATGGTATAGGTACTACCTGAGAAAAAAGTAAACAACAAATAAGCAAAAATCATGCGAGAAGCTGCGCGCTAAAGTTTCTCCTGCGCAAACCACACACATATTGGTGTAGGTATGTACATACATATATTTCGAGAACAATACTCGTAGTCGTATTATAACTTTTTTTTCGCTGTTCATTATATACTCTCTTCACTGCTCGCATATCGGCCTTACCGGCTTGATCACTGATCAAGCCAGCACACAATTTATTTTTATATGTTATTATATACTCGAATGGCATACACTCTATACGTATAGATTTACTACATGGATTTATATACAAACTCGCAACTGGATTGGAACGAAACGGGTCGTCGTCGTCGTCGGGCGTATCAACTTGGGAAACTTGATTTGTGTAAATAATAAAAACGACGACAACAACAACAACCATCGTCTACGATCCAGCAAAAGCGAGCGGTGTGTCATTTACTTTGTCGCGCCGTTGGCGTCGAAGATACGCGAGTAAATAAATTTGTAATTTTTATTCGCTCGCGCCGCAGACGATCGCAGAGTCGTACTGACTGTGCTGTTCTGTGAGTATAACAACAATCGCACGCTCACATAGCTGTTGAAGCTTTGATTGGCCATCATCATCATTATCCGTCGCTTTGTATTGTTTAATTCGTAAATTTTTTTTGTTGATATATAATTTTTTTTTATTTGAGTAGCCAGCCACGTTGGATTTTATATGCGTTGTGTGTTCGAATATTGGTTCGGCCACACTTGAAAGTGTTATGTACCTTCATACTGGATGGAGTTTTAGGTACGAGTATAGGTATATAAAAAAGTTACGACAGCACTTGAATGGGCTTTAGCAACAGGGTGCCACTATTACTTTGTGCCTCTTGAAACCATTTTTTTTTTTTTCAGTTTACACTTGGACGGTCCATTGAACGTCCATAAGTAAGTTTATAAGGAGATTCAAACATCTGCCTGGTTCATAAATAAATTGGTCAATGAACAAGTCGAGTACGAGTACATGACAAGTTTTAGAATGCTGGAGCGAATAATAATTGAGTCTGGTAGACAGAGGTGGATTCTGAGTTTTAAGAGTCCTAGGCGCATAACACAAATTTGACAAAAAAAAAAAACACAAATGCTGCTGTATGTTCAGATGCTGACAAAAAAGGGAATGTTAAACATTTGCAATACTAGAAATTGTAAAATAACTTAGCTTTAAAATTAACCCAGTCACTTGGTTAATTGGTAATTTCAACTGAGTATATTGGCTAAATTTACTTTAATAGAGTACTCCCAGAGAGTTTTTTAAGAAGGTTTTCTATTTTTACCCGAGTAGCTCCGGGAGAGAAATTATTTCGGGTATTTTTAAACGAGTTGCTCGGTTGTCTTAACCAACTTTTTTCTAAACATGTTGACTTGGATGTTTTTAATCAAATTATTCCATAGTCTATAGGAAACGAGTAAGTTGGTTGTTTTTTTTAACCAAGAAATAGGTAATATTCACCCTGAAGAGTATCTGCTTGAGATAAGTAAGTCAATATCACTGCAGTTTTGCAGTTTGATTAAAAGTTGAGTTTGATTAAAAGACTTTCCGGCCCGGAGCATTATGGTGTTACACATGACCCAGTAGAAGACAAATGCGGTTAAGAGGCTATTTTACTGCTATTCTTCGGATCATCTAGTTAAATGGGTTTGCTTATCTATAGTAACTTAGTACTATAGTAGTTGTGCCAACAAAATCTTTCCTTTCCTTCTATTCCTTCTAACTAGTGCCGTGCATTGCATTTAAAAGACCTGCGGTCTTACAGGCATATAGTTAAAATTATTATTAAGTTATTATATTTACTTCTCTGGTCAACATTTGAATAATCAATAATAAAAAATAAATATCTTGGCGAAGCAGCTCGTGAAGAATCAGGGCCTAATGATTTACAACATTCAACCATTCCTGTGTGCCCCTTTTGCCAGGAATGGACAATTTTCATGCCGTATCCGAATGACAAGTGACATTCTTGGAGGATTTTACAATTCCTCGCAAGAGCCAGTAGACCTGAAAAAAAACTTTTTAGTTCTTAGATGGACGAGGCTGAGATTTGAACCCAGAGCTCCAGTGTGACAGTCCAACGCTCTAACAACATTACGGTACGGGCTTCTATAAATTAATAAAAAAAAAAAAATTATGACAGGCAGATAGGCACTTGTCGATTCCCGAAGCAGTAGGTTTTTGCGTTGGCTGATCAGTGGATTATTTGAAAAAAGTCTCCAATTTTCTATATGTACGAAAAATGGCTTTCGAGTTTGTGTTTCTTTGTTTTTGCTGTTGTTTATCTTTCATTATGCTATGGCTCTTTGTGATGTTTTGTTTTTAAATAGTCTTTTGTTTGCAGTTGTTTAAACTCTCCATTAATATTTTCTCCGCTATGTTTTCGCAAGAATTTTATTGACTAGAGACCACAACTCAATTTCACACCTCTGTGGTAGGTATTGTTAGCGAATAGATCTTGAGCTGCACTGCACGAATATCAGATGCCTTATCTAGTTTATCTTTCTTATTGCCAGTATTTTCAGACAGCCAAAATCGATTGGTAGTCCTTTAAGCTCTACTACTATTTTCATAGAATGAGACTTAATTAATTTTCTATTTTAAGATTGAAAAGAAATTTTGTAGCATAATTAAACTTGGAATCGAATTATTTTTTTTTTCGTCATAGTATTCTTCAGGGCTTTATCGAAATCGATACTAAAATTACCTTGGTGTTCAAAAATTTAAAACTAAAGATATCTTCCTTACTAAAAATTTGTCTTATTACCAACCGATACAGACCTGCTTTAATATGTTAAAATACACACCATCCATCTAAGACGGATCAGTATTTCAGAATGTAGAAAGTGAATATGTATATAAATTTGAATACGATAATAATTTCCATAACAGTACCTTTTCAATAAGTGACAAAATGAAGCTTTCTATTACAACCCACCACACCAACTTATATACGAACTTCAGGACAATTGGACTGTGAATGCCTGGGATGTCCTGTATAGGGAAAACTTTTCCTTGCTGTGTCCTAGGGTATTGAAACGGAAAATTGGTCGATGAAAGTTTTACTCCCATTCCTGGGTTTGTCTATCTGTATCTTCAATTCTATACATCACGGATACCAATAGATATACACACCTATCACATACTAACAAACATATATAAGATATGTATTTATGTGTTCTAATATTTCAAAAGGTTTTTGTTATTACTCAATTGGCCAATGGTACCTTATGCCACTATACTCTTGGCCATGTCCTGCCAACTGCATGTTGTGTTATGATGCTGCAGGACTCTGACTATAAGAGAGATGACGAAGACAACATCATATTCGTTTTGTAATACATAGACATACACTATATCTACCTATAACTCTAATACCTATACAAGATTCGCACAGAATGTTGAACTTTCCTATAAGAGAAATCTATTACAAATGTGTAGATAGATAGATATTATTTTCTATCAATGTTTGCCGTTTGGTCCTTCTCCTATAAAGGTATTATGTATATGAAGTAAAGTATTGGTCGAGTTTATGTATGAAAAGAGAAGAAATGGCAGAGATAAATCTAATATAAATGGAAAAGTTTATATGATGGGAGAAGGGCCGATATTGTAACATTTATATATTTTCAAAGTTTGTATAGATACCATTTTGTTGGGAATTGAACGAAGCCCATGAGCCGTCCGTATCTATAGTGTAGTATAGTTGTTTGAACTGATGGAAACTTCACTTTAGAAATGTTAAACCCAGAGAAATAATATAGAATAGACCTACCTAAAATTTGAATCGAAATGGACGATTTATGATATTTTATTATTAAAACTATAATATGGAAAACATTTTTCAATATATATCCAATTTTTGGATTGACTTTAATTTTATTTCATAATTAATGTAAATCCTTGTTCCTACTTTACTTAAAATCTGTGTTTAATAAATTTAAAGGTAGTAAGGCCCATTTAATGTGCGCTATAGCTATATAAAAAAAAATAATAATTCATTATCTATTAAACCTCTAGGAAGGTACTTACATAACCCAAATTATAAAAAAAATCCTAAATTGTCGGTATAATTTTTAGCTTTAATGTAAGTGCAAACATTAACAGCCATTATAATAAAAACAGCGCTTAACTCACCTGTAACTTTCGAGCTCTCGTGTAGGCATGTATGAAGAGATAACTCGTGAATTAAAACGTAAGTATATTTACTTTTCTTAGTTAACCCTTCGCCTCGTAAGTGGCAGAAATCTAACTTTAAATTCACGAGTTGAAGATAAATCGCCGCTAGCTCCGCCAATTAATATGGGGTAACAGTTTGTGTAGTAGCCCGTAGCGTAATGGTTAGTGCGTTCGACTGTCACGCTGGAGGTCTGGGATCGCTTCCCAGCCTCGTCCACCTAAAAACTAAAAAGTTTTTTTTTAGGGCTACTGCCTCCTGCGAGGAATTGACAAATCCTCCAAAAGTATCACTTGTCACGAATAAGTGCTTCTCGTCTAGCCGTTCAGATTCGGCATAAGATTGTAGGTCCCTTCCATTCCTGTCGAAAGGCGCCCACAGGAATGGTTGCGAGTTGTTAGTCACCAGGCCCTGGTTCTTCATGAGCCGTTGTGCCACCCGATTTATTTTTATTTATTTATAACAGTTTGTCTGTTTAGTTAAATTGACTTTGTTTGAGGTTTTGAACCTCAAGCTCTAAACCGTATTAAGAACTTTTTGAATCATTAAAGAATAAAAAAATGTACCACTGAATCGCAAGAATTTATAACTTATATAAAACAGAAAATTCGCCCAATAGCTCATGCATTTCTCAAAGAATTGGCACTCTTGTTATATTTTTGGTATAACTTGAAAACTAAGCTGAAATTGAGAATTTAACTTGAGAAACTTTTTGTTGAAAATTACATTTTCTATCAAAAACATTGGTTACAAAAAATTTATAAAAAAAATGAAGCAAACAAATTTAACAAAAACCGAGCTAAAAAAAATAGAAAAATCATTGATTTTAGTTTTTTTTTTTACTAAACTGATCATAAACGTTTTTTGTGTAAAGATAGACGCAAAACATATTAAAATCATCAACCCATTTTCTGGATAGGTAATATTAAATTTACCAAAGAAAATTAATTATTTTTACAAATGTTAAAAATGTGAGGGACTTCGTGTACCTATACAATATTTAGTCGAAATCAATGTAGCAGTTAATGAGAAATTTTAAAATTAAAAAAATAAATCTTTTTCAAGCCAGTTGGCTACATACATTGACTGTCAAATTCCTATACGTGAATATGATGTGACGTAGGCGGCACGCAACTTGTAAGCAAGTTGCTTTTAAGTATCTTACTGGTCACGTTCAGCTTTTACTAGGATAGCCTATCTAGGATTCGAAATACACATTTTTATTGAATTTGCTTTGGCTTTGGACTTCGATATTTTCTTACTTCAACGCGTTAACAAAAAATGACGTAGAATTCTGCATCAAGTCTGTCAAGTCTTGCGATATAGTCAACACAAAATACTGCCAATGCGTTAACAGACTCTTCTGTCTTGTCAAAGTAACATGGATTTGCATTCATCTTTTTCAAAAAAATTCTATTTTTATTTTTTAAATAATAATAAAAAAAAAAGGATTTTTTGGAGGTTTTTTAATCCATTATCATCGTAGCCATCCTTTAATGGAATTTGACAGTTCCTACGTTGACAGAGAGATAAGAAACTGTATTAGTATTATGTCGTACGAGGAATATTTCGTTCCAAATGTCACACAAAAGCGCTTAACTCACCTTTTCCCGCGCAAAAAATTTAATCTCAAAAAATTCAGATATATTTAAGTTTTTCAATGAATCTCCGTAGCAATCTTTCAATTTAATTCGACAGTCTATGGCTTGACAAAACGGTGAAATAATGTTCCAATGTTACCCGAAATCCCTAAAACTCTCATTTATCCCAAGCAAAAAATATACTCTCAAAAAATTAGGATTTTTAAGAGATTTTGTATAACTCATCATAATCATAGCCATCCTTCTATCATATTTTGACAGTTGCCTATTTTGGAATCTATCTATATCGCTTTATATAGAAGTCTGGACGAGGCCACTGTCTTCTCTATACTGGCTTCCTAACTGGTTTCCCAACTGGCTTCGAAAACGGCAAGCCAGTTGACGACAGGTTTGTATGTGTTAGAAAAAAAAATTTAAATGTATTGTAACTTGTAAGCCAGTACTGGCTCGTGTGGCTTCAGGGTAAGGCTATGATTTTTTAAATTTAAAGCATACTAGAAAAAAATATTCAAAAATAAATTTTGTGCTAGTCTTATTGCTAACGGGTTTGATTCAAATTTAGTATTTAAAAATAAAGGAGATTCGAATTTTTTCCTTTTTCTCACCAAGAAGGGGAAGCGCGACACAATTAACTTTCTCGAAAGCGGATCCACGAATTTGATTAAACTTATTAAATGAAAAAAGGGCTTTGACATTTTTTTTAATTGAAAAAATTGCCTTATTTTGTTGTTGTACCCGCATATCTTGTACATTTTGCACACACGTTCTTCTAAGAAGAAGGTTAACACTTATTATATTTATTCAAAATATTTACCAAATTTTATTTTCTTAAAAACTGCTTTGTAATCTTAGGATTTCTCTGAAACAGCTTACCTAATTTTGATTAAATTAAAAAAAAAAATTTGTTTTATATAAAGTAAACAATTTTTTCCTATAGAATCAACTACCTTGTAATAGAATGTTGTTCTTTTTACTTTCGACTTTTTCACCATGCAAATGATTATGAAATAATAATTTTTTTTTTGTTATTAACAAAAATCGAAACAAAAGTCTTCTGTGGTTTAGGGCTGGCAAGCAATGTTTTAATTCAGATGAAATGGTTGTCTTTAGTAGAATAATATGTGTAATTTTAAAAATCGTTTTGTTTCATTTTAAGATGAATCATAATGGTCCTTCAAGCCATAATTTCGACTTCGTGATAAAATACCCAAAATATTTATGAACAGCTTGAGTTTTTCAAAACCCCACAGGAAATTTTTTCCTGCGTTCGCGTCTGCTCAAAGTTATAAATTTCTTATAGCCCAATCAAATTATGTAGGATTTTATTTATGTTCTTTAAAAAGTATCTACAGTGATTTCTGGTTCGGATGGACATTGGATGAGATAAACTTGAAAACCCATTTTTAAAATCGAAAATTTGATGTTTTTCAACAATACCTTTTTATAGGAAGGAGCTATCAAAAAATTTGTTAAGACAAGAATTGTAGATTTTAACCTACAAAACAAAATATAAATAACTACTCTGCGACTCATAGTGGGTGAGAAAATCGAATAAACGCTTTAAAACGCCTTTTTCAAAATGGCGGACGATGCAGAAGGTTTTTTATTGGAAAATTGTGGTTTTAGAATCCCAAAATAAAGCAATAAAATTCTCCTCCCGAATTTTTGTAGATATTTTTGCTTATTTGATTAGACTATTATGCCAACGAAAACAAAATTGAAATTAACATTAAACTTAATGGCCCTAAGTAATAAACGAATTCGGAGCCCAATCTAGCTTAAATTCGACTTTTTTGTATGAGATTTACTCGACTTTAGGCTAAATTCCAGTCTATAATTTTGTTTATTCCCTACAACCAATATCTTTTAATGTTGATCTATACAAACAAAATTCGGCGTAGACAGGTACTCTCTCTTAAATAATTTAAACAAAAACTAAAGTTCAATATCCTTTTTTGATATCATGCAACTTTCGAAATTCGTATAAAATCATAGCCATATTTTTAATATTTTTATATACTTTTTTTGTAAGGTTATTGTTTTAAAAATTGTATAGGTATATGATGCATAATATATACCTATTATATATTCAGCTATAAGTTAGTAACAACACGACTGATGGTGTAAATTGACATTATTTTTTTTTTTTTCTTTTTCATTTTTGTTGTTTTACAATGAAAGCCTGTCACCCTCAACATTCACTGAAAAATGAATATGCGCATATACATACAGTATGTAATATATACGAGTAGGTAGGTGTATATTGTTTATACATTTATATGAAAGCATTGTTTTATTTCCCTGTGACTATAGTTATTTCAACACGCGCGAAATAACAAATAATAATTGGCTGACTAATATAAGTCTCCACTATTTTTTTTTTCTCTCTCTCGCTTTTTTTTTGCATTTATTGTTATTTGTTTTTTGTGTTTTGTATTATTATTTTTTTTTTTTAATTTTTTGTCAACCCCAAGGCAAAGTACTGACATCATTTTAAATGCATACATTGTGTCATTTATGATGTTTGTAGTACAATAAATTGTTTCATATACATGATGATGAAGTCCCCTACGCAGGGGAAGAACAATTGTACCTACCTACAGTCTATATTACTATACTCTGTTCAGTTCGTATTTTCAGTACAGGAAAGATACTAAGAATGGTAACTTTTTGGTATGAAAATAAAAATATTAAAAAGTAATTAATTTTATATTATACAGATATATTCTTATGTGTGTATATGAACTATGTAGAATTTTTTTAATAATTTTGAAACACACAACTTCGTTCATCTATGTACATGTAGGTAGATATATAGTGTTTATTAAAAATCGATAAGTTGGTGACACATGAATTTACTAATTAAAAAATAAGCAATATCTCTAAGGGACCTTTATTATTACGACTAAAATAACCAACCTATTTTTTTAGTGACAAATTTTAAGATTCTTTTTTGTTTTATTTTGCGAGCGGGTCAGAGTTTGGAGTTTCGAAATTCTTTATGACCAAAATATTGTTATTTTCAGATAAATGTTGGTGCTTCAATCTATCTTTTATAAGTTTTTTTTTATAATTGTCAATGAGTTTTTGATTCCATACCAAGAATCAAAATTTTTTGTATTTAAGAACTGCTTCACTTACATAAAGGAGTCATAATGCCTTAAAAGAGACAAAAGGATTTAGTAAAATAAATAATAGCCGTGTTTTTTGGGAGAGTGACTAGCCACTCAGTAAAAGTTTTTACACGGAAAACACAAACAAAATTTTCTTTAATAATTTGTTTTGTTATTGTGTTGCGTGTAAACATTTTGCTGAGTTGCTAGTGACTCTCTCAAAGAACACGGCTAATATTAAAAATAATGGTACACTTGGGGGCGTATACGTACTTTTTATATTGAATTTTGAATACCTTATATTTTTGGAAAAACGTAGCAACTGTTCATAGTTGTCTTTTTATCAATTTATAGATATAAGGACGGTAGAAGAAAAATCATTCCACTTTTGTGCATATTCTATGCTAAGTTTGTGCATATCAATTTTTAAAATACAGAATTGTCTTCATGCAGAATTTTGTATAACCAGGATTTTAAATTACAGCATTTTTGTATACGCAGTTTTTTAAAAACAAAATTTTGACCTTACCGCATTTCGACCACAACGTTTATTTTTCAAATATGCACTTCATTTGGTAAAAACCAAAGATATTTCAAACTTTAATTCTATAACCCTTTAAATGAGATACACCTAGACTTTTATCCACAAATGATGAAGCCAAATGCCTTTCAATCCAAACTGCACGTAATGCTGTATCATTCAAAACCTCTTGAGCACCGTCGAAATGTTTCATGTCTTTCGTTATTTTACCGTTATTTCCATAAACAATGCTCTAGTGAAATAGCCAGTTGCATTCCTCCCCTTAAACAATTCAACCATAATACTCGCGCTTCTAGGAATGCCCATCAGTTTACCCTTGAGCCCAATTTCGGACGTACTGTTAAGTACAGAGATTCTTTCTTTAGTCGCACTACTCGAATGTGGAATGCTCTACCCAGCTCAATTTTCCCCTCCCATTGTGATCTACAGACGTTCAAAACCAATGTGCATCGGTATCTCCTTTTAAATCCCCTCCAATCTACCTAATCGCTCGTGCTGTGTATATCATCTTATTTTAAATATAACAAAAAAAAAAAAAAGTTGTTTGATTTTTTTTTAAATAAAAACGATAGCCATGGAAAAATTAAGTTTTACAAATTTTATAACCAAAACTTCAAAAAATAAAAAAAGAGAAAACCTTAAAGAAATGGCTTCAACTTTAACGCACATTATTTGTGTTCCATAGTGCAATTTACCCTTTTTTACATTGAGCCTATTGTTTCCAAACCGGAAACACTGCTTAGGTCAGTAAAGGGTTTCCATACGTGATGAAAATGAACATTCAGTTCATAAATATAAAGCTAAGTGTACAAGTACATACATACATCTCTATTTATATAGCTGTTACTGATTTTCTCACGGCTTTTTTATTTCTTGTGTTAACTTAACTCCCACTAATTTCACAAATAATGTCTCCAAAACGTATTAGCGCCTTACCCGAAGCTCCATTCATTTTATGAATTGGCTTCCCGCAGGAGGCCATCATCAACAACCAACAACGACCGACGACATAGACAGTGTTGATTCACTTTCTGAAAGACATAGGTGCCATCAGCCAACATACATTCTCTCTCATCGAAATCACCCCCCCCCCCTTCCCCCCCAGCACAAAAACTATCTTTGAATATGAGAAATGGCAAATGGAATAACCATCATACATAAAGAAATGAAATCTATTGTGTGTCCCATGAATAATGAGACATTTTAAGAATTTATGGACAATTGCTTCACCACAATGAGTTCGGTTTCTTTCGGGTATCTTAAGGTACCTATACTTGTAGCTAAACATATAATCTTTCTCCCATTCGCCCGCGCGATTAAAAGTGAGAATTGCTTTAGATTGCACAATGCATACTAACACCACAACTACTCTACTCCACCATCATCATGCACAGATGATCTGGCAGAAAGCTGGCGATGGCGCGCGAAGACGACCAGCGCCAGTTCAGTGCAGCGCATGCATCAGTTAGTAAGTTTGAGACAAAAAAAAAAAACTTAGACGAACTAAAATCGTGAGTCCGATGGGACTGAAACTGCAGTTGTAAAAAAAAAAAATCTAAAATTGAATTCACATAACAGTCAATGTGAATTTCATCCATTAATGACTTATGAAATTACCAAACACAGGGCTGTCGCTTGAACAAAAATTAAAATACCTTTACCTTAATGGATAACATGCAAATCAATCAATCAAGTCAAAGTAGATGCCAATGTGCGTCAAGTAAGGGAAGCCACACATTTGCCCATGAAAAAGTAAATAGTTTGTCATTAATTAGCGGTTTATTAATTTGTGTGAAATTCGACTTTGTCGTTCAATGTTTTCTACTATTATTATTGTTGTTGTTTTGCAGTTAACGATTTGAATTAAAGTTAGCGAAGCGCCTAATCAATTAGAAGAAAAACTTTCTAATTATTAAATGGTTATATTTGCTTAATTAGTTGTTCATTAAATGTTACAATTTAAATGTTATCGAAAAGGTGCTTCGCTTACTTGGCATCAAGTTAACAGAAGAACAAATAAAAATTACACAGAAAAGATTATTTTAATCGCCTAATTCGCTAATAAGAATTCAAACAAAAAACGTCTCACGTTTTACATAAAATTTGTCATAATATTGTTAAACGAAGATTTAATTAATAACGTTGTATTGCTTAGAGTATTTTAGAAGAGCTTTTTCACTTAAAAACTGCTACTTGGCATAACTGGACGACAAAAATATATTTCTAGAACTTTTTCACTTTGGTTTGGCGTTAGGCAATAATACCCAAGTGAAACGAAAAATCCCATACAAAAATGACATGATGAAATCATAACCGAAAAATTTCGTTGTGCTTTTCGTTCTGTGGTACGCTGCCCTACCAGCGAATTTGATGACTATATCAGATTGTTTTGACAAGTCTCCACTCTCTTCTCACACAGAATTAATTGCCTGAACCATTAATTGTATGCGGAAAAATGACATTTGAGTTTGTTCGTGTTTTTATTTGTTGTTTCTTTTGTTACAGCATGGGTTTTCTTTGATTTTTTCGTTAAATTTTATTTTATTTATTTTCAATTTGTGAAACTCTCCCTGAATATTTTTTTTCCTTTTTAAGTTCTTAAATAAAAGAACAAAATTTTTTGTGATTTTCGTTCAGCAGTACGCTGTGCGACCAGCTTTATTGATGATTATACCACATTATTTTGAGAAGTCTCCACCAGGGATGGGTCTTTTTGAAAAAAATTCCGAAGTAGATTAAAAAAAAACGCAGTAGATTCATTTTTATCGCAGTAGATTTTTATATTTTTAAAATATAAATAAAAAGTTACATAAATAATCATGTAAATAACTTAGGCCTGTTTCCTGATACGAATCATAAATAAGTTCAACATAAACGCGTATGTTCTACTTTTTCCACAGCACAAACTGTCACATAAGATCTAATGTTGAACTTAAATATTTAAGGTTCGTTTCAGCAAATGGATGTTAATATAATAAACTTAACATTCATTCCTCTTTTAAAAAAAACTCTCACTTGCCTTCAAAGAATAGCCAAAAGCCATTAGTGGCGTTCAAATTTTTGTTAGAATGAGATTGACTGCATTCAGAGATAGAATCAAACAAATAATTTCTGTATTACATTTACATATTAAATGTTTTTTTTGTAAAACAAGAAGTGCAGTAGATTTTTTTAAAGGCAGTAGGTCTTTATTTTCGTAGAAAATGCAGTAGATCTACTTCAATTGCAGTAAAGTCACAACCTTGGTCTCCACTCTATTTTCACACAGAATAAATTGTCCGGATCATTAATTGTGTGGTGCGAAAAATGACATTTGGTTTTGTTCGTGTTTTTATCAGTGCTGTCTTAACAGAGTGACGAATGGGGCTAGTATTTCGGGCTCGATTTAATATATATTCAATATAAGTCGACACAGTCAAAATTTTTACGAGAAGTGTTGGTCGAAGTTTTCTATATAAATTTTATTTCAAAATATGTGGGTCAAAACAAAAGAAAGGGGCTACTGCCTCTTGCGAGGAATTGACAAATCCTCCAAGAGTATCACTTGTCACGAATAAGTGCTTCTCGTCTAGCCGTTCGGAATCGGCATAAAATTGTAGGTCCCTTCCATTCCTGTCGAAAGGCGCACACAGGAATGGTTGCGAGTTGTTAGTCACTAGGCCCTGGTTCTTCATGAGCCGTTGTGCCAACCGATTTTTTTTTTTTTTTCAAGAATAATTATTAAAATCTTACTTAATTTTACAATTACTCCCATTGTAATATGTACTCACATCGACAGCACTGGTATTGAATGAATATAGAAAATGAACGCGGTAGCGGTTTGCGAGTCTTGTTCTACTCTTAATAAATGTCCGCAAAATCGTTTCTCTTTACTTTTTTTTCGCTCAAAGTTGCAGCAAAACGCTTAACCATAAGCCCGGTAGGGTATTCATATAGACGTAGGTATAAAAGTACCAGGTATAGCAGAGCTCAAAATAACGACCGCATTTCATATTTTACACAAAGTTCGCACAACGTTTACATTACATTCTTGGATTTCGAAGCATAGCTATAGCAACGTATTGGATTGGGGCGACCACACTCCAACCGGGATCAATAGGCGAGTAATAGAAATTCATAAATTGATATTTTATTAATAAATCCACGCTTCAGCTAGAGGAGGATATATCTAAAACAGACAGGGAGGTAAACGTACCCAAAGTTAAGGGGTATACGGTGATGTTTTCATATCACAAATGAGTGATGAACTGCCCACGATGATGATGGCGACAACAACCACTGTGACTTCGATGGAATATATGGTGGTGGTGGCGACGACGACAACAACAACAACAACATCGACGACGACGCCGATGGTGGTGACGGTGACGTTGGTGGTGGTGCTTGCTAACCACCACCGACCGGAGAGACATAAAACTGCGGCAGCAGATGATGCGGTTATTAATTTGATACCAGGTCTTATGGTACAATTAGATGGAAATGCCTGACAATATATCGAGAACGATGGACGGACATATCGTCGTCGCTGTCGTTGTTGTTGTTGGAGTTGCAGTCAAATATCACCTCTATATAGGATGATGTCAACATTCATTGTGGCTAAGAGTCTTTGAACGGTCTCAATTGTTACCAACATTTTTATAGAGCTGTATTTGATACCTTGAGGGTAATAGACTTTCAGTAGCTATCATATTGTAATCGAAATAGAAAAAAAAATTGCTTTTCATCATGATTATAACCATCATCATCATAATCATCATAAGTATAAATCAAAGTTTATGTTTTGGGTCAAGATGATCATAATGAATAGTAATGGATCAACACTCATGACAACATACAGGGCTTCAGAATGGTGACAATAAATTAACTTTGTGTCCTAATAAGTATAGTAAGCTATTTATGCGAAACGATAAAATTATGTAGTCTCCAACAGCAAAACTATGCTTCAAAACTACAGTGGAGAGTTTCATTATTTGCAGAGTTTGTCAAAAATTAAAGAAACCCTTGATGTAATTACTAAACAACAACTTTCAATTTTAGTTATTGCTCCGAGCAATAAAAACGAAAGTGGAGACTTTTCCTAATAACCTGCTACAATTATGAATGGAGACAATCTATGAACTCTGTATATTAATAAATATAGTAATTTGTTTCTGCGAAAACCTAATTGTCTGTGATCTCTAACAATTCAACTAATTTACTTTAAAAACACAGTGGAAAAATTAAAGAAACCTGTGATGTAATGAATAAAACAGCAAAAAAAAACATGCGTAATTCCTAACTGTCAATTTTCGGCACCAAATTAATATCCAGGCAATGCATTTTATGAAAAAAAAAAAAAAATGGAGACTACTCCTGATAATCTGCTACAATTATGAATGGAGACAATCTAAGAATTCTGTATCTTAATGAGTATAGTAAGCAGTTGATGAGAAACGATATTGTTGGTGGTCTCAAACAAGACAACTAATTTGCTTCAAAAATACTGTAGATTTTCTTTATTTGTAGAGTTTCATCAAAATAAATCAAAACAAACACATGATGTAATAAATAAAACAACAAAAACAAACATGTGCAATACTTAACTATCAATTTTCAGTACTCAAATAATGGTCTGGGCAATTTATATTGTGCGAAAAAAAAGTGGAGACTTTTCCTAAAAATCAGCTACAATTATAAATATTGATAGTCAATGACTTTTCCTTTCTATCATTAACTTGAAATCCAACCTTAAATCTAACCTTCTCCCTCAATTCAACTCTGCACAGCGTTGTTGCAATTTGTATGTATTGTGTGTATGTGCGGAAATTCTATACAAATCGATTTGCATTTCCATTTATGTCGCCTAATTGCACACCTTAGCTCGGTAATTCATGTTCCGTGTCCGATTTGTGTGTTGTACTATAAAAGAGGCTAACCGCCACTATTTTGCATTGTGGTCATTACAATCGTTTATATAGGCATAGCCATCGAGCCACAGAAATAGCCAAAGTGACTATCGCTTATTATAGCCAAAGAGCATTGTTTTGTGTCCGCTGCAAAATCAAATTAAGTTATTGCCCATGGAAAATCCATATGTGCAGTAGCCCCTATAGACATTTTTATTTCAAGGAATGAAAACATTTATAGCGAGCCAAGAAGGACACACTTTGTGACTGTGTTTTACACACACACACACACACACACACACATATCAGCCGTACTGCAATGCAAACAACGCGAATTGTGTCTCATTTGGTCATAACACCTGCACTGGAAAAAACTTATGCCGAATTTCATAAAGACAAGTAAAGAATTGCATTTACATTTTTTGCTTGTTGGATAAAGTTTATTTTCTTATCCGAAGCAATATACGATTGGAATATAAAAAATATTAAAAAAAAATTCAGAACGTCATAAGAAATAATGCTGCGAGCTAGCCGATACAAAAAAAATTACTACAAATACTTCTAGGAACATGCTTGCAACTTGCTATTTTTTGTTATCCAGTAGCAATAAGCTTTATCCAGGGCATTCAAAATATTATCCGAAGATATTTTAATATCTTAAATTACTTAATTTGGTGTTTTAGTAAGATGAAATCTTATCCGAAGCGTCAGAAATACAGAATTACATAAAAAAAACTCATTTGCTAGAACGAACAGCAAAGTAGAACTAAATACACGACAGTAAATTTATTAAAAATTCTTCTTATTGCCTCTGAGAACATATTTATGAGACCCATAAGTTTATAAAGTATTAATATTGCTTTTGGTTTTCCATATGATTTATCCGGACCACCAAAAATATTATCCGAATCAATTTTAGTACCTACCTTTAATTATTTATTTTGATGTGTTAGTAAGATACAACTTTATCCGAAGCTTACACAAATAGAATAAGATAAAAATTAAAAATTCCAGAATGATGATTTTCAAAGCTAAAACTAAAGTACGAGCTTAAATTTTTAAATGCTTCGGCCTAGCAAGCGTAAATATTGCTTTTTTAAGCCATAAAGTATATCCAGACCACCAAATATGATATTATTCAAGTCATTAACAATGCGCTTATTTTTACCAAAAACTTTATCAAGACCACAAAATTTTCTATCTAAGTTATTAACGGTGTCTGAAATTACTTAGTTTTATTCTTTGGTTGGTTGAAATTCTATCCGGAGCCCTAAAACTGCAAACTTTAAAAAAAAAATATAAAAGTGAATTAAAATTAATTTGTATTATTTTTTCAGTGTAGCGACTATGCCATTTGGTATCGATGAGGCCTGCGGCGGTGGTGGCGGCGTAGTGGCTTTGGTCAACTGTCCGACGATATTATAATTTTTCGATTGTCGATCGCGAATCGATTAAATTGTTGTCTACCGCTTTGACGTACATGCACGTGAAAATGCGTCCGCACGGTAGTGGGATCATTCATGCTTATAATTGGTGTAGACAAACACGGTGCGCGATGTATAAGCTAGAGGGACTCTTACAATATTTATACAATCTCGTTCTGTAATTGCCGGTGCTTGAAGTTGTAGCAAGTAGAAGAGGAGTGCATACGATGAGTGTACATTGTGTGCCGCCGCCATACAGGTTAAACAGTGAAACTCCTTACATCAGGAGAATCTAGGCAGGCTAGTGCTCCTGCGCATAGTACCAGAAAGAGAATCTAAACATTCCGCTTTACATTCGCAACATAACAAAGTAGATACCGATCTTTCAAGTCAAATGTCTGTCCCTTTGTTGTATGCTTCTTCTTTTGTGTGTTATTATTGGTGTAATTGAGAGATTACGATCGATTCGGTGCGGGCCTGAAGACCTAGAGACAGAAAAGTACTCTTCTACGATTCACCATCATTGCATCAGAATCCAAGCCTTAGAACCTATGTCGTATGCATTTACCTGACTATAATGCGGCGGAGGAGTATGATTGTGTGTGTGCTGTGTTTGTGGTCTAAAACAAAGCAGCGTCCACTATCAATCTTTGAGAAATGAACTTCTTGAGCGGCATCAGACGTTTGTCCGCGAATCTAAGTCGATTTAGCTAGTTGTGAGTTGATGTAAATTCACTTGTTGCAGTCTCTTTTGTGATGAAAAGACACAAAGCGATTCTTGTAGCATGTCCGATTTTACGGAGGAGTATTGATCTTTTTTTTAGTTGGATCGGAATCGGACCAGACGCTTATTTTCATTATCCAGATATATATAAAGCAAGTATACCTTACCTATTTGGAAGTGAAGTGGATTGCTAAATGCTGGCGATTTCTAGAACGGTATATCCAATGAGGATAAGAATCAAATGTTGATGTTTTTCTATTTGCCTTTGGGATCGGTTTTATGCATAACCGAAGAAAAAAATATTTTCAAATTAGTTCACTTGCTTACGTTGATATCAGATTATAACTCTAAAATTATTCTGTTACTATCACAGTTCTACCAAATATTTATTTTTTTTTCCTTAATGATCATGTCTCAGAAGATTTCATATAAGATTTTATTTGGTTTCTCAAGCATAATTTGTGCTTTTTTGCTTTATCCATGAGCAAGTAAGCTTTATCCAGAGGTCAAACAGTATTATCCCAGTGGTTTTTATTGTTTTAAATTACTTATTTTTGTTCAAAAGTAATCTTTTATATTATCCGAAGCACCAAATAAGGAAACAAAGTAAAATTTAGTAGAACACATGGCACAACAAAACTAAAAAATATAAAATGCTAAACTATATATACGAAAGTTCATTATACTAATCCTATTTATCCTGCGTGAAGTTAGTTTATTTTCCTTATCCGTTATCAATTCCTACATTATAAATGGTTTATCCGAAATTATTATCCGAAGCATTTTTAGAAAATAATATTACTTGTTTAATCTCTTTAATAACATTATGTATGAGAACTTTATAATTTAAACATAATAAATATTGAATATTGAAAAAGCAATTCAAAAATATTAAGTTAGGTTTTATTGTCTATCTGATGATCTCTCAAAACAATTTTTTGAAGATCTTTAGGATAAATTTGCTTGAATTTAGCTTATGTGCTTTATCAATCAGTAAATTAATGATTTCACAAGCTTTATCCGCGACAATAAATGTGTTATCTAAGAAATTTACATTATGATAACTTTTTGATTTGGTTATATGACATGCTAAAATGCAATACGAACGTTAGTTCAGATAACATCCAAAAACAATTTTCTGAGATAAATCGATCTAAAATACATGAATGTTTTAGCAATTGACTAAAAATGCTTTATCCAAAGCCCCAAATATGATATTTGGGGCAGTTTTAGTTTATCAAACTGTAAAATGTGCCTAGATGGTTTGTTTGAACTTTTATCCGGAACCTTAAAATTCTAAAGTAAGAATGAAATCCGCAGTTATTATCAACAAGCAATGCAGGAATGCTTTATCCATTAACTGAAAATGCTTTATCCAAAGCCCCAAATATATTATCCGGGACAGTTTTAGTTTCTCAAACTGTAAAGCGTGGTTAGATGGTTTAGTTGAACTTTTATCCGGAGTATCAAAGTTGTTATCCGAATCAATTTAAGTGACTTAACTTATTTATGTTGGTGTTTCTAATATAATGAAATTTTATCCAAAGCCTTAAAATGAAAAAAAAAATGTAAATATAATAAAATATTTAAAATATTTAGAAAGCATAAGGCCGATTATTAAGTCGGATAAAATTTCATCGTAATTTAAATCCAATTCGCACACGGTCTTGAACGATCTATGTTATTTACTTCTATAAGAATAAGATTTTAAGAGAACTTTATTTTTTTTTCACAACTCCTTGTTGTTGCTAGTTGATGAAGGCATTTATCCAATAAGTTGTCAGAATAATTATCTGGGATATGTAAAATCTCTTATTTAGTTCCACTGAATAAAATATTACCAGTTCTTCTGTCTTAAAACCTTTGGATAAACACAATATTCGAAGCTCTAATTTTGAATTTAGTATAGTTCTCCGAAAGTAGTTGTCACTTGAGACTTCCTAATGCATTATTTGTAAAAATATTTCAACCCATAGTTTAGAGATTCTTCGAATTGTTATCCTTTATCGTATAGGCTTACTATATGAATAAGCATTTTTTTAAAATATGTAATGCTTAGGTTATTGGCTTGTGAATCATTTCTTGATTTCAAGAAAATGCTAGAATCTATCTCAGTATTTCATTTATCTGTCAATCTCTACCTACCTGCCCAATTTTGAGACACTGAAATCGCCTCCTCATTTAGATTTCACTTTTAATTGGTATAAACTATATAGAGGTAGCCTTTAATGTTGTGCGCACTTGCCAAACAAATGTCAACTTATGCCAATTGAACATCTTCTTTTGAAAGCTTTCATCGGCAAAAGGTATATCTTGTGATGGGCCAGTTTGAAAGAGATATGTTATGCGGCGGCATGCATCCTAACGCACAACACCATCAAAGCAACCGAGCTGGCGCACTCTATATGTCTGTGTTATTGTGCGCGCGCAATGACAACAAATCAATTAGCTAAACGTAATGATATGATTGCAGAACAAGTATCTTTGAATATCTTTGCTTTTATCTGACGAGCAACCCACGTTAAAATTCAAAAATAAAAGCAAACAAAAAATAACTTAAACAGCAACAACTAACAACACTGACAACACATACACACATAAGTAAAATATACATATGCTCCGTTCCCTTTGGCGAGCCTAAAATTGATGTCCATGGACCATGGACAAAAGACGAAGAGCAGGAGAGACCCCTCTGATGTTGTTTTTTTTTTATTTTGTGAAATCGTGTGTGCACTTACCACATGACTCCCTGTCCAATTGATATACATTTGCAAGTCGTTGTCGACATTGCCATCTCAAGCATTTGGTAATTTGTTAACTTTACATGCGCTTGAATGCGCAGCGGACTCCAAGCATTGGCCATCATCGACCTAAGAAAATCATCGTCATCATCAACTGTGCGGTGTAAATTTTGCAAGCAAATTGAAAGTTATATCCATAAAAAAGTAATAGAATTGGACAAGAGACTTTTGGGGGTCAATTGAAGTTTCTATACTTTAAAAGCGATCATTTTGAAATGTGTTATGTGAAATTCAGTTTTAGATACGGTTAGGGTTGCCATCACGAAATCTTAAAAAAATCCGAATGTATAAGATTCTATGACAAGGAACATATTTTGTCTTATCCTTCCAAATCCTGAATTTTATAGCGTTAGCTCAGAAACACAGTTAGGGTTGCCATCACACACTTAAAAAGTCCTAATGTATAAGATTATATGACAAAAAATAATTTATAAGGCCATGAGATGAAAATATTGTTTCTAATCCATCCAAATCCTGAATGTTGATGGCCTTAGCTCACAATTGTTAAAGTTAGGGTTGCCATCACAAACCTTAAAAAAAAGTTTAATTGATAATATTCCATGACAGAAAACAATTTATTAAGCCCTGAAATACAAACATTTCATATAAATCATCCAAATCCTGGATTGTGATAGCATCACCTTAAAATTACAGTTAAGGTTGCCATCAAACACTTTATGAAACCAGATTGGTTAAGCTATATTGATATAAATAATTTACAAAGCCATGAGATGCAAATTTTTTAACCAAATCCTGATGCATGGTAGCTTTTGGTTCAAAATTAGTGATAGGGTTGCCATATATTATTAAAAAAGCACAACAAAAACTATTTTGCAATTGAAATTCCATGACAAAAGGAATATTATTAAAAGTCCTGAGACGCATAAATCTCATCCACATCCAAGTCATAAGTGGTAACCCTCTAGCCTACCGTTATGGAGTACAAAACTCACATCAAAGTCTCTCATTGTAGCTAACTATACGAATAAAATTATATTTCAAACAACTGAACTGATAATGGAATCTTTCTTCTGACAGTGGGTGAGATGTGAAATGTGCCGTTTTAACCGCATAACACATCTAATAGTTATTATTCAGGTGTCGTCGCGTCTTGTGGCATCGTCGTCGTTCCCTTTACCCATCTGGAATCGTGAGAATCGCCAGCTAATTAAATGTGTGGGTCCGAGAGAACCTACGTATAGTATCTAAGATATAGGCGAAGCTTTTGGGTCTGTTTATTCACAAGCACTTGTCGACCTCCGGCTCCGGATAACGAACAAGGTGGCAACTGGCAACGTGAAAGCGCCGCACTGAGCACTCCACCTTATACACGCGAATTTATGAGATTTTGCGCGTTCGCTTCGTTTTAGTTCCGCGTGATGCCGTTGCCGTTGTAGAGGGCCTTCATTTGTTTTCCGAGTGTATTTTCATAATTTTTTCTGTGGCAACATTTTGTCCATTGCAATGATATGAGGACATGAGCATTGTTGACTTCATCGCTGCCACCACCACCGCAGCGCCACACCAATCGCCGTCACTCGGTCGTCACCACTATATAGTCCGTCGCGTCGGTCGGTCGGTCGTCTTTGTCGTCCGCAACTATGTGCTGGTTGTCATTTTCTTTGGTTTGGGCTTTCTGGATCTTCGCGTAGTGCTTCATGTCGTGCACATTCGCTATACATCGTCGTGGCACCTTTGCGCTCCTTTCCAACCAAAAAGCCATTCTCCCCATCACTGCGCTGCCACTACAGTACCGCGCCGCACCGTCTTCTGTCGTGGGTTGCATTTGCAGTAGCATCTTCTTTTGCATCTGTATGCGAATCTTGTTGTTACCACAGTGCACAACACAGTTCAGTCTAGCAAGCAGTGGACACTCGCCGGATAATGGAGTATAGGTTGTGTGAGAATGTTCTCACTATTGTCTCAAGTCCGCGGAAAGCCTTCCTTATATCTATACTGCATCAGTGCTCCTCTAGGTACTCTCTCGTTTGACTTCTATAGATCCATGACACCGAATGTGAATCCATCTAGCTGTTGATCTAATTTAGTGCTAGGTGGTGTGAACTAAGGGCTTTCCTTCTTCTCCTTTTTTTTGCATTTTTTGTGCTAGACTAACCTAAGTACTAAAAAAAATTAGAGACGAAGTTGAAGAAAAAAAATCAGACCTAAGTTATTTGGATATATTGGGGGGAGGGGATGCTTTTTAATTGTCTTCAACATCACGAATATCGCGGCGCGGCTAGTTAATGTTTTTTTTTTTTTTTTTTTAATTTTTTTGTCTTATTTCAGTTGCTTCCTGCAACTGGATTTCGTGGAAACTTTTGCTTTTTTTGTTGTTGTTGTTTGTGTGGCTATTGCTGATGTGCTACTTGTTTGGCATTGTCTTCTTCAAGTGCAGTTGGAAAAGTTCGATGTTTTATGGGAAAAGGTTCATTGGTTTCGGAATGAAACAGTTAGTTCAGATTCTTTTAGTCGCTTAGATACATTATACCTACCTGGTATAGTCACATCAGATGAAGATGATGATGATGGTAATGTATGAAATTGTAGTTGATATGCCACAGTCTAGTGACTACCTATACTGCTGCTCTCTTGGATTTATAGATTTCGATGGACTTTATCAAGTCTTTCATCTGAAATTGCAACTCTATGGATTTGAGGAAAACATTAGAAAGATTCAATATCTATTTCATCAGATCCATAAGCTTACAGAGGATATATCGATATCGGTGACAATTTGTTAACAATAAAGTTTCAAGAATACCATGATTTGTATGTCTATCCGAGTCTTTTAAGATGACGATTTATCAAAATATCGTTTAATTTGTTCCACATTTAGTATCCCTTCGAAAGAACATCAGATAGAGCATTATATAAAGCTTACTGATCATTATAGAACGGAAACTTGGGGCATCAAAATTGATATTGATAGAAAAAGTTCAAAACACTGATATTTTGTAAGTATTTTATGTTTATCTGAGGTTTTGGATAATATTTTCCAAATCAAAGATATTCAATTGTGTGAATCATACGGTACAAATTTTACAGTCTGATTTAGAACACGGTACGGTAAATAACAGCATGAGATATGCACTTTAATACAGTCCGAGATACAATACGGTTCTAAATTGAAAACTGAATTTTTTTTTTTTGCAGTACGCGCATTCAAGGGGTTTTTGGTACCCTTGAATTGTTAAATTAAACACAGTGCGAGCTATAGGAAAACAGGGAAGGATTAAAGAGGAGATACCGATGCACATTGGTTTTGAACCTTTGAATATCGAAATGGAAGGGAAAAATAGAGCCGGGTAAAGCATTCCACATTCGGGTAGTTCAGCTAAAAAAAGAATTTCTATAACTGATGTGCATTTCTGAAAGTACGAGTATTACGGTTAAATTCTTTTTGGGGAGGAATGCAACTGGCTATTTCAGTAGAGCACTGCTTATGAAAATAACGGTAAAACAACGAAAGACATGAAACATTGCGGCGGTGCTCGAGAGTTGGAAATGCTTCCGTTATATTTCTGTCACCTATCATTTATAAAGCTCTTCTTTGTATCCTATCCAAAAGACACAAATGCGTAAATGGAGCACCTGCCCAAACATGGGAATTGTTATATATAACATACATATAACATGCTTTATATATAACAGCACGATCAGAAGGGGTGAAAAATTTCTTGCATCGCCGAAGAAAACCTAAACACTTAGCAGCGTTTTTGCCGACATCAAATATGTGGTCGTTCCACATAAGGTGGTCTGTAACACACATACCGAGAACTAAAAGCTGTTTGGTTTGCTCGAGGCAAGTGCCACTCATGGATAGTGGCATGGGGGTGGGTCTCGTTTTAACGACAGAAGACAGCATTGAGTTTTAGAAGCATTAAATTCCACGCGGTTTTTGATTCCCCATTGGACAATGCTGTCAAGATCAGAATTTAATGAGCTTATCGTACGGTGCCGTTTAATTTCCACCTCCGAAGGACATGGATGTAAATCTAAAAACGAATATGAGAAGCTGAGTAGTACGCTGGTACTGTCGCCAGCGAAACAGTTTAACGGATTAGAAGATTCAAATAAAAGATCATTTATGAATATAAGGAAGACAGTCGGGGACAAAACGGAGCCCTGGGGCATACCAGCATTTATTTTGTGGATTTCAGACTTGAAACCGTCTAATACAACTTGTATTGAGCGGTCCGAAAGGTAATTTCTAATCCAACGAAGAAGAGAAATACAAGGCATCACTAAATTAAAGTCTCAAAAAGCAGACGTCGCTAAACTATAGACTGAAATGGCTGAATTAATACAGACGTGACTTAATTACAGTCTGAAATAGCAAAGGTGTTGAGAATTACAAAATACAGTCTGAGAAAATAGACCACGCTAAATTACATTTTGAAATAGTATAGACATCACTAAATTACAGTCTGAGATGCATGCTCTATTAAATTACATTCACCTAGAAGAAGTCAGTATATTTCAGTCTGAGATGGATATGGTTACAGTCTGAAAAAGCAGACGTCAATAATTTACAGTCTCGGATGCATGTACGGTCCTAAATAACAGTCATAATAAGTAGATGCCATTTATTTAGGGTCTCTAATTGCATTTACTCGTACTTTTTCTTTGTTGGCATTGTTTACTTTTCATATAAACTGTCTATACAAACATTTTGTTTAAACTGGATGTGAATTATAATTCGACTGTGAAAGCTCGTCCGAAGTACTTACTACGAATGTCTCAACTAAAAATATCTTTTCTAAGAAGATTTCAACAAATTTTGTAATTTTTTTCTCTTATCCGGGATTCCGAAGAATTATTTCAAAAATTCTGTTTTTCTAGAAACTTTAAAAAAACACTATGAAAACTTCTCCGAAGTACCTACTAAATAACGTCTCAACTAAAAATCTCTTTTTTATTAAGATTTCTGCAAATTTTGTAATTTTTTTCTCTTATCCGGGATTCCGAATAATTATTTCAAAAATTCTGTTTTTCTAGAAATTAAAAAAAGACTCTTTGAAAACTTCTACGAAGTTTTTCAAAATGCCTAAAATAAAAATACTTAATCATTTTTTTTAACACAATTTTTGCCATTTTATCCGAAACTTTGGATAACAATTTCCAAAATAAATGTTCCTTACCGGGATTTCGGATAATCAATCCATATTCTTTTGGATTTACGAAATTTGAAATAAAGAATCTTAGCAATCCGTCAACTAAAAACGATTTAGTAAACTGTTTTTTAAGAAGATTTCTGAGAAGATGTTTCTTTTGTTCTTATCCAGCGTTTCGTATAATCAATTCCAAAATACTTACTTAAATAATAGCTTTGTGTTTAAAGTAAATATTGTGAAATCAGTTAAGGTGTCAATTTAATTTGTTAGTTGCTTAATTCCAAAATACTTTGTTACCTAGAAGCTTTAAAGAATTTCTCTGAAGACTTGCTCCAGGTTCTTGAAAATGATTAAACTAAAAATATTTTAGTACCTAAACTTTCGTTTCTTTTGTTCTTATCCGCGACTTCGGATAATCATTAAAATATTTTAGTAAAATTTGTTTTTATCCTGGATTTCGGATAATCATTGTATAAATATGTTTTCATCAAAAAATTTTGCAAGCATAAATCTCTAAGAACCTTCTCGTAGGTTCTTAAAAATCCTTCAACAAAAAATATTTTAGTAATTCTTTAAAGATGTTCGCCTTTTTTATTTGTTTGTTCTTATACGAGATTTCAGATAGTCTTTTTTTAAATATTTTTTTGCTAGAAATTTGGAAAAAGAATTCCTAAACTGCAAATACCTTAGGAAAATTTTTGCGATTTGCACTATTTTTTTTTATCCGGTATTTCGGATGATTGTTTAAGAAATAATTTTTAATTAGAAACTTTGAACAACACTTCTAAAATCTAATTCTCTAATCTAATGTCCAAACTAAAAATTTTTTAGTTAAATTTTTGAAGAAGATTTCTGCATTTTGTATTCCCTTTTTCTTTTCCTGCGCGGCGTTTCGGATATTTGTTTCCGATCACAGTTTTTTAACTATATGTTTTGGAAAAATTCTCTTAAAATTTCTTTTTGATTTCTTTCCGAGATCTCAAATAACTATTTCCAAAATATTTTTTAGATATTAACTTTGAAAAAAAAACCATAAACTGCAAATACTTCAGTAAACTTAAAGCTTAAGATAATGCCTGTCTTTTTATTATGGTTTTGTTTTTATCTCTAGAATTTGGATAACCATTTCTAAAATATTTTTTAACTAGTAACTTTTAAATAAAAACAATCCCTAGACTGGAAATATTTAAGTAAACTTTTTGCTCAAGAAGAGCTCGGCGATTTGTATTCTTTTGTTTTTATCCGGAATTTGTTAACATTTTTAAGAAGGTTTCAGCAATTTCTATTCTTTTGTTCTTATCCGGAATTTCGGATAATCGTGCAAGAAATATTTTCTTAACTAAAAGTGTGTCTAAAATCATCTTCTAGGTGTTGAACAATCCTTCAACTAAAAATATTTTTACTAAACTTTTGTTTCAAGAAGATTTCAGTATTATGCCATTTTTTTCTTATCCGGGATAGGTGATACTCAATCCATGAATACTAATCTAACTAAAAGCTCCTCTTGCTTTGCTTCCAAGTCAAAAATATCCGATACCTTATTATAGAACTTAGATCATGTGTGAATGGGATTTAAATTACAATCCAATTTTTTCCAAGACTAAATTTTAATATTTCCACGTAGAAATGCGTCTCATTACTATCAAAAATTGAACTTCGGATAACATTTGAGGCAATTTTAATCGTAGTTCAATATTTAAAATTAATTTCAGGTTTGTTTTCCCATCAGTTCTAAGGCTTCTTTGTACAGAATTTTCAACTCGATTTTGTTTTGCAATTAACAAAAAAACATAGATTTCAACAGCATAAAGTACCTATGTACATATGAACCTAATAAAAAAACAATTGTGGAGAGGGTACAATTTCCTATTCCTAAAAAAAATCAGAATAGTTAAATTTATATGAATAAGGTAGGTACCCTATTATTAGCCTTTAACAAAAAGAATATACTTAGGTAGCTCCAAAATCATTTTTCAAATCGTTTAATCTATAGCCTCGCCCTTATCCGGGAATCAAATTTTCTATCAAATACCATTTTTATAGACGATGTTGTATAGTCTCAGGTGCACTCTACATTGAATACAGTAAAATAGGAAAAAATAAAAGAAAAAACAGCGGAAAACCTGTCAAATTGTAAATCGATCTCAAATTGCACACCACTATCTGGCCTCCAATATTGAAGGTGTACTGTTTCACTTAGCTCATACATGTACATGGAGATTGTTTTTGATAAAAGAAAATAAAGGACAATGGCCTTTCAAGAATACATACACTCGTAGGCTGAACTACTACAAGACTACAACCCACATTCGATAACTGTAAATCACCGAAATTATTATTTCACAGTGAACAGAGAGACGATCAGACCATCATCATCATCTCAGGGCAGGGGCAACAAAATCTCCATTGTCCATGACATTATCGTCGCATTATACACCAGAGGGTATATACGATATCCTTTTCGGAGACTATACATTCATCTACAAAAACAGGTCAATTTCGTGACCCAAAAATCCATCAATATGCGATATGCGACCATCATCATCATCGGCATCGACTCGAGTTGCCTTTTGTGCGAGAGCCTTCCTCTTTGTACCCAGTGCACACAGGCAAACTCACCGAATTGCTTGTGCACCAAATAATAATTACAATATACCTACTTGAATGCAAGATAAAGGACTTCCAAAATGAAACGCGAATGCAGAATTTAGATTTATCCGGTCTAATCCAAGACTATCCAATCATAATGACAAACATAGGCGCTGCTTTGGTATGTATACGCATCATCATACTATCCTGCGTGACACACACTTATGTGTATAGATGTAGGATGTGAAAACCAAAAAAGGACTATTTATGCGATCATGGGAAAATTCAGCAGGTGGTTTTTCGTGTATATCCTTAAGCATTTTGCGCTGCATCATTGTGATTGTGATTGTTCTTTTATGCAGAGAAAGTGCAATTGAGTGATTAGAAACCAGGACCTCTATGGTCTTTGATACATCATGTACCTATGTACCTTCGAAATCTTTTTCATTAAAATGATGTGTGCAAATATGCTACTGCTACCTGTGCGTGATACCGTTACAATTATAATAAAAGGGAATATTTTGTGACCCTTTGATTACTGTGGGAACTTTTCACCTACGCGATTTCGATCATTATCCGGTGCGGCGGTATAGTGGCGGAAGTTTATCCCAATTGGACATCGCTCTGTATCTCGATTTGATTCAGAGCCAGAGATAAAGCCGATTGTACAATGGGATTTCGGTATAAATGGACGCCCGAGACAACAAATTCATTTGAATGTGTGTTTTGTATGTATATCCGGTGGCGCTGCTGCCAGCATCGGTTAGCGGTGGCTGGTGCATATAGATAATGTTGCGAAAAATTAATCAAAATGTCTCCAGACCTTTCGCTGGAGGTTATGTATGCGGTTCGCTCTGGTGTGCTCTATAACAGAAGCCAAAAGTAATTCTCCATCATCAGCTCTTTTGGTCTATAACTCCACGGCCCGGCCGGCCGGCGCTCTCATGTTCACACTGATGCGGGGATGGCTTAAAAGGCGGACGGTCGATCGGCCGGTATAGGTTAGGTTAGGTAGTCGTAGTTATAGCATTGGCAGTAAGTTTATGAGATTCGTTTTGGCTAAGTTACATTTATTCTACGACGATCGACGACGACGACGACGGGGCTACCGGCCGAATGGAGCGCTGCCATCACCATACAGCTTCACCGTCAGTGTGGCAACTAGATGAGAACACGAAAATAAGTAAAAAAAACCCAACGACTTCTATACCTACCTATGTATATAAAGTCAGGATGAGGATAACTGCGACGTTCGTCTTCAAAGGCGACGAGGAAGGAAAGAAGAGCCATTGAAATACCTCTCGTTACCATCATCGTCGTCGTCGTCGATAAGCATCTAGTTCTCACGAACTTTTATTAGATCTCCACTCTTGGAGTTCCGCCGGACTCAGAGGTTGGGTGGGTGCATGGAACTAACCACTTTTGCACTATGCACTGCGCGCTCTGCATGTCTTATAATATTGCAGTTGCACAGTGCAGAGTGGTTCCTACATTTAGTTGGTATATGCGCGAGCTCCCCCTTGATGGCAACCTCGCTTTTGTTTTTCTACTTAGTCTTAGGTTAGGTTAGGATTTGTATTTGTTTTTTGTTACTTAAATTTTTTTGTATAGGGTTTTTGTTTGTTTTTCCATCTCAGTGATGGAATTAAAGTCAAATTTTCAGTTGAAATGCATTAATTCTTTGTTTTCAAACTGCACATCACATAATCACAATCATATCAACGGAAGATACTTTTCCTACAACCATCAGTGTCTGTAGGTAAAAGTTTGTATATCTTATTTTGAAATTATCACCAGCTCGCACATAGATAAAATAAAAATAAAAATCTCTTCACGTACTTCAGAGATACGCATTTGCTGATATGGTTCATATAAAGGTACCCTTACCTTACGTGTACATTTTTTATCTTCTACTTTTTTTTGTATATTTTTCTCCTGATGGTAGTATAAGGCCAAATATAATTTTTCATACAAAAACGCGCCCAGTCTGCGTGATCAGAATTAAGTGAGTTGTTTTAGTTTTGCCACAACTAACCATACAACGAAGACCCAACGACGACCGACGCGACGCATGTTCAAAGGAAGCTGCAACATCAAAAATAAGCCATGTGCCTCGCAGTGCATGTGAAACTTTACTAACTGCATATAGTAGAATTATATTTATACGAGTTGGTACTACATGCGGGAGATAATAACTTAATATATAAAATGCTTGTGACAAATTAAGAGCGTTTTATTGTTCGTCTGAGGTATTGTATCTATATGCCCGCATATTTATATTTTTTGTTGCGTTTGAATAAGCCGAACCCTTTCATTTATCAGGTTACAAGGAAGTGCTCAGGCAAGGATACAAAAATATTCTTGCCTCGCATAAACATACTCGTAGCTGGTGTGCGTTGATTCAGTTACACAATTTAAAAAAACTAATAATTAAAATGGTACTGTTACAATTTTTGTAATCAATAGATCGGTGCAATATTTCCACTTGGATGATTACAAAAAAAAACACAATTAATCATTTTGGTTTAAATTTGTGTAAGGGTGATAGGTTTGTATTTTGGGTTTGGTTCAAAGTTGCGTGGAACTCAAAAATTCTATAAAATCATAATAGCCTGAAATATATTTTCTAATGAAAATTAAAATTTCAAGAAAACCGAGTTGAGTAAATATATCAATCGTTTTGAGTACAATTAGCATAAAAAGAATCAATTTGTTGTCGCTTATTGATGAGGGAGAGCCCTTTTGAAGCTGCATTTCAGCTAAAGAACATCCAATAAAATTAAGTTAATGATTTTTTTTTAAATGGCGCCCAACAAAGTTTGATTTATATTGAATTTAAGTTTTGGGTATTTTGTATTTGTTCTATTTTAAAATTGTATGCTCTTCAATTTTGAACTTAAGTGTTTTGGACGAAAACCCGTTAGAAATATATATATATAATAGATATGTATACATTTTTGTAAAAAAGCTAGCACCCAACATACCATGGTGGAAATTTCTGGGCTTATAAAGAAAGGTTTCTAGAATGTGTCTACCAAAATTCAGCATTCTGCGATTTTTTCCGGAATGTGTACCTTATTTTGACTATTTTTCCTGGACTATATAGGGCAAGTTGTTATCTATTTCGAAATTCAAAAAATTAATTTTCGTCAATGTGGTATTTGACTTCTGATTTAATACATTGAACTATAGAACTAGAAGAAATTTTTAGACGGATGTGGTTCAAATTTGACACGAAGTATTTTTAAATGATTTCTTAGAGGAAAAGTTCAAATTTTTGTTTTACTTAAGTCAAAACAGGTAGATGTCATGTAACAATTCCGGTTTTATCAAGTTTTCTCGAGAACGGCTCAAACGAATTAAATCAAAATTCGCACATGTACTCGTTTTATCTAAAGCAGTTTTAATAATACTGCACCCTAGGTAACTTCCAAAATATTCAAAAACCGAAAAAATTGATTTTTAGAGCAAATTGCCTCTTCTTTGGCATACTCCCGAATATCTCATCAATGGCATGGTTTATTTTGACATAATTCAGTACTCTGCTGCATATGTTATATAAAAAAAAATCGTATTGAAAATGTTTACAAATAATTTTAAATTATTTGTTTTTTTTTTATTTTTGACGTAAAATGTAAAAGTAGATTGCACCAATTATAACATAGAAACATTTTTTGACGGTTTTGAATGAACAACAACCCCTTGTATTGGCTACCGCACCAAGTATTATATTAGGCTGGAATTATTGCAATTTCATAGCCACACCAATCATCAGATTCCTTTAGTGTTGCTTAGTCTGTAGTTCCAATTTTAATTTATAAATTATTTTGCTGTCAACTGGATTTGAACCTATACCAAGCTACCTCAGGGAACATTTTTTGTTTATCAAAGTCGCTGAATCCGTTTTGACCGTTTTGATGGGTTTTCTCTCTGCCTAAGAAAAAGGCTGTGAAGTCGATGTAATTTCAACTGATTTCAGCAAAGCCTTTAACAAAATTTCCCATAGACTAATCCTTTTCAAATTGTTCAGTCTTGGCTTTGAAACCTCTTTGATTAAATGGATTTCCTCTTACCTAGAAAACCATTATCACAGTGTTCATTTCAGATCTTACATCTCTTGCCCTTTCTTAGCTTTCTCCGGTGTACCACAAGGCAGCCATTTTCGCCCTCTGTTGTTCATTCTTTCAATCAACGATATTGAAAGGGTCATCAAACACTTTCTTCCATCTCACTATATGCCGATGATACCAAATTTTTCAAGACGTCGTCGGTCGATTTCTTGGCTTCACTCTTCGAGGTCTATATCATGGAACAATACTTTAATCCTACCTCGTGCCTCCCTATATCTGGACCACTCGAAACTAATCATCCTGATCTCACTAAAAGAACGAAAGGAAACATCAGAAATTCTCTTCATTAATCGAAGCTTTTTTGGTTCCATTGACTGCATTTCGCTCTACAATTCCATCTCTTTTAACACTTACCCTAATAAAACACATACTCACCGGATCCAACCTCTTAGAGCTACAACTTATCTATCCCTCGTATGCCGCGAAATGTTAATTCGAACTTGGACTGTTTCGACCTAAACCTCATCAGTACTCCTTCTTTAAAACTCCGTCTTCAGAGTCACCTTCTCCAACCCCAATTTTAGGTTAAGTTCTTAGTCTTTAAGTTAGGTTAAGAACTAGCTTGTACTAAGCCGAATAAGTGGGTTTTTTTTTATTTGAAAACTATCCAGCTGTTTAGGTAGTAGGCGCCTGGACATACAGAATTGAAAGACTTAGGTTCTTTTTTCGTTTTCCCTATCATCGTAATACCTAGCACGTTTGATCAAAATCTCGAGTTCAATTTAACGAGTTCAAAGCTGACCATACAAGTAAAAAATAAAATGAAATAGGTAAATGGGGAAGAAACGTAGGGGAAAAAATTTGTGTCGTTCATAACTTCATTAAAATAAGTTGATGCCTGAACCTATTCTGGGGCTGCATGGTGTGTTCACGGAAAATCATTAAACGCTTGCGGAGTTTAAGCCCCTGTTTTCTGTTTACAATATTGCCAAACTTTACTGACCAGTGGGTTTTTTTTTTTGGGAACTTGTAGGTACATTTTAAAAGTAAGATCACGCCTATATATGAAAGATCAAATGATTGCTTTCCTTTTCCCGAGTCACTCATATTTTTAAATTGTAATTTTGGTTGTATTGATCCTCACATATTTATAAGTCGGCACTTAAGATTAAATATGCCAAGAACACCTCCTGAAATGTTCGCAAAAAAGAACCATTCATGCCCAATCAACTGCAACGAAAGTGAATGTGAATCTCAATAGCTCTTAGCTCTTACATCCTAACCTGCTTGCGCACACCCTGAATTTGAAAAAAAAACCCAAATAAATGCACATCATTATATTATCTAATAACAATTCCGTCTGGACATTCACACTTCACATATTTCCCACAAAAAAAAAAAAATAAAAAAAAGAAAAAAAAAACAATATTTTTCGAAATCTTTGGACATCAGTTCCACGTCAAAGAAAGATCAATCAGGAATAATTCGTCAAAAGAATTTTTGACATGTCATTAAGGATTGGTCACAATTTCATATTTCGGCATATCTATCTATAATAACTTGAACAAAACAACTCTCTTGTTCGTTTGTGTATGTCTGCCTGTCCAGCATTGAAGAGAAAAAAAATATAACCTTTATACGAGCAATAGTGTCACCTTTGTGGCATATATTTTTCAATGTTGTACAACAAAGGCATATACGAGTATATATGGAGCTTCTCAAGAAAAAAAATTAAAAAAAAAATTAAAAATAAGTCCCAAGACGAAGTTTCTTATACAATAACTCCTACTCCATTCATGCGATGCGATGCTATCGAAAATTTGTTTGTAAATACAAACAAAAAATTCAGAACGTTTCATACGTGTCCGGCGTATGAGATGAAACTCTCTGTTCGGCGTAAATAGTATCTACGATCTCGAGGTTGAGAATATACAAACAGATGGACGGACAATCATCATCATCACAGGTAGGTGTACATTGCACGTTACACTGCCCGTCCACGGGACTGTAAGGTGTGTCACATAGATACCTACTCATTTGTTTTTTTTAAGTAAAAACATGTCATTAAGTATAAGAAAGTGCGATACAGAAAAATAATGCTGCTAAGGTAATAAAAAACTAAATTCTGTGAATTTTTTTTATTTAAAAAAAAATATTTCCTTAAAAAAAAAACGACTGATGGTCATTTAAAAAAAAAAATAAGATACAAAATCTGCGCACAGATTATGTCAATCATAATGAAATTTATTGTTTTATTGATCTGATGATGGTAAAAATGGACACGGAAATTACCTTTTAGCTGGATATGAATTAGTAGGCGTTTTGTTTAGAGTCATAAAACTAAGTATCGAAGGTATACCATAGGTATAGGGTAGGTAGATGGTACCTACCTACACCTTCTATAGAGCGCAGCGGTCAACTCTCAAAGAAATCGCAGTGTCCTGCGGAATGTTATATAGTTTTATGGCGCTATTATTGCTTAGTGAGTGTTTCTTTTGTGGGCGAGACGTTTACTTGGATTTAATTTTTTTTTTGGGACATATTTCAGGCTATTGTTACATAAGGTTAATTAGCAAACGAGGTCGTTTAAAAAAAAAAGAAACAAAAAAGCAAAATAGTATCTGTGTCAGTGTACCTACACTACATACATATGTATATCTACATTTCTACAATACAAAAATACATTGAAAATATGTGTGTTGTTTTTACTGTTTCAAAACATGGCGTTATAATTCGAATTTATTTGTTGTAAGAATTGAAGATATTGACTTGGTTGATTTTTATTTCTTTTTTTTATATTTAATGTCTTCACAGGGTTGACAAAGTAGACCTAAACGTTTATTTTTCTTTCTTTCTATGGTAAAAAATGTTTGTTTACTTCTTATAGGTAGTGAAAGTTTTGGTTTCGAGTCACATGTTCAGTCAAATACATCCATTGAACGATAATCTACCTCAAAATAACTAACTCTTTTTCCCGCATGTCATTATGTCAAACTTATAACTTTTCTTAAATAGTTTACATCAAGTTGGCTTAGAAAAAGAGAATTCTCTACAATGGATACAAAATTCCGTCGTAATGTACGGAAAATTTCATTTTAAATTTAATTAACTCGACCGTACAAACAATTTACATATATAAAAATTTAAATTGATTTTTAATTTAACAAATGAGAATTTTGACAAAAACACACTTGATTTAAAATTAAGATAGATATTTTTTGACTAAGTCCAGTCACTTTCCATTAAAAGTTCCCTTCATTTGAAGTCAATTTTTCGACAGCTGGCCAATCAGAGACTAGAAACTTGCCTTACTCTTGCAAGTCCCCTTAGTCATCTGAACGTACCCACTGAAAAGCGGACACATATTCTTCAATTCAAAGTTTAAAATATATTTTCCAAAAGGTGCTGTCACACACCGAAAGGCAAAAATGCTTTCATAAATCTTTTCGAAAATTCCGATATGAAATACACATTATGAAAGCGACTTATAACTTTCAGGAAAGCAAATTTTCTCAAAACAATTTTCGGGTCGTCACCTCGTCACACTTTGAAAGCGAAAGCGTTTTTTGAACGTGATTTCTGAAAGTGTTTTCTGCAAGTGTTTTGTATGTAAACGGGTTGTCTTATTTGCCACTCAGAGTCAAATCATAGTTCGGGTATATTGTTTGTGATTGTTGACCATCCAGCTGGTCCATTTGATGTTGCGGTTAAAGCACTTGAGAAACAGTCTGGCTTGGGAAGATGCTGGTGCTGGAGAAAATTTCACTCTCCGCCAAGTCAGGTCTGGCTGATTCGGTCATTGAATCAGCCAAAATATCAGCGCCCTTGCGCGCGTTTCGTGGCGTACCTATATTGTCGAGTACACTCGATATCTCCTTCCCAAATTTCTCGTTGGCACCTTTTGTTTTGTTTGTGCATTGTTTCGACGATTGTGCGGCGCAAGTTCCTGCACACCAGATGTCAACTGATTTGAATGATTGCAGCTGATAGAAAAGCAAAGCGAAAAACTTTAACGAGCATTTTTTGAAAACAGAAAGCGTTTTCTGAAAGTGATTTGCTTTCTCGAAAACGCTTTCAGGAAACCGTTTTTAAGAAAACAAATCACTCTTAAAAAGCTGTTTGCATTCTGAAAGGACTATCATTTCAGTGCGTGAGGTGTTAAGGGTGAATTTTTCAATAGCCATTTTGTAAAATTGGCTCTTCTTATATCGTACTAAATTGGATTTTCGTATTCATATTTACTGGCAATATCATATGACTGTATTCTTGTTTTTGAGTTTTTACTTGTATTTCACGAATAGAGTCTGTTTTTATTTTCCGTTGCTTAATTAAGCTATATATCCTCTTTTCCTCCAAGACTATTGGTGTGAAAAATGATATTTTTTTTTTAATGACCTGAATAACACAGAACAAAAATGAAATAAGTGAGGTATGGACATTTTGTAAGATTTAAAAATTCGAATTTTAAGTCCAATTTTTTCAAAGCATTTTATGGTCAATTTAACATTGCACTATTACCGAAATAAGTTGCTTTTAATTTTTTTTATTTTGGTAGCTTAATGTAATTTCTGCAGCTAGTAACACTTAAGTACCCAACATGGAGAATCTAAGTGCAATTTATTCAGATAAGTTTGCGTTGCTAAAATGCCCGTTTCATGTACAATTCTCAAGTACCTCTCCTGTGACAGTGAAACTGGCCCTTATCATAGACGCGCTTTGGCTAAAAATCCAGTCCAATCCAGTGTTATTCTAACTTGCAGTTAGAGCTAGATTTACCCGATTACGTGGTCAACCACAAAAGGGCTCCCATTATGATCTTATAAGTTGCCTCTTCGAGTTTTTGGTATGATAAATTCAAACATCACTTTAAGAGCTCATTTATAGACTTAATCTAAAAAGTATAACTTACTAAGATATTCTCTCCAGTTTAGAAAATTTGTGCACATAGGAAGGTATACCTATTACCTACTTACTAAGGCAAAATTATACTCTCAAGTCGCACTTAAACCACCCGCAATATTTTCTACTTTAAATCAAGTACAGGTATGCTAAATATTATTAAACTCAATTAAATTTGATTTATTTTTTTGAGCCAAGTGCCAAGGTGATATTGTATCTGCTGGTATATGTTCTAGGGATAGGTACCTACATTATGTATATTTTCACTAGCATACAATTTAAAAACCGTTAGACTTTTTTTTCTAGAATCTACCACTCTAGGGTTATTAGAGAGATACCTTTCTTATTTTAATCTTAATGAAATCAAATTCTGCCACACCACAATTTTCACTCTTCAGTAAATCATTATTCTATTGGCTTACAAAAAGATGCCTATCTTTTTAAACTTCTGATGCTTTTTTTTTGTAATTTCTTGTAAAAAAAAACCCTTTATAATTAATTACTTCAAGATTTACATTTTCTTCTGGTACCTAGTTTTTTGACATAAAAAAACAAACTCTCTAACAGTCTTCACTTATTTTTTGATTTATTCATACAAAAAAAATCTAAAAAAAAACACATAACCAAATATCTTGCACTTGAACGTTACCTCAGAAACCGTTAAATTTTTGAAATAAAAAAAGGCGGAAAATGCATATGAGGACTAGATATACCTATGTGCCTTTCAAAAAAAAAATGTCCTATCTAACCTATGAGAAAAAAAATTATAATAAATTTTAAGGAAATTAATCTAAATCAATGGATTGTTATAAGGTACTGCGCGATACCTTGTTTAATTCTTGGGTTCCTTTTTATATTTTTTTTTTTCTTCCTGATGGTAAAAAATCTATTAACAATGAAAACCGGGACAGTTTCTGTTGTGCAAAATGCAACATGGGATATTTTTTTTGTCAACATCCCAAAACGCAACCCAACTTAGCACCCTGGCATAGGTACCTATATCTTTTGATATCCTGGGAAAATATCACCCCACAGTAAACTATTTTTTTTCTCATCCCAAAAAACAACCCATAAGAGATACCTTCAGACAAAAAAAAATAATATATGTATTAATAAAAAATATTTGCATAAAAAAAAATTCCGTTACACAGCTTCTACCCTAATAATATACTGAGTAAGGAACCAAGAAAAAAAAACAAAGAGCAAATCTTTTATCATTTTTTTGTTTGTAAAAGAAGACGACCAAGATTCGAACTCAATAACAAAAAAAAACTGATACCCAAGGGGTGAGCATCGGCATCATAAGTGCTGTCCTTCTTTAAGATGATCCTATATATGCAGAAATACCCAAGGTAAAAAAAGGTTCCCAAATAATAATAATCATAAAAAAGGGACAAAATCCAGTCTTAGAAAATTATTCTCCAGATCGATTAGCCACAGCCGCAGCTCCAAAAACCAACACAAATCACGCACATGGCTCTCTCTGTTCCTCGTGTCGTCCCTTAAAAAAAGGATCTTTATTCGAAATCTTTCGATTTTATTTTCTCCCATCAGCGAAATCTTCATCCCCTTTTTCTTCTTCTTAAAAAAAAAAACATTTTCGCACAAAGGAAGTAAATGATCTTTAAGAAAACACATCAAGCTGCAAAAAACTTAAATCTAAGGGTAGCCAATTTTTTTTATTAATTGAAACGAAGGGTAACGAACGACAGTTGATGTGTGAAAAACACAAATAGGTAGGTAAAAAAAACTCACGTAGCTTCTTCGATTGATGTAATCCTTATACGGATATGGTCGAGTGAGTATGTTGTTTGTACCTATGATGAAACCCTTTTACGAAATTCATTTGAGATGCTAAATTGCGCCTTGGCAAAGTAATTAATAAAAGAAAAAGGGAAAGAAAATCACTCACTCACCAATACATCAAAAATATGACTTGAATGTTTGTGCACACCTATACGACGATCGGCGACCCCTCACAAAAAAAGGATCCATAAAAAACCTACTCATTCCGAAATCCGAAAATATCGTGTCGTGTTTCGTGTATCGAAAAAGCGGACAAGAAGGGACCAACACAAATCTATTTGTGTATTAGTTTTTGTAGCTCTCTCTATACAGTTTTTTTTTTTTTGATTTTTTTTTCTGTTCATCTTTTCTATTTTTATATCCTTAGAGGTCAGGGTCCTCAACAACTACCCCTAGTGTGTGTGATGTAGCATCCGTGAATTTTCGTCATCAAGTCACTATGAGCATCCTCTTACTGTAGTCGCATACTCGTCTGGTCTCAGTCCACAACTATTCTTTGAGGGGTCAGCATCAGCACAACTGATCCTTAGTCAGAAAAATATAAATAACGAACTACGGAACGGTTACAAAAAAAAAAACACGATTCTATTTTCAACTTATAACGAGAAATAAAATTTTGTAGAAATAAGTTTTTTGATATAACTTTCAATTTTTGTGATGTGTCTGATAAACAATTAATAACAATAACAAAAATAGCAAAAGGATTAAACAAATTAATTTATTAAATGAGAAATAAAACAACAATAATGCTGTCAGTGAGTGAAGATGCTGGATTTCGGTCTCTAAGCCGTAAGTGGATTATTACAAAAAAAAAAATAGTTTTGTGTTTAAGTGGTTTAACAATTCTTTGGATAAGGAAGTTTAAAAGAAATGGATAATTTACTTTTTTGTTGGACTCAGTGACTGGATTAACCAAAGTGTTAATAGGTGTTATTGGATTTAGTGCGAAGTTATTTAGCTCGAGTGTTATAATCTTAATTATACAAATTTGGTTATTTTGAAGAAATTAGTGACCCTACAAGATTGTTCTGACATCTTAGTACCTATGTACATGCGATTTCTTCAAACCTAATTCTAGGTACCTACTTCAAACCTGCAATCTACAATGTCTTTTGACATTTGGATTTAAAGTTTTTTTTAAAGCTAAACAATTCTTTTAGACCCCGAAAAATCTTCATTACTCATGCTTTCTTCAAAAAATCAAGTTCGGATAAAAGTTTCCTCGTTTTGGATAAATGTACCTATATATTTTTATATCTGTAACCTAGATATACCTACCTACATAAGTAAATTCAGATAAATAGTCAATCAGAACTTCTTAAAATTTACCTTTATAAACTTGCCATGCAATAATTAAATTTGACTCCGAAAAGACAAACAAAGTTCACCTTGCTGATAGGTACTTGTACCTCTACCTGTAATCATTCTGTCGGTCGGCTCAATGTTCAAAAAAAATTGACAACGAAATAAAAAAAAAAATGTTGAAAAAAATCTTAACAGCGACTTATTTGTTTCCTTTTTCCGACATTTATCAGATAACCTGATTCAGATTGTTAAAAAAGAAAGAAAGAAAGAAAGAAAAAAAAACTCAAATATTGTTATCATTTTGTATCCGTTAATAGTTTGTTTTGTGCTTGTCGGATTGTCAGTTTGATGTTAATTTTATGTACTTGGTATAAGTGGTCCAAGAAGAGGGTAAACAGTTTTTTTTTTGACAGCAATACAAAAAAAAAATGCATGCGAACAAGTGATATTTCCTCAATATAATTGCATGAATAATAATTTCTCGTATACTTGTGGCGATTCACAAACATAACAAAGTTAAGGTTATGGGTAAGGATTTTTGAACCATATATATTTTTAACTCAATTAAGCTAGAGTTTCTTATGGAAATTACATTCTACTTTACTATAAATGAGTTCAAAGGCACAATATACAGATTATCCGAAATGTTTTTATTGCTTATAATCAAAGCATCTAGCTCTTTCTAATCTCAATTGATTAGCATGTATAGTCAAAACTTTATCCACGAACCTTTCGTTATGATTTTGAACAAGGGTAGTAATATTTCGGAGATGAAATTAGTTTCATCGGCTTTTTCCTTTATCCAAGCGCATTGGATAAGAATTAAAAAATCTGTTTTATTTTGTTTTCTTAACACATTGCAACTTTTAATAATTATAGTTATCACTATCCGAATAATATTCGATATTAATATAGAACTTTTCCTTATATGATTTCTGCTGGATTTTAGATTATTTTCTATTTGATAAGGTACTCAAAACCATCCGTATCACATTCATCAAAATATCACCAACAAAATTCTATCCCTGTATATAATAGAGATTTTGGGTTATTTCCGATTGGTTTAGGTTCTCTTACTAAGATCATATAGTATTCAATCAATTCGATTAACATTTTAATGTCATTTGAATGCAGAACAAAAACATAACAAAGTTTAAGTATTTATATTAGATTTAAACTTGTTTAAAAACCACTTTTACCTTTATCCGGGTATATTGGCTAAACGTTTGTCAACCATTTAAGATCTTTCTGAATACTACAGTATCCATTAGTCATAATTCACGTTATCCGAACCACATTGGATGTTTCCAATTATCTTAATTCAAACAAAATATACCATAAAAGCTGTTTTATAAATTTGGTAAAACATCGGCATTGAGAGCTTAACCCATGATAATTGCAACTAATTTTTGACTTATTTTTGATTTTACTATACGTTTTCTCACTTCTTTTATACCATATTAAATTAACCTGGATTACATTTAGTGTCCAAATAATGCATGCAAGGAGTTTATAATAGAAATAAAAATTAAAAATTAATTTAAGTTAGTATAGTTAGTTTTTCTTTTATCCGAGTGCATCGGATAAATATATTTCGACAGTTTTCAATTCCCTTAAATTCAACTCTTTTTTGTTCATACTACTAACTTTATGCGAACCACATTAGATATTTCCAATCGTCTTAATTCAAAAAATATATATTAAACCTGGTTTTATATTAGAATTTATAAAACATTGACTTCTAGAGGTTATCCCATGATAATTGAAACTGATTTTTGCCTTATTTGCGATTTTTTTTGTTTTTGCACTTATATAATACCGTACTCAATCAATCCCAACCACATTCAATGTCAAGACAGTACACCAAAAGAAGGTTAAAATACAAGAAAAAACTTAAAATTGAATTTTACTTAGTGCAAATAGCTTTTTCCTTTATCCGAGCAGCCCGGATAAATATATTTCGATAGTTTTCAATTCCCTCTCATTCAACGATTTGTTTTACATACTTTTTACTCTATCCGAACTACATTCAATGTCAAAACAGTGCCTTAAAGAAATAAACAATTGTAAAGAAAAACTTAAAGTTGAATTTAAGTTAGTGTAAGTAGCTTTTTTCATTTATCCGAGTGCCCGGATAAATATATTTCGATAGTTTTCAATTCCCTTCCATTCAACGATTTGTATTACATACTGTTCAATTTATCCGGAATACAATACTGCCGTCCTAAGTAAAAAGGACCTAAGTGCCAAAAATCAAAAATCGAGTTTGAGGTCTATTTAGCATCGTTAAACAGTGTCTTATTTTTGTGTGAACAAAAAAAGTCATAATTCCAACTGCAAATGGCTCAAAATAACGACTGAAATTGGGCATACATCCATTTTAATACGGTTTTCAATGAAACCAAAAACATTAAAACGCATTTATCTCAAAACTACAAAAATGTAGATGTGCCCTTTTTACTTAGGACGGCAGAATAGTTATTTTATAAATATTTTTAGAAATCTAATGAACATAATGAATGCAGCGTTAATATCTTAAAAAATAATCTGAATTTATTTTGTGCTGGTTAAACTAAAATAAATTAAAATTTATTCCGCTATCCATCACCCACATTCGCATTTAAATGTGCTGTAGACAACCTGGTCACTATCAGTTTACTTAACCAAGGTTGCACGTTAGTCAGGGCGAATAAATAATGTTTCAGTATAATATACCTATACCGTGTAGTAAAGTTGATGGTCGCCACGTATCCCATGACAAACGGCTGTGAAAAAAACAGCTTTCTTATCAGTATTTTCAACGGTTTATTAGTAATTCCACAACTGTAAGAAAAAAAAACATATAACAAATGTCCCACATATAGTATAGGTACACCAAGACCAACCGACCTCTATACAGCCACCCCTCCATACCTATATCTAGTTTATAATTTGTTACCAATTGTTGTTCTCCCCATTAGGTGTTTATTTTTTTAGTGATAACGAGCCACAGCTCACCACGTAGGTATCCATCCACCTACGCAAATTGAACTCTATGATATTCTAGAAAATGAAACTCGCCCCTTTGGTTTTATACCAACACTAGTATATTTAAAGCTGGTCGCGCGGTGGTCGGTCTGGAAGAAGTGGTGACATATAAAAGGTGTACTATGCAGCACCGGGCAGAGAAGTGCCTATAATTGCTGTTACAGTTTCCGCCGCAAACCGCTCTTCCTACTATACAACAATTCAGATAAACAACTCTCCAAGGTGGCAAGGGGCACCGCTCACATACAAATACAATCACTGTTTACATTTTCCTGTTTTTTTTTTTTGGTCGTCGCAGTATATTAACAATGGAAAAAATTAAGGCTAGCTATCATTTTCTAGAACATTGAGATATACAGTGATACAACAAACAATTGTGTTGTGGCCCGCGTTAACAAATATTTGCACTAAAGAACGTTTTTTTTTGTCTTGTTTTTTTCGTCATTATTTGAGGAACAAAAAAACATCGGTCTCCGATGGTGCTCCACCAATATTCCTATACAATGAAAAAGTAAAAAAAAAAACATACATTATAATTTCGGTGTTCCATATGTAGGTATGCCCTCTTTGATAGGCACATGTCGCTTTTAATTGTATTATTAAAATCTAGGGGACAATAAAAAGTATCCGCCGCGTCGACGTTCGGTCGGCCGTCATATCAAGAGGGAGAGAGTATAGCACACCCCAGTTCAGGTATCGTACCATAATATGTGGGACACATGCATATTCATTTGTAGATCCCATGCCTATTTGTCATTGTCGTTTTGTCACTGTTGTTGTTTTTTGTATTTTTTTATCACTTTATCGTTATCTCATTATTCTGAAGCTGGCCTGTTTTTCGGATAAATAAAAAATGATGAACAAATAACAGAAAATATATATATGAAAACATTTGGTCAAATAATACGCAGACAAAATTTTGAAATACAATTTTTTTGACTCAAGAAGCCACATACCTACAAAGCGAGATGCTGTGGGATTCAACAAAATAAAAAAAAAAAAAACGAAAAAAACAACGAAACACAGGAAACGCCCAGTTTACCGAAATCTCAATGTTTTCCCGAACATATATCCACCCAACAACTTTCACAATCAATAACCTCGAGTCCTGAGAAAAAAAAGGAGTCTGTGCAGGGCAGGAGTAAGCGAGGATGTATGGTGTAGAGTACTATGTCCTTAAACGAATTTATTAGCCCATTCGAGTCAAAATCAAACAAATACAGAATAACCCAAAACACATCCGAAAACGGGTATATTACGTATAGGTATATGTAGTGGGTGATGGTTTGGTTGTCCTAAATGTTTTCAGGATACCACTTAAAAGGCTCAACCGCCCGCCGCCCGTGTCGCCATACCAGAGCCAGAGGAAGCAATTACACATCAACAGCGATATAAATAATAACTTTTTCTTATTCAATTTTTTTTATTTTATTGATACTCTAGGTCGCAGGACCTTTTGGTCGCGAGATATAAAATTAGTTGGCAAATGTGAGGAAAAATATCCTTCTGATGATATGAGTGTGTAATGTGTAGTGTATCTATGTATCTATGTATCGCCAATTGGTTTCACTCCCATTTTTATGACTGCCCTGTTTTGCCAAAAACCACATATCGAGCTATAGCGAGAACGATATGCCCATTAATATGGAAATTTGATGGGAAAAATCACCATACACTACACACCCTTCCATATTGAATAAAGTATCCATATGTATATCTATAGAGGTATGGAGTTCAAGGATATATGCATAAGATAAATTGTTGGAAAAGAAGCAATCCTTACGTTTATAATCATTAACCGCATAAGACTGGTGAAAGGAAACTCTGGTTTAGCCGTTCATTTACGCACAGTGTGCTTGGGCATGGTCTTTCTTATCCTTAAATGTTCATAAATCTTGAAAAAGTGGTTTTATTCCTTCTGTGTGCTCTCCTTCACAAAACACTATAAACTTGAATATATTTATCCACACACATACTTTCGATGGCTAATTTTTGCTTCGAAATATAGATGTGCTTCTCATTAATTGCACAACGGTCCTTATACATGTGTATATTCGCGCCAAAGCGAATCATGGAGTAATCTTGTGCTATCTGAGGATAAAAGAATAATGGTCATAACTTTCAGCACTTTTGTATTGATATTATACTCACTCTCCACCCCCACATATAGACACGTTTGAATTAAATTTTTGGTTGAGATTTTGTCGACATTGTTTGCAATTATATGTTACACAAAAGTTATATGAAAAATTGCGGAGGGGGGGGATTGTTATGAACTGTCAAATCGAAACAATTGACATGTCATCTTTTATCATCGACGACAACCAATGAAACGAAACGAACAAAATCCACAACTAATGGTGTGAAAATGTGACAGCATTAATATCATCAGCTGCATTTTTATATATATACCTTCATACCTAAATACTCAACGCAACATTTAAAGGTTAACCCTCCCTAACCCTTCGAACTTCTAATATAACTTAACCCTTTGTTCTGGAGAGTGCTTGCCATACAGGATCTCAATGTCAATTCACTTTGTTGTTATTTTTCTATATAGACTTAATCGGCTCGAATTATAACCCCAAAATATATATGGATTCAAAGAGATTTTCCAATTTATTACTATCAAAAGTTATATGTCACTTATATGGTATGAAGCAATTTTTCATGGTTTCTTTTTTTGTTTGATTATATTTGACAAGTGCATACATATTTTTGACAACTGAGGTAGAGATTTGCAAAACAGTGACACCATAGAAGCAAGAAATATGAAAGATTAATAATAAAGTACTGAAATGGACATATTTTAAAAGATTTTTTTAATGGAAGCTTTATCGAAGCTATGGGGAAAGCTTTCCTGCTATAATTTTTATTAATAAAGTCTTTTGACACTGTAACGTACTAAGCTACACCTATTATTGTAACAAAATTACTTATAGTCTCATTTATTTAGAGGTCTTTAGAAAATTATTGACGCCTTGTTATCGAAGCTTGTAACTTTCCTTGAAATTTTCCCCCTAGAAAGTTCTTATTAATTTCGTTCTGTATTTAGCATACGAAAATCTCTTAGAATCTTAATAGGAAGAAAATATGTATTTAGAAGTGCTGATTCCCTATAGAAGCTGTAGTGAAGTTATAGTTTTTGTTAGGTTTGCCATCCGAAGGTCTTTCAATATTAATAAACCAATTATAAATAAAGTAGATAACTAATGTAAATATTTAAATACTACTTGGTATTTGGTTTGTGAGTATTATTTTAATTTTGTTGTTAACCTGGTTAAGGCTGGTCATTGCTTTATAGTAAAATTTCGTATAAAAACATTTTAGTTAATTTAATCATTTTTTTTTTGTTTGTTCTTTCAATTTGTCCAGCACTTTTGTAGGCAAGCACATAACTACTTATTAATTTTCAATTCAGAAAAATAACATTATTCATAAATACATTTATATCACTTCATTCATATAAAGCTTCTTAAAAGAAGGAACAGCTGTTTGAACATAAATAAAACAATTTTATCTTACTTCAAATTATAAATAACTTTTTGGCAAAGCAATTTTTACGGTGAACACTCTCAAAGTCAGACCTCGTAGAGAACTTTCCAAACTCAAATCTAGCAGCCTTCTAAATAACTTATGTATACAAAATTATTAGAAGTTTTTGTTGAAACAAATTATTTCTATAAGTTATCAATTTAGCTCTTGGAACAAGGTAAATAGTTAACTGACTACTCATAAAACATAAATGTTCTTACAAACTTTACCGAAGCTATGAATCTTTGCGAAGCTATAAATAACAAAAATCACCTCGAAAAAAAAACACCTTCAAAATTTTCAAATTATTTACTCTTCTATAAGAAATTAAAATTCCTCGTTCTATTAATTTAAAAGTTATTGAAATAACGATCTTCATAAAAATTTAAAAAAAAATCCAAGAAAAGTTTGAATTACAAACAAATTAAATTACAACCAAAAAACTTAAGACTCCTCGAAATCGCCATGAAACATTTGCTAACGACAATTTTTTGCTGATATTTAGCATTATGCGTGTGTCATATTGCGAGACTTAAATCTCACGTTGTCTGGAAGACTGGGTCACATTTTAAGACCTATGTAAGTTTTTGTTATATTGATTTCACATTGTCAATATTCCGAGAAAATACTAAGGTACCTACGTACCTTGATACCTTATAAGTTGTAGTGACGTATGGATAGGATTAAATTCTTCTCTACCTTTAATACCCAGTCAGCCATTTATTGCTATCCTAACATGTATCTATAACATATGTTGTGACCGAAATTGATTTTTTTTCTCCAGACAATTATTTTTGTTTGTCTTTTATTTTGATTCAAGTTGGATTTTTTGTTGATGTATTAATATATGAGTCTATTCAAAAAAAAAACATTCATTGACTCTGTACCTTTTTAAACTATCGAAGATACTAAGGGAAAGACCATTTAACCAACTCTATGTATATTATCCTTCTTTCCAGTGAGGATCTTCCAAGTAAAACACATGCAGAGACACATCACACACATACCCATATATTAGTCAATTCAATCGCCTCCTACTATTTATTGTTAGGTACTCATATCCTTTCTATTCTCATTCATGTGTTTTATATGTTCATACCGATACTGTCTACCCCCACTTAACTTCGACCAATCAATATCTATCTTCTTCTAACATAACACACATTCCTCTGCAGAATATACAATATATGAGTAAATATCCTTTGTTGACTCTTCCCAGTCTACTGACCAATGGTCAACCCTTACCCAAAGTCACATCGCATCACACGCACACTCTCTATTCGTAGCCGAAAAACTGGTTGTTGTTTTTTTTTTTCGTAGGAATCCCGAAATTCCATTGGTCATTGATGGGTGTTCCTGGATTTTTATTTTGGGTTTTTCGGCTCACATTTCATATATATAAAATATACCTGTATCTACTACTCGTATGAGTATATGCGAGAACGAAAAGAGAAACTGCCCACGAAATAAAAAATCCAATTGGACTTTTTTTTCGTTTTGTATAGGTATAGAAAGACAAAATTTATGTACATACATAATCATTTTGGTAGGTAAAATCGTAGTATGTATAAAATATATATAGTTTGTTTTTGGAGATTGATTATGACATTAAGGGCCATTTTTTTAGTGTGGACTTAAAATCTCACCAAATTTGCTGAACTAACTCTAGATTAACTCAGCTAATGCTTTCGATATTTTATCTTCCGCAATTTTCATGTCTTTCTGCACCTACCCTCGATTTAAAGACTATTTCCTTACATTAACTGTATACAAATTTATTTCCAGAGTTAACTAACTCTGGATTAACTCACTAAAAAACCGGGCCTAAGCGCCAGTCTATTCACAGTGAGTTAAACCTTTTATATTGATTTTGTCCTTGGACAGTTTCTGATTGAAAGGCTTTAATCAATTAAAATCGACTGATTAGCTATGCTTCAACCCTGAAACCATTGATTAAATATAATAAGTTGTAAACAAACTAACCCTTAGCCTCTGAATTAGATCACGGCTAAACAATCCTATAAAGATAAATTGAAAAAAAAAAACGTCGATAGATACTTCAAAATTTAAATCACAGATTAAATATTTTCCACTCACCAAAACCGACTGATTAGAGATCAATTTTCCCACTTACCATTGATTAAATATGATAAGTTTTGAATGAATAAACTGGCTTTAGCCTCTGAATTTAATCAGGGCTAAATAGTCCTTTAAAGTTTAGTTGACAAAACGTAGATTAAAGAGTTCCAACTCACCAACATCGACTGATTAGTGATGATTTCTCAACTAACAATTGATTAAATATAATAAGTTGTAAGTAAACTCGTCCTTAGGGCCAGTTTGTTCCCAGTGGGTTAAATTAAGTATGTGACTTTCATAGGCTTTAATTAACTAACGCGAATCAACCAAAATTAGCTGATTAGTGAAATCCATGATTAGCAACTCATACTTTGAATTTTTCAAACAAAATTTGATCAACATAAACATTTGAGGATTTCCCAGCTCCACTAATTATGGATTAAAGATAATCAGCTGTGAACAAACTGGCCCTTAGTCTCTGAATTAGATCAATGCTTAATAATCTTGTACTTCAACATTTAAACCGCAGATTAAAAGTTTTAAGCCCACCAAGATCGACTGATTAGTGATGATTTTCCACACTAACCATTGATTAAATATGCTAAGTTGTGAATAAACTGGCTCTATGCCTCTGAATTAAATCAGTGTTAGTTAATTCTGTAAGGTTTAATTAAAAAAAGAAAAGAACTTCAAAATTTGAACGGCGCAGATTAGATTTTCAACTGATCGATTTCATTGGATTGGGTCATAAAAGACAATTTTATACTTGAATCTTTGTTGTACCTCAGTTAATCCGCCAAATTCTGTTAGGTAAAATATTTGATCTGCGGTTCAAATGTTATTTAGACAAATGATTGTTTTATTCGAAGAATATATACTAACTGCGGTTTAATTGACTTGACAATTGAAAAAATTGCCCTTAAGAAACTAAATCCGATTTAACTAATGAAGCTGTTCTTCAGTGGAAGATTAACTTTAATCGTAGTGCACACTTTCGATTTAATTTGTTTGTGTTTGCAATTATCTATCTGAAATATGTATGCAAAGTTAATTCAGAATTAAATAGATGAATTTATTAAAATTAATCGGAGTTAAATCGGCATCAAAGGTGACTGAAAAAAAAAGGAGTATGTAGTTAGTTATGGTTTTACCCGGATTAATCGGTATTTGTATTTGTGTTAAGTATTTTAAGATAGTCACTTTACCTGGGTTTTCCACGTGCTGGTATTGCTATCAGGCGCGAACGCAGGAAAAAATTTCGGGGGGGGGGGGTATGTTTAAACTGAAAACTCAAAAATTAAGAGTGAAATTGTATAGCTAGGAAGTTAAATTCATACATTTCGGGGGGGGGGGTGAACCCGCAAAACCCCCCCCTGCGTTCGCGCCTGATTGCTATTAACCTATTTAATTTTCTTAGGGCCAGTTTTTTAGTGCGGAATTAAAGTTAAACTCACCAAAAACTGGTGAGTTAACTCTTGATTAACTTATCAGATACTTCTAATATTTTACCTTCTTATTTTTTTTTTTTGCATTCTTCCTGCACTGAAAAACTGCCAACTCACTTAAATATCGATAAATCTATTTCCACAGTTGAATTTTTACAGTTTTAACTCTCCAGTGCAAAAACCGGGCCTTATTAATAAAACACTGCAACCATAGGATTTTATAGAAAAAAAATATATTGACTAAAAACCTCTTGAATCTACAAAATATTAGCTAATATGTATGGTCTTATTAATAACCTATAATTTCTTGCATCAGCGTCATAGCTACATTTACCTATACTTAGAAGCTATATTACCCCCAGACTGAAAAACAAGCTCTTACACCTGATTAAACAGACCATCAATGATGCAACCAGTAATTCAATTGACTTTTCTTAATTGAAACTGACATATGGACTGTTCGATTATACTTGTGTCGTATACAACACACAAGTAAACACACATACAAACCAAAAAAAAAGTAACCTAAAAAAGTCGATAAAAATACTACACAGAGAGGGAACAGAAATAATAAAAAAAATAACATCCCATCCCAATCAATCAGAACATTAACTACAGTATCGTTTTGGTAGGATGGTGACCCCTTAATCGCCCCCACCACACATATATAATAATACCATAATGAAGCAGTCCTATCATCCCCTTAGGTTATATTGAGATATAGTACTGTATGAATTATTTACAGGGTTGACATTAGCCACATGATAAAAAAAGGAATACAATAAAAAATAACTTCGATAATATGACATGGTTGTTGGATAATTGACAAGGATACATATCTCGATATGTTTTTTTTTATTATCCTTCGATTTAGGATGTAGGAATTAGGAATACAAAAAAAAAAAACAAGGCATGTCCTGTCCATCTAATCAAATTTATTACGTGTTAGTTAGTCATGGACTTTTTTCTCTCTACAAACAATAACCTATGAAACAAATTGGGAAAGTTTACCAAGAAATAATAAGACCAGCAGCAAACAAAAAAAAAAAGATGAAGTAATAAATAAATAAACCGGAAACACCGCCGAGGGCAATATCACACCACAAACATAAAACAAACGTAGATATTTTTTTTTTTGTTTTGCTAGCTTGTGTGACCAAAACAAACACATATGCTGCTTGCTGCTCCAGCGAGAGTGTGACATAAAATATTGTCATCCTCAAAGCTCAGAATATTCGGTTTTATAGGCTCGAATTTGACTCTATCCATAGTGATGGTCGGATAACCTTAGCCCTTAGGTAATTCGTAAGTAATCATCATGGGCTGCCAATTTGCGTACACACATATTTTTACGATGTGTGTTGTACCAATCTAGACCTACCTATAGCAATCTCAGGACAACACATTTATACATAACATCCTGAGGCGAGAAAACTTTTTCTTTCTTTTTTTTCAACTAGTTTTTTATTATTTGCAAATATTTTTGCGGCTCGCGTGGACCCTTTGACAAAAACTGAAAACATAAAACCCTTCTTCCCTTCGGAAAAAGAAGTCTTTGTCGGTTGATTTGATGATGGAACTGACCAAAAGAAAAGGGTTGTATGGTGATGCTGTTGTTGTTGCTGCTGCTGTTTTGCCTACCACTTAATGTGTATATTTTCTAAAATTCTTTTGTCAAAGCCGTTTTGGTCGATGAGCTCAAGGCTCACCTGAAGTGGAGGTGATGAATGTTGTTGCAATGCCATACCTACCTACAACCCCGAGATTAAAATCATTTACAAAATATCCCGCAAAATTGATGAAAAGAGTGCGAGTAAGTAGGTTTTTGCAAAATATTATGCGAAGGACCTTCGAATAACGCACGAAAGCATTCCTTTGAAGCGGAAACATTTACCGCCACCATATTACCACTACCACCGGCCACCGCGCCGCACTGCCAATAATTCATTGTTGCGTCCGTTTTTGTCGGATCGTTACTGTTTTGAGTTTGATTCTGTTGTACCCATGGAGAATGGGTTTTTTGTTTCATTTTATTCGGTTGAAGTTTTTGGCGAAAAATCATTAAATTAACGACCAGAGGATTTGGCCGGATTATAGGCTTGTCTGGACGTACAAATTTGCATATGGGGTGGATTTTGGACATGGGCACCAGCATCATCTATATCGTGCTCTTTATAGTTGCTAAGCAAATAAAACTTTTTCCAGCGTTAAGTGTGAGTTTTTGCTTTTGTTGGAATTTCGGTTTATTTCACTGTGTGTCAACCATATGTCGGGTTTATTTTGTGCTGATTTAAGTATAATTATAATATGACCCCGATCCATATATACATATGGCTATCCCCAAGTATGACAAACCACATACATTTATTATTGTGAGTCGAGGTATTGTGTGTGTTTTTTTTTTTTTTGTTCTTAGAACGATTTACGATGAAATCGGCGGCGGCGTCGTCGTTGTTGACGGTTTGGCGCGGTATTGAATTTGGCTAAAATGTCCAATCAATTCGAAGTACCTACTAATAAACCTAAGAGCATTGAATTGAAAAGAGAACTAGCTATGTAGACGATTACACGTACCTACAACTTTGGGCAGTGGGTGGTGTATTCTTTTATAAGTGGAAGGTTTTATATGATATGATGGTTGGGAGGGGGCTTGAAGGGTGAGACCAACCAAAATTAATTAAGATGAAATTTATTGAACAATTTATTTTGTGTTCGAAATAATAAATGGGGATGTACTATCACTAGATATAGATGGTGAAATCGTATTTTGTATAATCAAGAAAACCTCCAAAAATGAGATTATATAAATGCTTGATCTTCTTAATTTGCCAATATACATATTTTTATAGATATCTAGGTAAAGAAAATTCATGGATTTACAAGATTCCAAATGATGGAATTTATATAGTTTGGGGCGTACAAATCGATTCACAAATCACTAAATTGAGGCTTATACTATTTGCTCGTATCTGCATCAGAGAGAGCACTCAATAATACATTGAAACTTATACGAGTGTACTCTTGACAGAATAGTATATTTATGAGAGTGGGTGTTTGAATTACATAAGATAGATTGGGGAAAAAACTTTAATATAATTTAATGTATAGGCCATCGCCAAAGATTTTATGAGAATTTAGCTTTTAATCAAAACGACAATAAATCACTTCATTTGTGATAAAGTATAATAAAATAACCTATACCTACCCCCGAGTTTCAAATAATATTACCACATAAAAAAGTTATAAAACTATCAATAATAATAAATTGTTTACGCAGAGGTAAAGGTAGGAACTTTTACTTCCTCTATAAAAACTGTATTGAATTTTAAGATGACCTAAATCCTTGACTATCGATCTTTATTGTTTTCAAAAATCTTACATTTTTGCATTTGGATAAAAGTTTTTTTAATTACATATAGTTTCAAATAAGTTGGATAAGGATAATCCATCCTTAAATCCTTTAGGATAAAGATATAAAATCCCTCGGATAAAATGTATGTGCACTCATTATATTTAAAATAAGTTTGACAAGCTGAAAACCCTTCCGGATAAGGTATTCAATCACTTGGATAATGTTTCGGGTAGCTAATTTAGTTGTCTACTATCTGACACTAGCACTTGGTGTATCGGGACAATTCTGATATAAGACCCTTGGTCTAGTTTTGTGTACATACAGTCTTATTTATTTAAAAGTTTATATGAGTACACATAGTTTAAAATAAGTTGGATAAGGATAATCCGTGTTTAATTCCTTTCGGATAAAGATATTAAATCCCATGCATAAAGTCTATGTGCACTCATTATATTTTAAATAAGTTTGATAGCCTAAAAAACCTTCCGGATAATGTTTGGATAATGTTTTGAGTAGCTAATTTAGCTTTCAGCTATCTGACACTAGCACTTGGTGTATCGGGACAGTTTTGATATCAAACCCTTGGTTTGGTTTTTTGTACATACAGACTTATTTATTTTAGGTGAACAATCATTTGGATTAAAGTGTATGTAAATCAATATGCATGTATAAGCAAGACAAAACTATAAGGATACAAATATCCAATCCTTCAGATAAAGTTTTTTGTAACTTAGGTTATTATTTATAAGTGTTAACATTTCAAATCCAATCTGCATACGGTCTTAGATACAAAACTTATTAGGCGAAAAAAGCTATTGAATAAGTCTTACAATTTTTTTAACGATTATGAAACATTCGGATAAGGGTATTTTAATTAAAATAGATATTTTTAAGCAATATCTAAGTCACAAAAGTATTCGGATAACTGTATGAAATCATTCGGATAAAATTTTATTTTATGAGAATGTTTTTTTTTTTTTCAATTTTAGTTTCTCATTTTTATAAGAAATAAGATGTCAATTGAAATCATAAATACAAAATGTATATAAAATTTATATTTCTGACAACAATGAAAAAATGTTAATCTATTTTAAATAATATGTATTTATAAAAAAAAAACTAAAAACAATTCTTTTTCTCGGATAATTTTCAGCAGATTCGGAATCTTCTGATGCGGACCCAGCTGCACAGGATATTTTAACCTGCGGATCGTGTCAGAAAGCTTTTGCACTTTCTGATATTGTCCGATTTATACAACACAAAGTATTACAATGCAATAAGGAAAACTATGGTCAATGTCTCACACAAGGTAATGGTTTTTGAGATCGAACAATCTTTTCAAATATAATATTTTTTTTTTTTAATTAATTTTTTTTGTTAAGGCCCTGCAAGTGATAGAGACGCTGATGATGGTCGACCTCTTAGTCTAGTTAATCGTAGACCATCCATATCAGCTCCGATAACAAATCGAAAGCCATCCGGAACCCGAATACATACACCGCCCCCTAGTCCAGCTGATTTGTTAGCCGATGGAGCATCAAGTACACCTAAACGGCTTGTTGATGGTAATTTGTTTATAAAAATAAAAAATAAATATTTTATTCAACAGTCCTGTTTTTTCTTTTTGATAGAAAACGATAATACAACACCTAAAGGTGACAATTCATCAACAAATCGAACTGAAAGTCCGCAAATCGAAGAACAAATAGAAAAATCCACCTCCAATAATAACGATACGGATAGTGAAAAACCGAATAGCTTGCATCACATCAAAGAGGAACAAAATGATTGCGGCTCGAATCAAGAAGATGATAGTCACATAGCTTCTGCGTCCAATGATGGTCAGCCGCCTAGCAAAAAACCAAAAATCGAAGTAGCCGACGCCGAATCGAACACTTTGAATAGTGGTAAGTTGTTGTTTTTTTGTTTTTCAAATCTTTTTTTGTTCGTCCTGTATTCAAATGTAAAACAAAAAATCTACTCGTCTCGTTTTCTATTTGCTAATGTACCTACCTTTATCTATCCATAACTGTACCCCCACTTGACTGCTGCTCTGCTATATCCTTTAACTCTTTTTGGCTTTGTGTCACAGAGTTGTGAACTTTCAAAAATCTCATTGAAAATTCTCTATCAAATGACACCGCTTTTTCTGGCTGATGATATGGTAAAGATGGGCTACCGGTGTTCACTTTTATATATATGTGAAAAAAATGTTTTTGATGTTTTCACAGTCATAAAGCCGATGCCGCATATAAAGGTACAAAAACAAAGTTTATCACCCCTTTCGGGCATCTTATAGGATACCTACTTTATACTAGACATACCTACAGCCAGCATCCACAGCTTCCATACGTAGGGATGTTATTTGTTGATATGACATGAACAGGTTGAGAGCGTCATTGATGACTTTTTTGACCATTCACTTAACCTCTTTGACACGAATGCACAAAAATAAAAATAAAAAAAAAAAAACGAAAAAACCTCTGACATCAAAAGTCTAATGGACAACGGTGAGATATGCTGGTTTTCAGAAAGGTAAAAGGGGCTATGTCCTTTGACATTCTGCTGTAGGAAAACAAAAACAAAAAAAAGCAAAATAAACGGGGAAAAACAGGAAATCAATGACAAAATTACGTTGCATGAACTTGCTGATTTAATTTTTTGTTTTTTTTCCTTAAAAACGAAAGTCAAAAAGGATTCAAGCGTTTTTGTGTTAAAAACAAAATATTGAAAATATTTTTTTTAGAGAAAAGATGAAAAAGTCTGTAGTTTTGTTTGTTTATAAAAAAATATATTTTTATAAAATTTTGAAACAATATTGTAAATATTTTTCTTATGGAAAAGCTAGAAAAGTCGTTAATTAAAAGGCTGTATTTTTTTGTTTAAACAACAAAAATAATTCCTATAAAATTTTTAGCTTATATTGTAAGTCCTCCTTAATACTACGTCTGTAAAAAATTATAATAAAGTAGGTTCAGCCATTAACGAGTTATATGCGGAAAACGCTTAATACCTATAAAACGCCACAAAAAAGCCAAAACCCTATGTCTGTTTTGTCAATTTTTTCAATTTCAATTAGTTTCAGTATAAAACAGATAAGAAGTTAAAAAAAAAAACGGTTCTTATTTTTATTAAAAACAAACAACATCAAAATCATTGTATGGCAACTCTAGATGATCTAAAACAACAATTAGAATCTCTCCATCTCTCCATAATAAAAACAATGTACTTGTACCAAATTTAAAATAAATTGGTTCAGTCATTAATACTTAAGTTCGTTGTACAGGCGCACGAACTTATATTGACGCACAAACGTACTAACGCATGAATTTCCTGACGCAGGAACCTTCTGACGTGCGAATGCCAGTCTATACGACAAAATCCACGTTTTCTGGACTTCTCCATCATCGTTATTAGTACCTATAATAGATTTGATTACAAAATTTTACACACGAAACATTTATATAGGGAAGATCAATCAAGTAGAAACTTTAAAATATTCCTTAGAGATAACAAAATTAAAAAATCAAATTAAAAAAAAATCGTAGATAAAATACTTTCCCCTAAAAACAAAAAAATCGGAATTTGCATACATCCGAGCGACAAGCAAAGGAATTTGTTGCTGTTTTTGTCGCATGTCTCAACGCTGATGATATAATAAAGAAAGAACAAAAAACATAGGTTTAACTCTTGTTTAACTTGATGATGTCCGTCAGTTTCAAGGATATGGTACACATTGTAAAAAAAAAAAATGAAAATTTTATGAAAACATAGAAGGAACTTTTCTCATGTCCACGTTGTCGTCGTCATTCAAATCAGAATTTATAATAAAATGCAACAGCAGCACACAGTATTTATATTCCCCCTCAGAATAATGTTTGACCACCATCACATCATCATCACAACATCATCCACATGAACAATAAGAATGTCCTTCAGTTCCCTACTTAAACGAGTATAGTTTGCTTTTGCCGGACAATATTGTGTAAAAAGGACGAATAAATTATTAAGGAGGATTTTTGAAAAATAAAAAAAAACATGTTTTGTCCTCATAAAACTGACCTTTTGTGTAATTTTTATTTAAAAAATTGTTCGCGTGCCTTTTGTGAACAAAAAAGAAAACAAAATATAAATCAGATTCTACTGCTATTAACCATGAGGGGGTTAAACAATTTTGGTTGACATCCTTTTGACATCCTGCCATGTATGTAACTTGAAAGTAGTTTTTTTTTAGTTCTGTTTTTTTTTTTTTTTTTTTATGATATTCGCCCACCTGGTGGTGAATTTGATTTGAGTACCTTCCTTCATGTATAAGAAAGAAACCAGTTCCATTTTTTGATTACACAATATATACAGAGTCTATACTCACACAATGCCTGTGACAGCATGCATTTGAACCCTTTAAGGGGATTAAGGACACTGCGATAAGGCGATTAACTAGCTTCTTAACAAAGCAACAACAACAAAAAAGACTCCTGAAACGCATGCATTTGATTCTTATTGATAAATATGTTACGTCTATACGTGAAAGTATACCTACAACCTAACCTATTGTGCAAAGTAAGTGAACCCTTTGCGTTGGCGGCTGACGTCTGAAAATGAAAACACACACACACACAAATGCTCCCAAGAAAACTCAGTCGTCTTATAGATAGATAGATAGATATCCACACAAACGCATAATGGACAATTTCGCAGCCTTTTTTTTTACTTTATAAAATTGGTTTGGACTAAATGGAGAAAGTGAATGATCCTGAAGGAAAACGATGAGAAAAATCTAATGAGACAATGACAAAAGAATGAAACCACTTCAGTGTTGAACAATCATATCTATGTATGTATGTATCTATGTTGGAAGAAGAAAATCAAAAGAGATATAGACCTCTACGTAGATAACCCTCTAAAACCACAGCAGCAGCATCGTCATCATCATCGTCATTATCATCGTAGTCGTCGTTGTTGTCATCATACCAAGTCATCATCGTTTTACAAAAGGGAAGGACATCCACACATAACACCAACAAAAAAAAACAAGCCGACAGATATCAAAATGTCACATTGCTATTCATTACCTTTGGATGGTTGACCTTCAATACACGCTTTTTATTCTGTGCTTAAGAGCGCGTACATGTGTGGATAAGGAGAAGATCCTGGACGGCCACACAATGTAAGAAAGAAAGGACTATAAATATCGTCTCTTCACGGCCGGCCGGCGCTTCTCTATGCTTTTTTTCTATCATGAGAGGCAAGACGAAATTTTTTTTGTTTTGCTGATTTTTCGCTTTTAATTTCTATCTAAGCGAAGTTATGTCCTCTGGACAAGGAATCGCACAAACTTTTTGCTGTCTTCATTATACAGGACAAAATCTCTACAAACCACCACTATCCATGAAACACCATGATGCATGTAAGTATACAAAGTCCATGGATGTCCTTTCAACATTATTTGCATCAAATAGGTCGTTGTCAGGGCTGTCGTTTGAATAAGAAGTGTTTTCTTAAAGTTACACATATGAAAATTGGCCAGGGATTTACTGCCTTCAAATTAGTTATATGATGATCCATATGGAATGCGAATATCTAAAAAATAAACATTTAAAGGATATTTTTATTGAAGCTTTAATAACGTATACAAATTAAAAACTTCTGAATGAAGGTACTTTAGTATTTGAATAAATGTTTGCGCCACAGCTCTGTTGATTATAGGGAAGTTTTTTTTTTTTTGTAATGTATTTTTATTCGTCCTTTTTTTTGCAAAGTTCAAATTTATTAAAATTACTCGGCGATGTTTAATGCAAAAAAAAGATAGATGGAGTATATGCATCAGCCAGCAAAACTGGATACTGCTCCAGCTCTGTTATAATGGTGATGATGATGGTTTCATAATATGGAGAGGACGTAAAAAAGGACATTCACAACATGAATTTTATCCTTTGTCATATATGAGTTAAAACTCTGCTCGTTTGATATGTGCACATGACAACACATTCGAAATTAACACAGTGAAACTGTCAACCATTTTTTTGTATTATACCTACTCTTTAAAATTTACCTAGTCGTATATTTATACAAGTTGTATATTTATGAAGGTATGGAGCTTTTGTTGTTATCCTTTATTTTTCGTTTGTTTTGTTTATTTATTTGGTGTGTCGTGTAATGTCAGCGGTTTGATTTTCAATGCGCCACTTCCTACTATAGGTATAAAGTCCATTTTTACGGTGTAAATTTTTAATTAGACTAATGCGTTGGTTGCCATTCGAATAATTTCAATTAGTGTCAACATTATCTGTACATAAATATGTGTGCTTGAGAGGAATAATTGGGGATTATCGTCTACATACACTACATAGGTATACATTTATTTTTATTTTATTTTTGTAATAGAGTTTTAGGCAATTTACTGGTCAAGCCGTAATTAGCAGTGATTTTAAACTCATACCATTTCTTTGAAAGGTTTATTTTAAAATAATAGGGAGAATATACCATATGATTGGCATTTTGATACCATACAAACAAAAGATTGCCATGATGCGTGATTCAATAATGGTGGCTTGCCTGTCACACCCTTCGAATTACTCACAGCCTTAAGATTCCAGTGGTAATTGAATTTAAGCTTTGATATTTTGCGGGTAAACTAATCTGGATAAGTGAATTCTGACTTCGGATAAAAACTATTTATATTCATAACAGCTATGGTTTTCACATAGAATGAGATTTTCCATCCAAGCTGTGTTATCGTCCTTTCGGATAAAGAATTAGACTTCAAGAATTACTTTCAGCATTTCAAATTTGAAAAAGTGACCATAAGATTTTAATTCATACAAATACAGATAGTTCTAACGCTAAGCCTGATCATCTCATTTGGAAAATGAATAATTTGTAAACAGCAAATATGATATTTAAAAAAAAACAATGGTTCGGAAAGTTTTCTATAATACAATTTTAACCATATTCATCAAAACAGACGAAAATAAGATTTAAATTGTTTTCGAAGGCCTTGAATTTCTATCCGGATAACTACAGTCAATCATAATTTTCCTAACCTAGCTTGTATTTGCATCCGGATAAAAGAATTTCTAATTCGGATGAGAAATTAAGAGTTATTTGTAGTATATAATTAGAAAGTTCGACTTAACATCCACGAATGATGATCTTTTTAAAATTAAAAATAAACGCAAATTTACCATATAGGAAACACCTCAAATTAAGGTCCGGATAAAATTTCAGATATCCACTACATTGACAGTTTAGCATTGATTGAGAGTTTGCATCGGGAAGAACAAAAGAAATTAAATTTCATTCAGGGGCCGAATTACGTCTTCAGTGAACGAGTGAGGATCTTTTACACGTTACCGAACTACCGAGTAATCACATTGGTACGATGTTATACGAAGTATCACTTATCGAATTATTGAGTTCGTATTGTACTAGGATAATTCTAGTACATTTTCCCAAACGTCAATATTCCTATCTTTTCATTGGTGGGTTGCCGTAGCTGCTTGTGTTGGGCTCATGTTTTGTTTACATTTGCCTTTGCAATTAATTTGGCCAAAAATATTTTTTGGCTAAATCGAATTATTGTGTCTTAAAATCAAGCAAGAATAATTTTCTGGGTGATGTTTAATTTATTTTAATTCACCGTGAAACACAATTAATTGATATTGTGTAGGAATATTTGCAGAAAAGAGAATAATTTTATTTTTCTTCCATTTTACTGCTCACTCGTCTACCTAGCATCTATCGTATGAAAAAACACTCGTTCACTGACGAGGAAATGCCAAAAATCGAATTCGATACTCGATACTTTACTCGATATCTTATAAAGGAATCCCAAATGCATATAATTCAGTAACGTATTCCTCACTCACTTATGCGGTAATTCGGCCCCAGGTTTAAGTTTCAAAAGTGAGTATGGAAATTAATTCAGTTCATGTAATTTAAATGTCAAATTTCATAAACAAATAAACAATAAATCAACAATTACAAATTCTATTTTGAAAAAGACTTAAACTTTAAAAGAACTCTATGTATAACATATTTGGCACCCTAAATGATGAAAAGACAGTGAAATCGAGTAACTTGTCGGTAAAATGTCTTAAATTTTCTATTTGTATCGATTTTTCCCTAGGTATAAGTGAAATATGCCTTCGGATAATAAATTAAGATTTAATATTTCTTATTTTCATTTGAAAAAACAAGAGTGGTTTCTTCTGATAGTATCACTTGTCTATTTAGGCTGATAACAGACACCGGATAATGGAATTACTACCTCAGAATAATAAGGAAATAGCCTTCTTATAGCAACATTTGTACACTTGGGCTCATTAAAACCTCCGGATAATGCAATTATAAATTCGTATAATCTGGTTTTTGCCTCGATATAAATGAAAAATGGCTTTGGGTAAACAATTGAAATAAAATTTCTTAAATTTGCATACCAAAAATAAGAGCATGCCTACCCTACTGGTTGTAGAATATTTCTATTTGGACATAGTTTTGCTTCAGGATAAAGGAATTACCACATCGGATATACAATTAAGATTTCAATTTCTTAAAATTGCATACGGATATTTAAAGCAGTACCTTCTAATAGTATCATTTGTTTATTTGGACTGATTACAGCTTTCGGATAATGGCATTACCTTCTCGGATAAAAAAATTAAGATTGAATTTTCTTAAATAAGCATCAACAAAATAAGAACATAGCCTCCTGATAGTACCATTCGTGTGCTTGGGCCTTAGGATAATAGCATTTCCGCTTCGGATACAAAATTAAGATTTAAATTTCTTCAATTTGCATCTGGATAATAAAAAAGTTCCTTCTAATAGTATCGTTTTTGTATTTTTAATAATAACTGCCTTTGGATAATAGAATTTCAGCCTTGGATAAACAATTATCATTTAATTGTCTTAATTTTGCATCCGGATAATAAAGTAAGAGTCTTTTATGAGGGTACCATATTTCTATTTAAACTAATTAGGGCCTTCGTATAATGAAATTACCACCTCAGATAAACAATTAGGCTTTAATTTTTTTTAATTTGCATCAGAATAGTAAGGAAGGAGGCTTCTAATAGTATTATTTTCCTTTTTTGACGGATTGAATCCTCCAGATAATGAAACTTTCAATTCGTATAATCAATTAAGATTTAGTTTTTTGTTTATTGGTTCGGATAAACTTTATATTGTGTTTTTGCTTAATCAGAAGTTTCTATTTGACTTTATATTTTAGTTATTATCTTTAATCTGTTTCTTCATAACAGAGTGAGAGGCACAATAATCAGCACCGTTGAACTCCATACAGTCTAATGTCCTGCAAAATTTAAATGACTCCTTAAGTAATTACCCAAAATCGAAGTTAAATGCCAAAATTGCTTCATATCCCTAAACAGTCTTCGTACTCAAATGCGATGCAATCATTGATGCATATACATTTGTTGTGGTCGCTTATTCAAGGAAAGAAAAACAACAAATACAAAATAAAATAAAATAAAATAAAATAAAATAAAAAATAAAAATAAAGAAAAGAAAAGAGTACCAGATAGACTGCAAACGACACGGATGATATGTGATGACTGTCTGTTTCACTGATTTGTTTTTTTTTTGTCTGTTTCGTCCTTGGTATGTTGAGAGTTCCATTGTTTCACATATTTTTTTTTACCGATGACTATCTCGCGTATCCTTTGGCAAATGTTCATATACCAGCTATATATATTTTTTTTTGTGCGACTGAGCGATTAATTTCCAGCAGGCGGTCAATTTAGCAGCGCATCTCCTGGCATCCCATTACATTCAGCATCATATATGGTGGGCTGATTTCATGTCCTGATGATGAAAAATACAAACAACGCGACCAGCAAAACAATAAGAGTAAACAAAAAAAGAAATATCCAAAATGACGCTTGAGTGGCGTTGGATGAGTTTGAGTTTGCTTGACTTTTAAGGATATGCTTCAATATATACATATAAGACAAAACTTCAATTTTCTCTAAACCACAGAATAAGGAATCACACTGTTTTTGGGCTTTGTGCTTGGTGCAGTTTTTTTGTATATCTTTTTTTTTTATTATCTTGAGTTGAACGAAATTTCGGCCAGCAAAAATTCTATAGAGAACAAATAAAACAAAAAAACGACGACGTAACCAGGATATGTGCAGCAGTAATTCGTGGTTCAATGCAGATGTTAGGCAAAGGGGTGCGCAAAATATAAAAAAAAAAAAAATAATAAAGGATATCACATGGGGATAAACGAGTATATGTGTCTACCTATAGGAGTTTCGAGCAAAAGAGCTAAAGAAAAGCGAAAATGAAAATGTCTTGGCATCGTTTTTAAGGCGCTTTTCCTTCACAAACGGTGACGATGTCCTGCTGTGTCTTCAAAATTGCAACAACAACAAAACCATCATAGAAATGTTGTGTTATAGTTTTTTGAATCGAATCCTTCTGTTTTGGTGATGATGTCTGGTCTAAGTGAATATGGAAGTCCACCTAGCAAAAGGATTTGCGGAAGGTATAGAATGGTTTTTCCGCTTCGCAAACATGCAAATACACAGCTTCACTTACGCAATACCTATGTATATACAACATTATTTTGAACTTATATCGCAATAAGGAAATAAACTATAAGCAAGACGCCCGCCTGCTGCCATCGTCATCACCGCATCAGACCGAATAATCACATGTGCCACTGACATCTGTACGATAACTATAGGTAGGTAGGTACGAAAGGATGCTACTTTTGGAAGAGGAAACGCGTGACACATATCTAATCGTACCTATACCTGTGTGCTATTTTAATATCTATTTCCTACGAATTCTATATTGCGGGCTGATGGTACGTATACACCTATGTCATATCAAAAGCAGGAGTCTAAAATATGATCAATTCAATTGATGCGCATCCTTTTCACGTTTTCACAAAAAAAAAGTAAAAAATTGAAGAAAAAAAGAACAAAGTCGTAGTGGCAGACGTCTTCCACAGACTTTGGGTATCTTTCTATCATCCTTTAAGCCAAGCGCAAATAAAAAAAAGAATAATTAGAAGAACGCGTCTAGAGCACAAGATGTGATCGTTATACCTAGTAACCCTTAATAGTTAAAAAAAGAAAAAAACCTAGAAGGGATAAGATAACAACTAACACATCAACCCTTCATTTGCATACATGCACATAGATGATAGGTATTTTTGGAACCCTATACGAAAAAACTATATATCCTCGTGCCATTGAGAATCCTGCTAACAACATCACTTTTATCCGCGAGCGAGTGATGACAAACGTGCGTTTCACCTTTGACTTGGTGGTACGACAGACACACACAGGCCACACAGATAATGTGGATATGTTATAGGTATACATGAATCCTTTCGTGGCAAGCACGCAGATTGATTTTCGGTGTATCGTTTTATACATGTAGGGTTAAACGCACAGCGCATATTTTTTGGAAAGTCGGCTAAATATATGCCACGAGTTAAAAGTGCGTTTAAAAAAATTATCATATTGCAGCTGTTATATCGCGCGCACATCAGGATCATCCAAGAGATGCACATTTAAAATTAATGCATTTTATTAACAACCTATAGAGAGAGGATGCATTACATGAATTTGTGTATAGGGATACATGGATGAAATGGAAGATTTAAATTTAATTTGATTTTAGGGAGGAATTTCATATTTCATTCTATGTAATCGAGCAGGAATAAACATATCTGGGGTTCTGTCTTTTGTGACATCGAAATGTATTTTATAGTAGATAAATAAATGTTTTAGCTGATGGAAAATTTGAACTCAAAGGCTTAAGCGAGTTACCTACATACCTACATGTTTTCATGCTGTCATTCGTAAGCTTTAATTATAAGGTCCTGATTTAGTTATAGAAGCAAATTATTCGAAACTTCCACATAGGTTAATTTAAATATGTTATAGGAAACCATAGATAAATATTTTTACGGTATCTCCGAGCTCAAAAATGTAGGAATTCACTGAAAAATTTACTTGCCATTTCTGCAGTCAAATACTGTCCTTTTTCTTATGTTTTAGAAGAATTATTGTTGAGAGGAATCATCAATGTTATTAAATTATATTAAAAACCCAAACAAATAGTACCATTTTTGTACAATTGTATTTTGCAGTGATTTTTATAGTTTTAGTTATTCCAAATTTATTAGGAAAGACTTTAAACATTTTAGAGTTAATTTTCATGACATTTCAGGTCACAATTTAATATTAAATATACAGTGAAACCTCCTATTGTGGACAGTTCCCTTAAGCGGACAGACCCATTAAACGGACAAATTCTCGCGACCAATGGATCTAGGATTTAAATTCCATATATTTTATGTTCCTTTATGTGAACACACTACCTTGATCGGATGTGAACATGAACATCAGCCGTAATTTGGTAAATTTAATTCTCTTATGGCCAATTTCATAAACATTTAACTGGCTTTGAAATTTTTAAATGACGTATTTTGTATGGAATAAACGTCATTTTAAGACTTAAGAGCCTGTTAAATTCTTAAAAGGGCTTTATGAAATCGAGGATTAGTCGGCAAAAAACTTCAGTAATAAATAATTTCAGCAATAATTTTGAATGCATGCACAATCGTTTAAAAAGGCATTTTTTGATTATATTTTATCGATTCAAAAATTATGTCCCTCTCTTTTCTCTAAATTTCTGTCCAATAGTCAAATATTTCAAAGTTTATTTACTTAAAAAAATAAAATTGGCACGACTTTGGAATTAAATGCAAAGCAAATCACAGAAATTCCAGAGTAAACAGAGGAACAGGCATGTAATTGGTTAATTTTTTCCCTTGAAAGGTCATATTCCTTTAACGGAGAAAAATGTGGTCACCGTCGCTATCCGCCTAAGGGAGATTTCACTGCATATATTTAATTTCCTATACAAGTCATAAAACATGGTTTACGCGCTAAGCACGATTAAAAGAAATCAATATCTGCCCAAGGTCTGTTTTGAACTTTCGTCTTATTTAATTCCAATTCTAATTCTAATTCTAATTTTAATTCTCATTCTAATTCTTATTCGAATTCCATTTCCAATTCTAGTTCTAATTCTCAATCTAATTCTAATTCTTATTCTAATTCTAATTCTATTTCTAATTCTAATTCTTATTCTAATTCAAATTCTAATTCTAATTCTAATTCTAATTCTAATTCTAATTCTAATTCTAATTCTAATTCTAATTCTAATTCTAATTCTAATTCTAATTCTAATTCTAATTCTAATTCTAATTCTAATTCTAATTCTAATTCTAATTCTAATTCTGATTCTAATTCTAATCTAGTCTTAGTCATTTCGTGGATTCCCTAACAAAACTTGAGACTTAAACTATTTTGAATAGGAAATTTTAGAATGCAAATCGAAAAAAAAATTATAAAGAATCATTAACTCAACTAAAACTAATGAACAAAATCAAACGAAAGCCAAACCAATATAATATCTCAATCCCTTAGATTATGCACTAAACCTTGCTTTTTAGTTTCAAGTAATTTTTTTAAAGCTAAATCCACACAAAAGAACTCATAAACTTACCCTTTTGTCGCCAAAATCTATTATACCTAGTAGACCACATATTGGGCAGCTATTAACGCCCCTGTTCCAATATTGTATCATCATGAGAGTGTTATATTGTGTATAGGCTGTTGTTATATTGGTTTTGTGCCTTTTTGTGTCCCTTCTGTGGTTTAAAACTTACACAAACTACAGGGGTGTGCGATATACCTATCTACCTAACCTATACGTAATGTTAGTACGTGTGTTATCGAAATCATAAGGATAATCGTCCTGCTAGAAAGATGATGTATCTTATTTATTTTATGTGTTGTGATGGTGTTCTCTGGTCGATCTACAATTCGATAATTTGACATTTTTAAGATATGTTGTGGTTGTGGAAGGATAAAAGGACATTTTTTTTAAAAATTTAAAGAAACACAAAAATAAAATACCCAAAGTGAGTAACATCTGTTGGTATAACCATTAAATTTGAACGTCATATATATAAAACAAAACAAGCGCCCATCAAGAGACAAATGCAATAATAAATAAAAATGGTAAAAAAAATCAAAAAAAAAAGAAAGGACACGAGATATGATGATACCTTCTCTTGAAGAAAAAAAAAATAAAAAAGCGAAACTAAAAAATTGATGGAACCGCAACTAAATGCGTGTATTGTATATCTATCTTTATGCGCGCGGGGGATAGTAACATACCTTCCATCTCACCCATCGCCATATCATCACACAAACATTTCTATATATTCTCCCATATTACTCTCTCACCCTCCTCTGTTTAAAAAAAAAAAGAACTGGGTTGTCCGGGGGTACGAGGCCAGGAGTAGGATTTTAAAATTGCTTTTGCACATCGGGCCCACATCTCATAACCGTCCATTTGTATTCAGAACAGAGCAACGGTTATTCCAGTTGATTCCTCGGAGCTACAAAAAAAAAATAAGAAACAAAAAAAAATTATATATACGTGTGTATGTTAAGGAGGGACAAGTTAAACAAAAAAAAAGGACATAACGCCCCGTATTGCGCGCTAGCCCTATACTATCCTCGCAACATGTAAAAACCATTTTAGCTCACATGTGTCAGCTTCCTCCATATAGTATATGAATAAACGTGTTGCCTTGGTCCTCGCCATCACTGTATTAGTTATTATTGCCTCTTTATAGAATATATGCAAATGAGCCAAGGATGATGGGTGGGCATATGCCTATCTAAAGACATGAGGCACTCCAGGAAACACATCACACTATAGGTATACCCCTCTTCATATTGGACTTGGTTTAAATCTGAAGGCCTAATCAATTCAAATTAAGTTAAGAATCACTTAATTCACACTTTATATACCTACGGTTCTATTTTTATTTTTTTTTCCTCGGACGCATTTGTGCAGCATAGGTTAGTGTAGGTTCCTTGTGGCAGAGTCATATTTTTTAAAAACCAACCATTGCGTGCTTAGTACACAAAAACCTACGCAACCTGATGTGTATCTACAGAGATACATAACTTCAACAAACTGTGTGTGGATGATGCTTGCATTCTATAAATTATTTAAAATTCATCCGCGCCGCAGTGTATCTACTTGGTACTTGGGTGTAATTGGTGCGAAACTGATGGCGTGGAAAAGGCTTGATATGCAACAGATTTGCGTTATATTCTGGGTATTGAATCACGAGTGCGCGTTGTTGCAGAAATTAATTATATCATCGATTCGCGGAAGCCCACGCTTCTGATGCTATATTTTTGCTGCGTCCGAAATATCAAAGTCCAAACATTTTGTTCTTTGAGCATTTACCTACATATAGATTTGATTTAATTAAAAAATACCACACCTTGTTGGTCCTTTGGGAAATCATTCATCCTACAAAATACAAGGGAAAAAATGTTGGCTATGAATGCAGAAGGCTATTATTTCCACTTTTAATTAATCACACAGCTGATATCGCTATGATAATGGTTGGTGGCAGATGATCAAAATCTGGCTTTAATAAGGCTTAATATGACCATGAACCGTTAGAAATGTCAGCTTTATTCTTGAAGAAATGAATTATACACGTACAAACATTCCCCTTGAAGCTTCTCCTTTACTTCTGCATCTTTCACGATCTGCCCAACAACCCCCTTATTACAAAAATATTCTTCTTTTCATTTCTTCCTTCTCTATCAAATCCATCACATAAATTCTAACTAAAAATAATTTTTCTTCTTCTTCTTCCAGAACCCAGTAACTACACATGCTCCACCTGCAAAACACGCTACAATTCAGCGTGGCGACTAATTCAGCATGTTCAGCATTCGCACGGTGTTAAAATCTATGTTGAATTTTCGTCATCAACCTCGTCGGCATCATCGTCAGCGTCATCATCGCTATCAACGTCCACATCGCTTCTGTCCTCATCAGCGACTTCTTTGTCACTTGGTCATTCAGCACAGAAAATGCTGAGTGGTGTTGCTAATAGTACAATCAATAATAATACCAGTTGCGCGAGTTCGCATTGCTCGTCTACATCGCCGGTTAGTCAAAGTAAGAGTATTTGTGAACCAGCTCAGAACCACCTACTGCAACAGCAGCAACAACACCATCAGCAGCAGCAAGCACAACAACAAGCACAGCAGCTACAAGTTCATCAGCAGCAGCAGCAGCAACAACAACAACAACAACAACAGCAACAACAGCAGCAGCAACAACAACAGCAAAACAGTCTAACCACAGCTATGCAAAATGCTCAAAATTTAGCAGCTGCAGCTGCGGCTGGCATGAGACATCATCCACTCCTTCCACCACCCGATATGCACGCAAATCCCTTCAATCTATTGCGAATGCCACTTCCGCCATTAGCACAAGGTCCAGTAGTTCCTCCAGTTGCTCCGCTTTTTTCGCGACCCCATGCGGCCGATCACTACCGCATGGAGCAACTTGTTTCCGAGCAATTTCGCCACCATGGCCTTAATTTGGCAGCTGCGGCAGTAGCAGCGGCAAATTCATTGGCGGCACCCCATTCAAGCCAGCCCTTTAATGCCTCCGCAGTGAATCATTCGGCTAGCAATAAGGATCGTCCACCTTCGTCTTCGAGCAGTCACGGTTCAATACCGCCAATGCAACAGACACGTCTCAACAACACCCGTCAGCCCAGCAGTCATCAACTTGAACCACAGATGGATTTTTACTCGCAGCGATTGCGTCAGCTTGCAGGAACAACGAGTCCTGGAGCTGGAAACACTGGTAACTCGAACTCGCCGAGTCCCCGGCAAAAGCAATCGCCTTCGAATTTCGCGAGCCCATCACCCTCCCAGCTACCTCCGACGCCGGTCACAAGTAATTCCCGTCCTCAGAGCTTAACACCGCCAGAAAAAATTGCCGGCGGCACGAGTCTTGGTGAAATTGACAATGGTACCACCCACCTTAACACAACACCACGCTCAGCATCCACACCTCCATCGAAACCCAGCCAGGATAGCAGTGCAGCGATTTATTCGTGTGATTTCTGCGAAAAGAATTTCCGCTTCGAAAACAATCTAATCATCCACCGACGCATTCACACTGGTGAGAAACCGTACAAATGCGTTCAGTGCGAATTCGAATGCTGCCACATCAACAAACTGAAGAAGCACATGAAGGTGCATGTGAAACCCGAAGATGGAGCTAGTAATGCTGGTTCGCTAGAGACCCTCGATGGGGAAGATTCTGCCGAAGAGGACATGGCCGAGGAAGAACCCTTCGACGAGGACGAAGATGATGATATGGAAGACGGAGAAGATGGTGAATATGAAGCAGAGGACTTGAGTGTGAACAACCGGATGATGGATGACAAGCCTGGAATGGGCATGGGAAACTCTGCGTCAAACTCGCTTGTTGGTGAGCTAATGGACAAGTTTGGCTTGTCAAATATCGCTCAGTACTCCGAAGCCTATAAACAAGCTCTGCAAGAATCCGGCAACGCCCTAAAGATGCAGCTAAACAACAAGGACTTGGACAATAATAACAGCAATTCTTCACTGCAAAAGCTCAACGGTCTACCTGCAGCTCTCAGACTTCGAGAGGAGTTCGCCAAGAGTATGCTTCACTCACCAAACCATGGTCACACCCAGTCACAGGTCGCACCTTTGTTCAATCCCTTCGAAAACCCCTTCGAGATGTCGAAACGCATGAAGATGGAAACTGCCGAATGGTGGGGTATGTCGGCTCTCCACCGAAACGAGTCGCTCTTCGAAAATCTCAAAATGAAACCCCTATCGTCGCTAGGATCCAACAGCTCGCAGCTTCTCCAAGGCCCCCTCGTCAAAAAGGAAAGCAAACGCAACGACACCTGTGAATATTGCGGCAAAGTTTTCAAAAACTGCTCCAATCTGACTGTCCACAGACGCAGTCACACCGGTGAAAAGCCCTACAAATGCGAACTCTGCTCGTACGCATGCGCCCAATCATCCAAGCTGACGCGACACATGAAGACTCACGGTCGCACCGGCAAGGACGTCTACCGTTGTCGTTTCTGTGATATGCCATTCAGTGTTCCATCGACGCTCGAAAAGCACATGCGCAAGTGCGTAGTTAATCAAGGCAAAGCTGCCGCAGTCAATGCATCGAATCTCGTCCAAGCCGCCCAGCACCCCTCGCCTTCGCCATTATCCTCCCACCTGCCTCAGCTGCCGATGATATCGAGCAGCGGCAGTGTGGGCGGGCTTACTGCCGATGACGATTCCAGTGCGTCCGTAATTAGCAAAGAAGGAGCATGACTTTACCAGAATTGGGTCGGCTATCATCATCATCAGCACCATCTTCATCATCACCACCAGATGCCGCCCTCGTCACGTGTTATGTCTCGCATATTCTAAGCAATCCTATATAAGCAAATGTAAATAAATAGAACCACCTCCTCCATGGTGAGCCTGTAAATAAATACAAAAATGTAAATTCTTCGTTTGTATACCAGTTTAATTGATACATCCTCCAAACGCCATCTGGTGTCAGTGATTGTGTCCTGTGACTTTTTAAAAGTTAAACAAAATAACAAACTGTAAATAAATTAAAAAAAAAAAAATATGAAAACCCGCCCCAACTAATGTTCAGTAATATAAAATTAATTTAACAAGAGGCATTTAATACCAAAGGAATGAATTATACTTAAACAAAAGAAAAATAAATAAATATATTTAAAAAAAATATTCGCTGTTATATAAGTTTGTACATAAAAATATTGATAAAATAGAAAAACAAAACAAACCAGAAGACATGTGAGTGTGGATTTGTATAAGAAATTTAAAATAAAACAATTATTAAGAAAAATGAAAAAATAATAAAAAAAAAAAACAATTAGAATGTTCCAAAAGTTGTGTGTTATTTTTAAAATAAATTTAGGCCCGTACATTTAAAGAATTTCTATTGAGAAATAAACAAACAAAACAAACAAAAATCGTATAACAATTTTTTTTTATTATTGAGTCTGTTCGTACCAGTTTAGGAAAGTATTTCTTTTCGACTTTTTTTTAATATCTACATAAATATTTTGTTCTCTGTTTTCTTATATACATATTATACTATTTTATAAATATTTATTTCATTTAATATTTTATTTAAGGTTAGCTATTTTTTGATATGGAAACAAATTCGAAAATTTTCTCTTGGTTAAAAATAAAAGTTTTATTATTTTTGTTTGTGTATAAATTATGAAACAAAATGGATTTTTAATATTATTTGTTATTTATTGAAAGATGATGGAAAAATAAAATGTTGCATTTCTTTTGTGAAAATAGAAATAAAATTAAAAAAAAAAAGTTGTTTTTAGAAAAATTTTAAGAAATATAGGCATAAAAATCCTAAGACTGACTTGATTAAGATTGTTTTCTTAATTTGTGCAACACAATTTTTGATGTTTTTGTGATTTTACTTTTTTACTTTACTTCAATGAAAATGTTAAGGGTTGCCATTTCTTTTTTTTTTTTTTTTTGCAAATCTCCTTTTAGTTTTCCTTTTAAATTTAAAATTACCAAAGAAATTTTTATTTTTCAATAATCCTGTAACATTTAAATGAAATTGTGTTTGTAATTAAAAAAAACAAATGTTTTTTTTTTAGAAATCCTATAGTCTGGCAGCCCTTACACTGCTCTGAAACGCGCTTAGTTTTTCCTTGTTTGGCCTTTAAAAAATCGCATCTTTTTAGGGAGCATATTTTCTGTTAAGGTTTAAATAATGAATTATTAAATTCTTTTGTTATGAAAAAGTTCCCTAAAGACATTGCGATTTTTATTCTAAAAAGAAAAAGTAAACAAAATTAAAAAAAAAAAAAAAAATAAAAGAAAACAATCCACTCGCATTTTTTCTTGACTTAATATTTTTTAACTTATAAAAAATAGATACACAAATGTACACAAATTACTTTGTTTCTCTTTTTTACACTAAATTGTATGCAATTGTACGATATCAGTAAATCAATAAAAACAACAAAAAGAAAATATTTTTGTATGTACAAAACTAAGATTAAAAAAAAAAAAAAAATCTTAGTACTATACAAATTAGATAAAAAAACTTACGAATTTCAAAAAAAAAAAAAAACAAAAATAACTAAATAAACTCATTAAAATTTAAGCAACAAAAATACAAAACAGGATTTAACAAAAACAATAACACAAAATTGTGCATGTAGCAAAATAAAGAAGACAAACTTAATTTAATTCAGAGGTTTCCACGTACACATTACAAAAATAAATAAAAAACAAAACAATTCTCGCGTATGTGGAAATAGTTAAAAAATTGGTGGTATTAAATAAATTGAATAGCAAATAAATTGAAAGAAAAAAAAAATAAACATTTATTAAAATTAACAAAAAAAAAAGACGTTTTTAAAAAATCCATATAGGAAAATATTATTATTATTATTATCTATTATTATTATCTACCGATTTAGCTCCTTAAGTATGAGAAAAAACAAAACAAAAAAATATAAAGTAAATGTGAAAAAAATTAAATAAATATTATCAAATTTAATTTAAATTAAAAAACAAAAATAGTATCTATTATAGAATACAAAACTAAAATGTTTGTAATTATTGTAGATTTCCAAACAAAAAAAAGTATATTATATATAAAAAAAAAATAAAAACAAAATGTAACAATTAAAATATAATAATATACTTTTCCCAGATTTTATTATTATTTATATACAAATCAAATAAAAAAAAATTCATTGATTGTCTGTGTTATATAAGTGGAAAAAAAATTAATGATGTATAAAAAACAAAATTAAAGAAAAAACAAAAACAACTGAAGAAATTCAATATTTCCAAAATAAAAAAAAAAAACATATGAAAAAGTTTAAAAAAATGTTTGTTTTATTCTTTGCGAAATTCTCCTGTGGGCATTTATAAATATTATGCACATTAATCAAAACATCTCGATTGTACAAGGAATTTGCGCTCATAACTTCGTATTTTGCAGTTGGTTTTCTATTTGCAAATATGCTTGAAAAAGGTTTAATCACGTTTAATGATTACACGACTAAGGAAATGCCAAATTACCTATACCACTTCTGCTCTGAATATAAAAGACAACAAAACTATGTACTTAGTTAATTTTATTTAAAGAGTGGATAAGATAAATATCTTGATTTATCCTTCGGCTTTTTTGGTCACAATGGATATGGCAATGAAACAATCAAGTTACATTTGCTTTTCCCGACGTTTCGGCAGGGGTTGCTGCCTTCTTCAGGGGAACTTTATTTCACACAAAAATATATATAAACAAATTTTTTAAATCAAGATTTTTATCTTATCCACTCTTTAAGTATACTACGAATTGGTCAATAATTCATCTTTAATAATTAGTTAATTTTAATGCGGCTTCACTAACATGCATTCCTACTTCAGTCACCTAGAGTTATTTTTTTTTAAAACCAAAAGTACACTCATAATTCGAATATCGGAAAACTGTTTTTAACGGGCAATGTCTATCGAGTCTCGAACTATTTAAAAAGTATCTTATTGGTAAAATCTACTCGTATATAAAAATTAACTAGACCAATTGAATTATTAAAAGAGATCTCTTATAAGAATTTAAGATAATCTCATCCTCAAAATATGCAACGATATTTGTAAAAAAAAAACACAAAAATGGAAACATTGTATCATATTACATACTTTGGGATGATCGTTATACGATCAGTTGCTATTGAAATGTAGGTGGCGCAGCTAAATAAGACACCAACTGATTGTTTTATTTGAAAACAATTTAATGGTTCTTGCTTTAAATAAATTAGGTACACTAATACAAAAAAATGTGAATTGACCACATATTTGATGACACCAAAAACGCTGCTAAATGTTTAGGTTTTCTCCGTAGATACAAGAAGTTTTTCTCCCCTTCTGGGGGCCAATTCTCGATCTGTGAAGTGATAAATTTTACAAAACTTTAAACGTTAATATTTCGATTCTGGATGAGTGTGAAATAGTGAAATAAAATATCAAAACTTCGTAATTTTTTATCAAGATTTGACATTTAATATCACTTTTAAACACTCATCCAGAATAGAGTTATTAGCGTGTGAAGTTTTGGAAAATTTATCACTTCACAGATCGAGAATTGACCCCCTGATCTAGCTGTGATCTACAAAGCCTTTATTCGTCCAAAACTTGAGTATAATTCTTATGTTTGGGCACGAGCTCCAAAAACTCAATTGAGTTTGTTGGACAGAATACAAAAGAGGGCTTTAAAAATGATAGGTGAAAGATCTATAACAGAAACAATTACATCTCTCGAACACCGCCGTAATGTTTCGTGTCTTTCTCTATTTTATCGGTATTATTATCATCAGTGTTCTAGTGAAATAGCAAGTTGCATTCCTCCCCTTAAAAAATTCAACCGTAATACTCGTGATTCAAGGAATGCCCATCAGTTTACCCTTGAGCCCAACTTCGGACGTACTGTAATGTACAGAGATTCTTTCTTCAGTCGCACCACACGAATGTGGAATGCGTTACGCGACTCGACTTTCCCCTCATTTCGATGTGCAAAGTTCAAAACTAATGTGCACCGGTATCTCCTTCTAAATCCTCTCCTACTTACCTAATCACTCGTGCTGTGTTAACAACGTTTTGCGCGCGTGGAATTTAAAATTAAATTTAAAGAGATCTTTTGATTTAAATTTCAATCCATTGAAAAAATAGGTTTTAAACAAATCTGAAGATATATTTACCAGTAATGTTCAAACTAGGTTGTTTGTAGCTTCTTAAGCCAACACTATTTTACAATTAAGACTTCTATTTTGTTTTAAGTACTTTGTACCCAAGAGACATTTTGCAGACATTTTACATAGTAGGCAACCTATATTGTTGGCATACGAATTATCATCAGGAGTGAAGATGGTAGAGGTGGTAGAGGCTAAAACTAGTTTTAAGTTCAGGTAAATTTTCACCTGCTTTTGTTTTAACAACACTATGGTCGAAAAAATACATTTTTTCCGACAGATTCGTTCATAGACCAAAGACAATTCCAGGTAGGTTGCTGATTTCAATGGCGATATTCATTTTTCTGGATGGGCTCAGACAAGAAAGATTTTCATATTTGAAGTTTTTATTGAAACAAAATAGGCTATAGAAAAACCTGCAATATTAAGTAAAGTAAGGAACAATTGAATATATTTGTGTGGAACTTAAAGCTTATTGAAAACACAAAATTCGCTTAAATTCACTTTTATGCATTTCTGAAAGAATAGTCACAATATCAATATTTTTGTTATAATTCAAAAACTAAGTCGAGTTTGTCATTGTTAATTTAATTATCAAAATTCATGGTTAAAAAAACTGAATAACAAACTAAAAGCAGTGAAATTTAATAAAACCTGAGATAACAAAAATCGAAAAATCACTGATTTTAGTTGTTTTTATCAAATAGGTCATAACTTTTTCTGGGCAATGGCTTTAATATGACAGATCAAATTTTGAGAATTTTTGAGAAAATTGAGCCTGTTTTGGGGCATTCCCGTATATAAGAGAGATATTACCTCATAATAATTTGCACCTTCACTTTAAATAGTTTAATTTGTGTAACTCTAAAAATAAAATTTAAAAAAACAACAAAGCAACATTTCAAAATACTGAAAATAATCAAAAAATAAAATATCGCCGGTGATTTAACTTTGATTATTTTAAGAATTTTGAATAGCAGTACATTTAATCAAAATAGATGTAAAAGGAAAACATTCGGAACGATTTAAAAATAATTACAAATAACGAACAAAAAACTATTGTAAGCGATAGTTTCGCGTCGGTTTGAGACATTCTTAAATAGTACCTTCATAGGTCAAGAATCTGAAATGCAAGATACATATATTACAGGTAATATCATTAGCATGTTCATTTTTGTTCAGTTCTGCACATGTTGTCAAAATCAATAGTAAACAAATTGAATTTCAAACAATCACAAAAAATTTGTTTTTGTTTACTGTGTACTTACACAAAGGGCAGCCATATTGAAATTTGGAAAGCTGCGCCTGATAATACCTTAGATTAGTGTACTGTGTCTGAAATGAACATTCTATAATTTTGTAAAATTTTGTTTGTTAACAGAACTAAATATATTTTTATGCTTAAATCTTTTTAATGATTGACTGTTAAAACACCTTAAAAGTACTTACATATGTGCAAAATTAAATTAGAAAATAGCCCAGTCAAATTCGACAATAAATTAGCAATGCGTGATGCAGTTCTGCACTTTTGATATGTTGTTGAGGCATTTTAGAGTAGTCTATAGCCAAGTTTGCAACTTTGAAAAACTTATGCTCGCTGCAGGAAAAATGTAACAGTGAAAAAACGCTAAAATCACCTCATTTTTTCTGACATTTTCCTTTATAAATTTGGAAATATGCAACATAGGAAAAAAAACCATCCACTATAAACTTGTTTGTTATAAAATTTTCAACAAGACCATATCAGTTTTAAATTTATGTAAGTTATATTTTTATTGATAACTTAATTAATTAATAAATTTAACCAGTAATTATTTAACCATGAATTTAAAAAAAATTTCTGAAAAACTAAGTAATTTTGAAGCACTCAAAAAATAGATCAAAAATTGTTAAATTTTGACTAAAATTTGGAATCAAATAGTCTAGAGTATAACAAGACGAAATTCGAAAACTCGATCGAAAACTTAAATCGGTCAAATAGTTTTGGCAAGAAACATGATGTTAACTAAGTGCAACAAGCAATGTATCAATGCTGTGGTCAATGTAGGACACTTTAGTGGCTACATGAAATTTGGCCCCAATGAAATGTGGCCCAAACGAAAAATGAAAAATGGCCCCATTTTCAAAATGAAAAAAATGGCCCCAATTTTATGAAAAATGACCCCAAACAAAAAATGTAAATTTGCCCGAAAATTAATATAAGAAGCAACGACAACAGAAAAATTACAGTCGTTCAAAAAATGTTTTGCGTCGGTTTGGGAGAGCCTTAAAATTACCTTGCCTGGTCCGCTTCGCGGGTTCAAGGATTTGAACTCCCTTTTTGGGTCCTCTGTTCCGCTTACGTGACTCCATCGCTCCACTTAGGGTATAGGTTAGGTAAGGATAGGTTGATGGGTTGCCGGTAGATCTTGTTCCCGTCACACTTAGATCAATGTTGATCCCTTGTGATACCCCGATGGTTTGGACCACCTCTATAAAATATATAAGTAACCTATGAAATCTTATGGAGTATCGAGTCATTTAGAGGCGTTGATGAAGTTCATTAAATTTAAAATGTGCTTATCTGTTGACGAGAAGAATCCCGCACCTACACCCGTATCCATCTTCGATCCATCGGTGTATATTTCTACCACCGGTTCATCTGATTGTTGTAAACCAGCATCCCATTCCTCTCTTGTGGGGATGGAGACAGAAAACGGTTTTTTAAAATCTGTACGGGGTGTGGTATAGTCTGTGCATACATACCCCTCAGTAAATTTATTGATAATTTGTGCGTGACCTACAGAGTTCCTTTCCCAGCTATTGGTTTGGCTTAGTCTTAGGGCACTGTAGGCCGCGGTTTCTTGTACAATTAGATCTAAGGGCTTTAGGTTGAGTATCGTTTCCATTCCCGCAGTGGGTGTGAATCTCATTGCCCCTGTAATTCCTACACGCTAGTCTTTGAACTTTATTAAGCGTTTTGCAATTAGTTTCTTTGTCCATCGCGCTCCACCAAACCAGGCTACCATATGAAAGGATCGGTCTTATAATGGCCGTGTACATCCACATTATGATCTTAGGGTTTAGACCCCAGGGCTCACCAAAGATCCTGTTGCAGGGGTAAAAAGAGATCATGGCCTTCTTGGCTCTTTCTTTAATGTTCAAACCCCAGTTAAGCTTTTTGTCAAGAATTACGCCCAGTAAATTGGCATGTTCTGAAAGACTAAGTTGGGTTCCTTCTATTGATGGTAGGACCAAATCTGCTATTTTCCTTTTGTTAGTAAAAAGTACCAGGTCGGTTTTTTGTGGGTTGACCGAGAGTCCACATTTACTGGTCCCGCTACAAATTTTTGAGAATGCGTAGTTAATCTGTTCGCTGGTTGTGGAAAGAAATTTACCAGTCGCTAGCAACGCCAAGTACTTTGACACCGCTGTGTTCCAGTTCGATCAGGATTTCGTTCATAACCAATATCCACAAAAGTGGTGAGAGAACTCCTCCTTGTGGAGTCCCCCTAGATGTGGATACTTTTATCTGTGCATCCCCTAGTCCTGAGTTAATCCGTCTGTATTTTAACATACAGATAATCCAGTTTATGAGGGAATTATTTACTTCAAGGTATTCAATTGCTCTTTTTACCGCATCATTGTGTACATTGTTGAAAGCTCCTTCAAAGTCCAGAAAAGCAGCTAGAGTGTACTCTTTGTTCTTAAGTGTTGTTTCTACTATGCTTACTAAGTTTTGGAGTGCTGTTTCAACACTTTTTCCTTTCGTGTAAGCATGTTGGACAGGTGACAACACATTCGGTTTTAGAGTACTTCGTATGTGTATATCTATTAGTCGTTCGAAGGTTTTTAAAACAAACGATGTTAGACTAATGGGTCTGTAGTCTTTGGCTTCCGTGTGGCTTAGTTTTCCAGCTTTCGGTATGAAGACTACTTTTACTTCACGCCATGCCAAGGGAATGTATCCCCACTTAAGGAAGCGCTTGAGATATTGGGTGACATGTTTAGTGTTCTTCTGTAACATCAAGGGGAAGATGCCATCTGTTCCCGGAGATTTGTAGGGTGAAAACGAGTTTATCGCCCAGTTTATTTTATCCTCCGTTATAATGTCTGGTGGCACCGGGTGCTCCGTTTGTGCTGCATCGTCTGTGTTATAAACATCAAAGTTACAACCAGGGAAATGAGTTTTGATAAGGAGCTCCAGTGATTCTCCACATGATTCAGTCCATTGATCACTTAGGGTATGCTCAGTCGCCTATGTTGTCAGTTGGTCTGCTATCAAAGTGTTTGTTGTAAAAGTATTTTGGTTAAAGAAAAAAAGTTTGGGGCCATTTTTCATAATGAAATTTAACCCCAAAATTAAAAATGAAAAAAGGCCCCAAGACAATGAAAAATGGCCCAAATTTGCAAATTTTAAAATTTTGTATGTTTTATTTTATGTTCATTGGGGCCAAATTTCATATATTAACGTAACCGTTTATTATATTAACGTCACCGTTTTGAATGCACAAATTGCATTATGTGTCATGGGTGATATGCATAAAACAGAAGTATTCTCTAGAAGTTAAAGTTTATAGTAAATACTTTAACTTCTAGTAAGGATAGAGGACAATGGGCAAGGGCCCAGCACTAATAAGAACGGCCTTCATATCGTATATATTACATGTTTATGCATTCATTATCCGTTAACCGTTTGTCCAAATTCGCTGTGTGACAAAAGTTATTTTGAATAAAATGAGTTTTAGGGTCAGAATTCCTTTTTGCCATACTTTTTCTTTAATATTTAGTGTATTTTTATCTCGATTTAAGCCATTTTTTGGGTTCTTTGAACCCATGACACACTACCTACATTTTTTCATATCTTCTTATAGCTTCTGTGACAACTTACCCCAGCCATCAGTGTTACAACTTGTCCCATATACGGGGTTTTATCGTAAAAATGTTTTATTTTTTTTTTAAATGTGATATTTTGACAAGTTCTAGTTTTCTGGTGTATTTTTTAGCTTAAATATTGTTCTGTCATTTAAAAAAGGTTTACTGGCTTACTTATTTGCAAATTCTAAGAACAATTTAGTAAAAAGTGTTACTTTTAGCCCCGCTCTCCCCTTTATTTTCTTACAACACGTAACTTTGTTAATAATAATTTCAGAAGTATAAAACTTACCAAACGCAGGGTGGTCAAAATTCAGAAAAAAACAACAATTATTATCTACTATTAGGCTAGGCGCATATTGAGACACGTCCAACGCGTGTGACGTGTCTCGCACGACACGATTTTAGAAACGTATTATGCATTTCTCCGCATATTGATTACAAAATTGTCGCCTGAGAATTGTTTTCTTCCATACGCCACTTTTGTCGTTTTTTTAGTTAGGAATGGATTCTTTGGTAATTTTGTATGCTCTTTCTACATCTGTGATCCGATTCGCGCTATGTCTTTCCAATCCCGAGATATGGAACATCGATTTTGTTCCATATCCACCAAAATCAACAGTTCTTAGAATTGTTTTGTGCCATAAACCATTTTTTGGCGTTTGGGACAACTTTTCCATACAATTTTTCGCATTTTTTTGTGAGCACTGGTTTGTTCCACGTGTATATAACGGTGACAAGAGAAAGAAAAAATACTAAGAAAGTTGAGAATTGGTTTGTCCTACGTGCAGTAGCGGATCCAGGGGGGTGGCTATAGGGGCTAAAGCCCCCCCCACAGGCGGTTCTTAAAATTGATTGAAATATAGAAATCAGGAGTCAGAAAATATATCTAGGCTGGGGCTACGAAATTTATATGCTACGTATTTTTTTCTAAGCCCCAAATTAATTAGGTTGGGGCTGAATTCTGAAGGGAATTGTAGAAAAAACAAGTTCGGGGCTACGGATAATTGACAGAAAATTGGGACGAAAAAAAAACAGCTAGCGAGTAGGGCTTGACAAGAATTGAACAAAAAAACGTGGTCGGGGCTAAGCAAATAATGCCTTTAAAACTTACCTTATTCCAGAAAATTTTTGCGCTTGACTCAAGGGACTGTCAAGTCTAAGTTGGGGCTAAAGCTTAAAGAGATAATTGAAAAAAACGGGGTCGGGGCTTAACAATTAACATGCCAAACGAAAAAATAATTCACCCTATGAACTTCGCTAATTTTGCAAAAACAACGAAATTGGGGCTAAAACCCGTGAAGAATTTGGGAAAATCTGAGTTTTTTCTGGCCACTCAGAAAATCATGCGTGTGAATATTTGCAGTCCCTCTAGACTGACCTACAAATTTACTGACAGATTTTTTTTCTGGTGGTTTAAAGCTTGACGTGGCTGAAAATTGAAGGTATATTCATTTATTTTCTATCTCCATTTTAAAATATTTTAAATGTTAAATACTACAGATCTTATTGCATGTTATATTGAAATCATTTTAAACCGGGGGTAGAAGCTGATATAAATGCACAAAAAACAGGGTTATTCTAAAAGGAAAAGTGGGAATGCCAAAATTCAATTATTTATATAACTGTAGATTTTCACAAAAAAAAACCTTTAACCTAAACTAAAACTTTTTTATATTAGTTATGTATAAATTATAAAAATATATAAATTATAAAATAAAATCAACATCGTCACAATAGTTAAAATAATTTTTCTTCAAGGGAAGCGTTTTTCTCTTTTCACTCTCACAACGAATGTTACATTTCCTCGCCACTCGAAAACATTAAAAATAAAAATAATTTCAAATAGAAAGAAATATAATAATTTATTATTATTATAAAATGGCAGTTATCAATAAGATTCTAGAATGATTATTACGATCAAGTGTTCTGAACGCTGCACTGATAGATCAAGAGTCTGCAGCAAATTTTGGGAGTGGATTGCTAACTAAAATATGAGTATGATGGTTTATAGGTGCATATATCGCGGTATCAAAAACAACCGTCTAGCAGGTTTCTTTTTCAGCCTTTGGCGGGGGTGGGAATTTGAAAATAGCGTTTTTCCAGTTTATTTTTTCATATGTATAACCACTTTAAAAAATTTATAAAATATATAATGTGATGCTCTGTCATTTTCTTTAAGTCAAAATCTTGGCAATCCGACCAATAGAACTCAAGATATTAGGTTTTTAAGCGAACCTTAATCGATTTTGTTTTGTTGATTTTTTGTGTTTTATAATTCTCCAAGAAAAAGACGATAAGGTCCTCTTAAAAAGCTTATATTTTGAGTTCTATTGCTCTATTGCTTTTGACTTAATGACAACATCACATAATATATTTTTTAAATTTATTGAAGTGGTAACACCTCTGACAAAATAAACTGGTAAATCGCTATTTTCAAACCTCCACCCCCCCAAAAGGCTGAAAAAGAAACCTGAGAGACGGTTGTTTTTGATACCGCGATATATGCGCCTACAAACCATCATCCTCATATTTTGGTTAACAATCCACTCCCAAAATTTGCTGCGGGCTCTTAGGCTATGAAGTTTAAATGGCAGAATACATTCGTTTAACTAGAACTACAGAATTATCTAAGTTCAAGGTTTACTTTGAAACCGAATCAAGTGCTGAACTTAAGTTTAAACATAAATTGTTTAACTTGTGAAACTGGCCATTAATGTCTCAAACTGGATCTACCAAGCCCCCCCCAGAGCCTAATCCTAGATCCGCTACTGCCTACGTGCACTTTTGTTAAAGAAATGCTATGTAAGTGGGACAATGATCGCAAACAAAATTTTAGTATTGGCTTGTGCCACCCCCATTACAGTTGTGTAGATATTCGGAGACGATTGTATGCAATCAGTTAGTTGTGGTTGTGGCTTGAAGTTGACTGCCAAGGTGAAAGGACGTGCGGTCGCGTATGTTTTTGAGTTTTTTTTTTGTAATTGAAACTGTTTCATCTGAACCTCGTTCTTTGGCCAGCGGTATCCTTAAGTGCAGGATATAAAATATATATTTTTTTTTTAAATAAGGCATGTTTGATGACGAATTATTGCCCAAGGATCTTAGTTCTTCCTCTTCGTTGTCGGGATATTTTTCAAGTAATTAAAACTTATTCAGTTATTTTAAGGTAAAACATTCCATGCTAACTATTATTTTTCCGAAAGGTGATGATTCAAGAGCTGATCTAAATTATTCAGCTGACAGTAGTTGTGACAGAAAAATCCCAAGAACATCAAAAACAATTTAACAAAGCAGTCAACAAAGCAGTTGAACTGCTTTAATTTTAGTTGTTTTGTTTGTTTGTTTTTTTTTTAAGAAGAATATTAAGTGTTTATTGTTTATTGGATTTGTTAAATAAAAACTTTATTCAAAAAAGAGATGTAATCGATTTTCTTTTCAAATTTTATCATCCAACTCGATGCTTTCTTGCCTTTCACATATACATTTGAAGAGAATTGCTTTGTGCCATATCCATTTTGTTGTGCTCAACGTGTGGGACACAAGTCAAAAAAGTGGACGTTTAGGCTAATTAACGTATCTTGTTAACGACTTGGCAAAACACTTTGAAAATTGGTAGGTGAAATCCTCGGGATCACGACGTTATCTAGAATGGCAAAAATCTCAACAAAAAAAATCTAGAAATCCAAAAATCTCGAATGTACAAAATCTAGAACGTACAAAAATCACGAAAGACTATATCTAGAAAAAACTGGCAGCAGATTTTGGCCGTGAAAGGAAACCAAAAGATTTTAATAGTATAGGTAGCCCTGGTGAAGGTGATAACGAATACGTTCGTCTGCCAACATGTAGTGGCCCCGTTACCACGTAAAAGTGCATCAAAAGTACAACTTTTCTGAAAATTGAAATCGGATGGGAAACCATTTCAAATGTAATACAACTTGATGCCCATCAACTCCTTGATTACAAAAATGGTTTCAGACGTCTAGGTGGCCCCAAAACCCAGACAGACGTCCCCGAAAACGCGATTATTTTTGGCGTTTTTATAGGCTTTTGGGAAACCACCTGAAATGGATCACAACTTTTAGCCCTGTACTCCATGAGTACGTGACAGAAGTCTAAGTGGCTCCGAAACCCCCGACAAACGTCAAGGCGCTGGACAGCTGGAAAGGCGCGAAATAAATCGCGGATTTCTTATTTTATTTTATTAGTAATAGGATTTTGAGGGAAACCACTTGAAATGTATCCCAATCAAAAGGTCTTGACCCAAAAAAATTGAAATGTAAGTGACAGACGTTTGAGTGGCCCCAAACAACTGATAGCTGCGATTTAATTGGAGGATGTTATTGTTATTTTTTTAATTGTATATTAGTGGTAGCTTCTTCAAATGTTTACCAATTAAAAGGTACTGACTCAAGAAAGTGATTTTATATGTTACAGGCGTTTGAGTTACGCCAAACTGCTGAAAAGCGCGATAAAAGTCGCGAATGTAATTACTAGTTTATCAAAAAGATTGAAGATACAAATATCTTGAAATACATCTCAATTTAAAGGGCTTGACTCCCTGAGTTGCAAAATGTAACTGATAAACGTTTTGAGTTACGCCATACAGCTTAAAAGCGCGATAAAAGCGCGGGTGTTATTACTAGTTTTTCAATTAGATTATCAATACAAATCTCTTGAAATGCATCTCAATTTATAGGGCTTGACGGAAAATTTAACTCACACGTTTTGAGTTACGCCAAACTATTGAAATCCACGTTTTAACTCGCCATCAAATATTATTATATCGTTTTTTTTTTTTCAATTTACCTAATTTAAAGGTTATCGCGCTTTTCAGCAGTTTGGCGTAACTCAAACGCCAGTAACTTATAAAATCACTTTCTTGAGTCAGTACCATTTAATTGGTAAACACTTGAAGAAGCTACAAGTAATAAACAATTCAAAAAAAATAATAACATCCGCGAATTGTATCGCAGCTGTCAGTTGTTTGGGGCCACTCAAAAGTCTGTCACTTACCTACATTTTAATTTTTTTTGGGTCAAGACCTTTTGATTGGGATACATTCAAGTGGTTTCCCTCAAAATCCTATTACTAATAAAATAAAATAAGAAATCCGCGATTTATTTCGCGCCTTTCCAGCTGTCCAGCGCCTTGACGTTTGTCGAGGGTTTCAGAGCCACTTAGACTTCTGTCACGTACTCAGGGGGTACAGGGCTAAAAGTTGTGATCCATTTCAGGTGGTTTCCCAAAAGCCTATAAAAACTCCAAAAATAATCGCGTTTTCGGGGACGTCTGTCTGGGTTTTGGGGCCACCTAGACGTCTGTCGAAATCATTTTTGTAATCAGGGAGTTGATGGCGTCAAGTTGTATAACATTTGAAATGGTTTCCCATCCGATTTCAATTTTCAGAAAAGTTGTACTTTTGATGCACTTTTACGTGGTAACTAGGCCACTACATGCTGGCAGACGAACGTATTCGTTATCACCTACACCAGGGCTACCTATACTATTAAAAACTTTTGGTTTCCTTTCACGACCAAAATCTTTTGCCAGCTCTCGGTCTATAGTTTCTTGACAAACCTGATTTTTTTGAACCACACAACTTACTTGAATTGACTCACTAGCCAAAACTTCAATTAATTTATAAAGTCCAACATGTGGCCTTCTAACTAAAATCTTGAGCCTCCTATGCCAGGTCTCAACTCTGTTTTGTGTTTGCTTGTTACGATTTCATTTACTTTCATTGCACTTTTTTTATGAGTGTCAAGTTAGCAAAACAACTTTCAGGAATCGAAAAATGGTTAATTGAATAATTTGCCGTTAATTCGTTGTTAAATAGTTGTGACAACTTCGAATTTGTCGTTCAATATTTTCTATGTTTTTTGTGTTGCTTTGCTAACTTGATATCAAGTTAGCAAAGCACCCCCTCAGAAAAGTACTAAAAACTCTTTACAGTGAATGATTTATAGGTTAATAATTTGCCGTTAATAAGTTGTTAATTAGTTGTGTCATTTTCAATATTGTCGTGCGATGTTTTCTATGTTTTTGTTTGCTAATTTCCAAATTCGATGTCAAGTTAGCAAAACAACATTCGCAAATCGAAAAATGGTTAGTTGGATAATTTGCCATTAATTTGTTGTTAATTAGTTGTGAAAACTTCGAATTTGTCGTTCAATATTTTCTATGTTTTTTGTGTTGCTTTGCTAACTTGATATCAAGTTAGCAAAGCACCCCCTCAGAAAAGTACTAAAAACTCTTTACAGTGAATGATTTATAGGTTAATAATTTGACGTTAGTTAGTAGTTAATTAGTTGTGTTGTTATAAGAGAACGTCTCTAGGGCCAATTTCACAGTCATAGGAGTGACACTTAGGCCAGTGCGAAATCTTGGGTACAAAATCAATTTTCGCAGTGTAAACTTACCTGAATAAGTTGCACTTAAGTCTCCCGTGTTGGGCACTTAAGTGTCACTAACCAAGTTTGCCAAAATTAATAAAAAGTACCAATATGCTAAACTTAAGTGAAACTTTTTCCGATAAGTGTTCACTGTGAAACTGACCCTTAGTCAGTCACCTACTTGTATAGTTGGATGGGTGCATGTGCAGTGTACTGATTCTTTTAAGGAGACTTTCCTAATCTAGAATTTATATTAATATTTGAGACAAGTTTTTGCATTCTAGATTTTTGCAGTTCGAGATTTTGCTTTCTAGATTTTTGTTTTCGAGATTTTTTCAATTCTAGATTTTTTTTTCGAGATTTTTACTTTCGGGATTTTTGCTTTTCTGGATTATTGGTTTCTAGATATCGTGGTAAACCCGAAATCATCATAAGACTAACTTCAAGTTAAAAAAATAAAAAAAATCCTATCACACAGTTTCGGAGTACCAAGTTCGCAAACCTTTAAATGCGTTTTTCTCGAGAATGTGCCAATGGCGTATGGAACAAACCAATTCTCGGGCGATGAAATAGTAAATTTTAAACAAAAAATGATCCACATACGCCACAGTGACCCATACTTTTAATGGTTATTTATTCCCATTAAAAAAAATGTCGATTTGGGTGTATTTAATTGACATACGCCCACAGTCCGGGTCCGGCACTATTTTCTAAATTTGCTGCAAGAATCATAACTTTTGAACGAGATATAAAATGAAAGAAACAAGCAGCTATCAATGTCGTGAGTTTTGAAATATTCGAACACAGGGTGTTTCAGAATATTGTGTTGAAATAGGACTTTTTTTTCTCAATTATGATAGTTTCGTTTATTATTTGCAATGGAAACAATCGCGGTTTTTTGTTTGCATTAAAAACGGCACATAATGTGTCATTTAAAAGAAATAAAGGGGCTTGTAGAACATTAATACAAATTATGACAAAAATGTGAAAATAACTGTAAGTATAAGTAAAATAAGTGTAAGTAAGTATACAAAAATTGATTTTTTTGAAAACTCTCATCAAAAATCGAGGTAACTTCTAACGAAAGGATCATTTCTCCAGAGTTAGTACTAATGCCTAGGTAACTATCTACATTATCAAATTCTTAGATTTATTTTATTTATTTTTTAAATGTTTCCTGATATTTTGCTTGAAGTCCTCTTTCCTCTCTGCTTTCACCACTGCAAGATAGGTAAACTCAATTTTTATATTCGAAATCATAACTTGTCGTTAGACTTAGAAGACACGCATCATATACGAGTACCTACCTACATCTCTTGTTTGCATATACATAGGTTCTTATAAATATGTGTTATGTAGAAAGGTAGGTATATCAGCTGCCTCATCCATACCAACTTTAAAGTTGTCAACAAAAACAAGAAGGCAATAGCTCTTGTCCAGGAATCAGCAAAAACTTACTTAAAGGTATGTAATGTAAGGGTCCCACAATAAATGTGGCTACCATCCTTTAGAAAAGTTATCAACCAACCCACACTAGAACAAATGGATACATATATTCTCAAACACATACATATATGTCATGAAATTACCTGCGGGCAATTACACCTCGCTAGCCATGGACCGTAACGATATGTAAAAGAAAAACATCTTATTCTTAATGACAAAAAGAAAACCAAAAGAAAGGAAAGGACAGCGAAAAGGGAGGGTTGAGGCGACACCCATACGATCCCTCACAATGCTATACCCCATCATAATATACATATACACAACACATATCTACCTACGTATATTGCTTACACCACCTGAACAAACGGGTGATATGTATATGTAGGTATACCTAACTAGTGGGTGGTGGGTTGCTTATGGCTACAATACTCATGTGTGTATAACTATACAAACCGTGTAGGGATCCAAAGGAGCGCAATAAAAATAAAACCAAAACCAACAAATCTCTTTGGCCCCTTAACCCGATGAGCAGCTGGTGCTGCTACCCCAAAGAGGACTCCTGTCATATCCTGGGCATCCTTGCGACACCCACCGATAGAACGAGCACTCAACCGTGCATATCTACCTACATACGAGTATTTAACCCCCCAAAACACGTATTAGGTACTTTCATACTCTATACCGTTACGCTCTGGAACAGCCAGCGCCCAGGCCACATCAGACTGCCCCAACGACGACGCGACGCGACGTGGTCAATGAGGACTATCCCCAATTCCGTTTTTCATAACTGTGTTTCCCAAAAAGCCAACATACATGATGCTGATGGCTACAACTGGGCTTTTGGGCTGGGGGGCTGGATGGCATGGGGGAGAATGGAGACTCTTTCAATTTGTCATTTGGCCACAACAAAACATTCGGTGTCCACGCTGGCCAATCCAGTTTGATGTCACCTCCCCGTTGGCCACTAGCTTTTTGCTTTTTCACTCGGATAACGGATTCGTTTTCATAGTGCCCAGCGTCCGGACATGATAATGCTGTGTGTGGTGGTAACTTCAAACGCACACACAAGTGAGCATCACTTAACTAACCTAACGTGCATACGAACGGCGCGGCGAACGGAAAAACGGAATGAAATGACTGACCACGGTCAGAGAAAGTCGTTTGGTAATGCTCTCCGGTCGGCAGACAGAGATGAAGCTAGGAAATCACATATGTCCACTCATATGTGAAGTATCGCACCGCATCTCACATGTGTGCAGAAAGAGACAAAGGTATTGTTATGAGAGTGAATTTACACATATACTTACCTATATGGGGAAATTTCCAATAAGATTGAGGGGAAATGCGAATTTCACCTATTGTCACTGAAGTGGGTGGTGGTGGTGGTGGGTTCAATGCTACCACTTTCATATGAGTGTTCTCCTACGTCGTCGTTGTCGTCGTCGTAGTCGTGCCGCTTATTCTAGTGATTCTCAAACAGTAATAATAATGTTTGGCTATTTTTTTGTTTTGTTTTTGACTGGCATCGCCATCCATCGGTGTACTTGTATAACGGCAAGATTGCCGGTTGGAATTTCTGGTGGCCTGAGTCCTGATTTCTCGACTCTGAATCATGAGTGAACTCTTTTCAAAGAGAAATGATTATGAGAAGACGGAGTGAAAATGTTTTGGTGTGCAATCATTGTGTATATCATTGTATATATACAATGGTGCAATTTTGCTTTCAAATTCTTAACGGAAAAGAGCAAATCTTTTAATTTTTAAGTAGAGAATGGCATTATAGTTAAACACTCAAGGTCAAAAAAAATAATAATTATTAGGTATATGAATTGAGATAATTTTTGAAATTCGTGTATCGTACTAAAAAGTTTAGGTATACACTTATAGCAATAGAAAAACTGATTGTGAAAAAACTTAGGGAGGATTTCTTTTATATTACCTACCTAAATAGTTTAGAAATTCAAAAGCATTTGTTAACAGTGAAACACGTTTTTAGTAAACCAAAAGTCAATATAGGCCAGTGTTGCCGCTATGCGACCTTAGTCGCATTTTTACCCTTTTCTTTGCCCCGTGCAACCATGATACGACCTTTTGAAAAAGTTACTCTTTGTTGCACGGTTGCAAAAGTCTATACAATTGTACTTTTTTCGATACACTCGACAATGCTAAATTACACAAATACACTTTTATAAAATTCAGTACACTTTTGCCCTGCCACTTAACAGCTACTTCAACAGTATATGTTCTTAGAAAATTAAACAGCTACTTTCTTTTTTACACGAAGCACGAACAACGAGCATAATGCGAGGTTTCCACTCAACAGCGTATACAGGGAAGGGGTCACGGGGTCATGTCACCCCCCGAGAACTCAAGATTATTTTGTTGATCTGAAATAATAATAATTATTTAGTCACCACATAGAAAAAAAAAACAAGTTGGTTACCTAGAAACCTAGTAGAATTTTTGATTGGTAGAATTCAATAAGAAATTTAATTTTCATGGCAGTGGAATACCTAAATGATTTTGTATTCAATCGGTAATACTTAGATTTTCTTCCTCGTACCTCAAATCTTAAATTCTTCCGTTTGACCGGTCGGATGGAATCCTTGACGAAAACGCGAGTAGGCTAACAGAATTTAACAACTTTGTCTATTATTTTTATCAGAAAGGCTTACTGTTAAGAAAGATAAAAAGATTAGGTATATTATTTGATGAACATATTTATTTTGGAAGGTGCCTTTCACTTTTCCATCGGTTGCAGTCTTAGACGTTAGACATACATTTTTTTCACACTTTTCTTGAAAAGCAACGAAAACGAATCTTTTTATTCAATTAAATTACGAATTTGTAATGTATTTTAGCTAAGCCACTATTGTATAAAAAGGGCATTTTACCCAAGTGGTAATTTTTGAAAATCAGAACTATTGTTTTCATTTTCATTTGTTTTCATTTACTTAAATTTCAGAAACAGAAAAAAATTTCTTAGGACCTAATGATATTTTACTAACTTTTCCTGCAACTTCAATTCGAATCAGTACTAGCTGAAATAAAAACTTTGATTGGAATTGAATAAATTCTGAATAAAATTCAAAACAAATGATCAAGCGAATCCAATTTTTGTTTTTCTCAGTATTTTGACTGTATACTGTTGCTGAGGCCCTCTGAAATAAATAAAAACTGTAACATTCAGGAATAAAATCGAAGAGCGCGTTCGCTCGTCCAGCTAGTAAAGGTTCGTTCGACTCAGTTGTTTATTTTAATTTTTCTTAGAACCAAAAATGAGGTAACTTTTGCCGTTTTCCTTTGGGCGTCCGGAAGCGTCCGGTTATCTTCTTAAACCATTCCATTGGCACAAAAAGTACGCTACTGAAGATTCTGAGAAGAGAAATTCAATTCTTGATTTAAAATCAGAATCCACTCAAGAAGCACTAAAACATTTAAAATCAAATGTCAAAAAACTCACACAAGTGTTTTGACATCAAATTGTGAGAGATGACGAAAACTTGTTAAGATATTCATCGATGTTGCCAAAATATTAATGTTAGACGATAAAACATCGATGTTGGACGAACCATTTATTTGAGCTTTCAATGCTTTTGAAGTATTAAAATAATCGATGTTCAGAAAGCTAAGGCACCAATTACACATGATTTTTTGTATAAACCACTTTGTAGATGTTCGTTCATGCTAAATAATTGAGGTTTCAAACATTAAAATCCGCAAAATAGAAGAAATCATGGAACTTTTTCGATGTATTTTTGTATAGAAAATTTGGCCTGTATCTTATTATTTTGAACTCGTCGATTTTATGGAATAAATTACGTTCAAGAACATGGTTATAATTTTCAAAACAATGAAGGTATTTTGAATTTGTAATGTATTGCATTTTATGTTGAAAAAAATGTATTAAAAACATCGATGTTAAAAAAAAACCGGTGATGTTTCTGATTCGATTATCTTTGACATCGAGATTGGTTCTTCGATGTTGACTTATCGATGTTAACATAGATGATTTTGCAATATCGCTCATCCCTACCACTACATCTTATGACGATTCACCAATTTCAAATATAAAACGTCAGAATTGAGCAGAATAAGCATTACAAACTGTTCCATTGGAATTCAGAATGAGTGGAACCTTAAACCAATGGAAAACGGCATTAGCGAATACCCAAAAAGTGTTTTCGTCTCAAATTTGTTAGTTATTTTGAATAGCTCATTTTATTTTGGCAGTTAAATACTTGTTTTCTCTTTCTATGTTCATACTAAATATTTTCAAAGCTTTTGAAATAGATTCCAATCGAGTGCGTTTGTAAAATCTTTACCTATTTTCGTGCAAGTTTGTTTGAAGTTATATTATTTCGAAATATATATTTTCGACAAAATTGCCCAACTTGGCGTAGTGAAAATATAGAAGGTATTACATTCGTAGTCTGCTATTTCTCGCCGACTTTTGATTCTTGACGGTTTTTGAAATTAAATGAGTTAAGGTTAGATATCATTTTGCAGGATATGAACGATTTTAAATTATTTCAACTTATTTTTAACAAAAGTAATGTTATTATGCCATAGTTAATTAAGACTTTTTCCCTTTTCTTATATACATACGCACAGTAAAATATAAAAAAAACTATAAGGCACTTAACTTTTTATAAATATTAGTTTGTGTTATTTTTTTGGCATGACCCCCCCCCCAAGAAGTAAAGCTGTATAAGCCCCTGTTTCCACTTGTCGTTTAACAACTGACGAAATACCTATTTTTGCGACTTTTATCAAAATGACAAGTGGAAATACCTTCAAATAGCTTGTCTTTGAACTGGCAAACTCCGTTTGTCAATGAAAGACAACGAATTTGAAAGAAAAGTGGAAATTACTGAATTGACCAATAAAATGCTACATTGTCTTTGAAAGATAACGAAAAATTTTGTCCAACTTGTTTTATCCTTTGTCAATGACACTGATTTGACAGCTATAAAGTTTAATTAGAAGTAAATCTTTTTTCACATTGAAGTTATTTTTTGTAATTTGACGGGTAAAAGAAAATTAATTCCGTTAAATGAGTGACCAGAATATAAGTTATCGGATCGCAATTTAGAGGAGGGTACAATTTTGTAGAAGCTAACAGAAAAAAAAAAACAAAAAAGGGAGTCTACTCCTGGAGCGAAAAACGGAGAGCTTTTATTTAAAAAGTGCTGCAGTTCAATCAGGAATCACCTGATATTTAATGTAAAAAGTTATGCAGTTCAATAAATCAAGAGAGTGCGTTAGACTAGAAATGTTAATTGGAAATGGTTGGAAAACAGACGAATATAAATTTCATGTGTCATACGCTAAATTTTGATTTTGCATCGATTTCCAGTGCAGGAATTTGTTGGAATAGAACATAGTTGAAAAGTTTTTTAACTAAATATTTTTTTTTTTAAATGAAAGTGGTGAGAGGAAATAAATGAAAATTCAACGAGTAATTTCCAATTCTGATTTTTGATAACAAAATAACTTTTTTTAATAAAGTAGGTATAGTTAGTTACTGATAAGATAGTAAGCTTACTTTTCTTCTTTATGAATCTACATATATCTGTTTTATAAAAAAAAACTCCTTCTGCACATATCTACACAAATTTCATCGAAGATCTCATTATCCATGATTGTAAATTCAGAAACGACCAATCCAAGTTGAAATACTTGTCAATGAACTGATAAAGGCATCTGTTAAAAATTCTTTGTCCTTGACAAGGCAAAAAACAAATTTGTGGCAGTTAAAGACGCAAGTGAAAATGAACTGGCATTCGTGTTGTTAAAATACCAGCTGTCAAACTGTGTCAATTCAATAACAAGTAGATGCTTACCATTATGGTTGAATTTTTCAAGGGTGAAATGCACTTGGCTATTTCAAGAACACTGTTTATAAAATAAGCCGGTACTACTAAACATATAAAGTTATACAGTAACATTACTTTATACTAAATTTTGGAGAATTAAGTGTACCTAGCTGTTTTCCAGTCCAAACACACGATATGTTTTGTACCAAAAAGTACAATTCGATACACTTTTTTTTAACATTCGATACATTGCTGAAAGACGATTTTTCATCCCTGATTTGTTCCCCTTCTTTGAAATGTTGCGACTTTTCTGACCCCGTTCTCTTTTTGGTTGATAAGAACTTCCCAACCTTCCATTAACAGTCACACAGAATTTCAATCTGTTAATCGGAATCAAGTCAATATGTATTCGGTTTGTCTCGATCGTGTTCGCTCAGTTAAATCAAAATCTTTCTCAACTTAAAGGGATATTAATGAAAAGAAGTTTGCAGTATTGATGTACTTACATAGATCCTCAAGTAATTAAACTCGGTGAAGAGTTTGATTATAACGATCTTGTATCAGAGTATCAACACTTATAATAATTCCCCCTGAAAAAGTCAGTGAAGAGTATAAGCTTTTCGAGTTCAAAATTCAAGAAAAAAGTTTTGAAAATATTTTTAAATTAACAAATTTAAAGGAGTTTTGGTTTTTGGACTAAGAAAGGGGCTATTAGAAACCCTCTTGGAGAATTTAGTGTGCAGTAAATATTTCTGAAAACCCAGATCTAGATTTTTGGAAACCTTTAGAGGAGCTTATGAAAAATAACTGTAAGGAAATACATAACAACAAAAAATGTCTTTTCCAACGTAAAAATAATTTTAAAAAATCAGTAAAAATTTAAATATTAATAAAAGCCTTATAGTTTGCGTCCAAAAGATGCGCCATAAGTGTTTATGCAGGCTCCAGGTCAATAGAAAGATGGTGTTAAACAATAAGCGACGTTTTGAGCATGAATACACTCTTCATCAGGTCTTTTTTTATTGAAAAAATATAACAATATTAAATACTTGTAAACATTACACTTACAACACAAATTAGATTACAGGCTTATATATACCTCACATTTCCACAACTAAGATAAAAGAATTATCAATAAAGCCTATAAAAATTGTTAAATTGTTTAAACGGAATTTTATTAGGGTACCTAAACCATAATGGATTTTTTTAAATGGGGTATCAAATGAAAGCTTAGACTGCCCTCTTTACAAAACCAGTGGTCGGACAGACTTTTGTTGGTTGTTGTGGCGAGTCTGACCACTTTTGTAAGAACTAGCTCTTTGGTAAATATAGCTCCTTTTACAATAGTGGTCGGACTCGCCGCAACAACCAACAAAAGTTTGTCCGACCACTGGTTTTGTATAGAGGGCAGTCTAAGCTTTTGATACCCCATTTATAAAAATCCATGATGGATTAGGTGTCCTAAGCCAAAAATGCAACCGAAAAAGTGCGTTTTCTCCCCGTTGACACCTGAAAACCTTGTCCGACCACCGGTTTTGTGAATGTTAAAACTTAAGCTATAATTTGGCATCATTCTTTTCCGAAGCCGCGATGAGATAGGTAAAGCTACGGTTGCCTCCAGTCCTATAATATTGCTTCTCACAAAATCAAATTTAATTTTACATTTTTTAATTTATACACTAACTGTCTGTAGTTTCCTTTTTGTGTCTACTGTTTTATATTTTCCTTATCAGCTTGTTAGGTATCTCGTGTATATGATGCTGAGACTATCACAATCAGATCTTCTGTTGATTGCACTCTCTGTGTTGTTAGCTACACAACTGATAAAATAAGCACTATTCTCAAAATGAGAGGAGAATTATAATTAACTTGAATTACATTCCTCATCGACCAGAACTAAGAATATTATGCAACATCTGTAATTCGAAAAAAAAAAATTTCCGTTCATATGTTCCATTGCTGCCATCGGTATTTTAAGCGGAGATCAAGGCTGGGATCTGTTGTACAACTACACCGTAAGCGCATTTCACTACAGAAAACGCATCATCGAGTGAGACTTCTAAACCATCCGCATAAATTAACACCATCAAAATGTAAATCGTAGACGGCCTTGGGACAAACCAAAATAGACTTAGAAAAATTAAATTGTTTGTAACTTTTATAATGAAATAAAGTCAATTATTATCTACACTTTTACTACTATTACTCACAAAAGACGGGCTATAAAGATTTTGATAAAACAATGTCCAGTTAATTTAGATAGAAAAATGCCACTTTTCGATAAATGATTTATTTCGAAAAATGTTTATTTTCGAACATCTAGTATAGACCATTTTGTTTTTTTTTGTTTGTTATTTTCTCAGAAACGGTTCTGCTGATTTCTTATTTTGTTTTCTGGAACAGCTTTTAAAAATTTTAATTTGTAAATACTTAATGTCCGATTTAGGTATGTACCTTTACCAGATTTTTTAAAAAACTTTTTTCTTTAAAACTCAATAGATACCTACTTTAAAAATGACTGTCAGTCTTTTTTTTTTTTGAAGTGATTTTTTTTACATTTACATATAATAAATTGTTTAAGAAAACACATTAAGACAAATCATATTTTTTCAAAAATTGCTATAATGATATTGACACAAACAAATATTGTGTGTTCTTTAAAATGTCCTCACTTTTATATAAAAAAGATAGTTTTGGTGCATTATTCTTTTATTAACAGTATCTGTACCTTTCGAGGGACCATTTTCATATTTTTGATGTTTGGATGATTTGATTCAAATTACTTTTTTTGAAAAGAAGGTTATAAGAAATCTAAACAATATTGCAAATCAAAATTTTCAAAAAAAGATTTTTTGATTTTTAAGAAAATTAAATTTTTTTTTTCGAAATTTCGATTCTTTAAAAAGGGGTTGATGGAAATATTTTGAAATTAAAGTGGCGTTGTAAATTTTGTCCAGCAATTTTGATTAAACTTTGTATACCTATGTACATCTCATTTTTAGACCAGTTCTAATAATACTGTATACCTAACACGTTCTTACCAAAGAATACGGATAATGGAAATGAAACTACGTTTTTTAACGTTTTTTTTTAAATTGCCTTTTTCATACTTATTAAGGTGTATTTCCTCATATCTTGTCATTTTTGATTTTATCATTATTTTGAAGTTCAGTACTTCTAACTTATTCAACAATTATTGCATTTGAAATTTGTATAAATAACTTTTTTTACGAAAAATTAAAATCAAAGAAAAAATACTTATTTTTTTAAACTTTTTTCCAAATTTGTTTATATTTAATTAAAAAAATCAAAATTGCTTTTCGAACATGATTTTATTACTTTTTGGCTAACGATATAAGAATATTAGTAAACCATCACTATATACATAACATAGTATACATCGTCAATTTGTAACTACATTCTTATTGTTAGCTACGAAGCAAGTTTGTGCGATCTATAGGAGCAGTTTATTTTTTTTTTTTCAAATCCAAAACTTGCCTTATAGTAGGTAAGCAAAAATTAAAAAAAAATATAAATTAAAATTTTGAAATCCATTTAAGAAAAAATTTAGAGCCAAAAAATAGAGCAATTTTAATAATTAATAATATGCCCATTAAAATTAAATTGTTCAAGACTCTTAGGAACCCCATTTGGAAAAATAGAATACAAAAAAAAAAAATAGATAATTTATTTTAAGAATATAATGGTCCGTTCTTATATTAATTAACTGAAAGGACAATGGGCAAAAATGTATGGAGCGTGGGCCCAGCACCAACAAGAACGGCCTTTATATCGTATATAAATACATGTTTATGCATTCATTATCCGTTAACCGTTTGTCCAAGTTCGGTGTGTGACAAAAGTTATTTAATTTTAAATAAAATGAGTTTAAGGGTCGCAATTGGGTTAGGGTCGAAATTCTGTATGGTCAAAATTCTGTTTTCAAAATTCTGCATTTCAAAATACTGTTTTTCAAAATTCTGGTTACACAAAATTCTGTATTACCGAAATTCTGTATTTTAAAATTCTATATGATCAAAATTCTATATGAGCAAAATTCTGTATTTCAAAATTCTGTTTTTCAAAATTCTGTATTTAAAAAAAAATCGTTTTTATAATGTAAAAAAGTGCGCACGTTTTTACAATATCAAATCAATTTTTTCTTAAATACAGAATAATTAAAGTTTTTTTATGATAAAAAGCTTCGCTTTTTTTGCTGCCGTAAGATCAGTCAATACTACACTTCTTTGGGTAGTAAATTTGAAGATTAGAAAATTTTAAAACTGGCAGCCTGGTTTAAAAAAATGACATGCTTACTGGGAAGACACCAAGCTGAGTTTTGTTGTATCTCTGAAAATTAAAAAAAAAAAAAAAATTTTGAAAAACAGAATTTTGCACATACAGCTTTTTGGATATATAGAATTATGGACGTACAGAATTTTTAAATACAGAATTATGAAATACAGAATTTTGCCATACAGCATTTTCAAAAAAAAAATCAAACAGAATTTTGGTCATACAGAATTTTGGTCATACAGAACTTTGAAATCCAGAATTTTGACCCGCTCCCGTCGCAATTACTTTTTTCCATAGTTCAAATATTTAATATTTTGTGCATTTTTCGTTTGATTTATACCATTTTTTGGAATAAAGTTCTTTGAACCCATGATACACAATCTGAATTTTTTCAGATTTTAAAAATTATGTTTAGGGGTCGCAAGCATAAATTTTATGCAAAAAGCAGTTTTTGGAGCATTTAATTAGCAAAAAAATACTAATATTAGCCGTGTTTTTTTGCAGGTTCAGATAGAATTTGACGAAAAAAACAACACCTGAACTAAGGAATTTACATGTAAAATACAAAAACAACTGAAGTCCATATGAACTTAAGCTAAGTCCAGATAATTATCGGTTCTTAACTTAAGTTCAGATAGAAAAAGTACTGCCAACTGAAATTACTATTTTGTTATCGATAGTTTGTATGAAAACGTCAAAATATCTGAGCCAACCAATTAAAATATTTTTTATAAACAAAAAAAAATGGACGACCATTGTTTTGTACATTTTTTTTCCTGATTTGTGATTTAAAATTGTGTTTTTATTCACATTTTTTTGTGTCATTTACGATGGGAATAATTTTATATACGAGATTTCTTTTGATTTGAATGTATTTTGTTTTTATTTTGCATGCTTGCCCAAAAGCTGAAAGGTTAGTGATGGCGATTTTTGAGTTTCGTAATAGTGCTGGTCATTTTTGCTTCGATAACTTTGCTAAGTTCGGATGTCGTTTTTTTTCGACAATTTTATCTGAACCTGCAAAAAAACCACGGCTATTGTTTTTTTAATAATAATTTTGATATCAAAATCATCTCTGGAAAAAAAAGCAAAAAAATATCAATTTTAACTTCATTTATCAGAATAAAATTAGGCATTGTTTAATTAATTCGTAAAAGTAAGACAAAACAACTCAAAAACCGACCCTTAAAACCATACTTATATATTATTATAAGGGGTTGACATATTTTTAGCTTATTCCTTCTTTAGTAGCGAAAAAATTGGTATTATACTTATTGCGGGCTGATCACAAAATAGATCAAAAGAAAAATATAATATTTTGTTTGCTTTTTATGGTACTAAAAGATTTTTAACTCTGTCAGTTCCTTACCGATTTTAAGATTTTTTGCGGTTTTTCAAAGAAGAATGTTAGTCTCTTTTTTATCATATACAAAAATCACTAATCCAGGGCTCACGTCACGTAACTCTGACGATATCGTTTTCGATATCGTTATCGATAGCTATGCTTCACGTAAGAATACAAAACGTCTGTCGTTCAAACGATATCGAATCGACGATTTGAGTTTTGCTTCATGTAACTAAAAAAAGCTGTCATTTGCTATCGTCTCAACGATATCGACTGCTCGATACCTATTTAGCTATCATCTTGGTGTGTTTTGTTAGTTTTTGGTGTAATTTTGTATATTCCACGAGCCGACAACAAATCTTGGGACTGCATGTATAATCAAAAAATAATAGAGGGATTATAGGTGCGTGTGTCATGCTCATGATATTGAAAGCAAGTCTACCTACACAACTGTAATTTATTATACACCGTTGGAGGGGTTATTGCATGTTTTGTATATAGAAATAATAATGCAGTTCTCTAACTGGTATACCAAGTTACCAGTAATGTGTCATACTTTCTTCAAAAGGTTATTGGTGTTTTGATGCGGAGTTATCTAACGAACCAGCTTAGCGGCTGTATAACAAAAAAAAAGTACTCACAGTAACTTTTTCAGCGATTATGGGAAATTTCTGTTGAATAGGTAGACCGCTTTGTCCATTTTCATTCACTGTCGGCTCTTGAAGTATGACTACAAATATAAATACGTACATACATATGTACATATGTACATACATATTTACATTTGTGTGTTTTATCCAACGGAACATTTAAACTATCTAATAAACGACACCCCACGGCCACGACGATATTGAAAAAAATTCCATTATATGCCTTCGGCCTTATACAAATTAATTTCCACTGAAACAAAACGAATTTTCTCACGATGACAGTACAATATTTCTGATGTTTTATATTTCAAACGTTTTTTTCAGAGGCTCTCAAACTATCAAAAACGAGAACGATAGACGATACGAGAGTAGAAGTGTAACGTGAAGCAAACTATTGTCGATATCGTGTCTAGCTGTCGTCTGGACGATAGTCGTCAGAAAAGTAACGTGATGAGAGCCCAGGTCCTTGTTTTACACAAAAATCACTAAATAGTCCAGAATCAAAGCCAGGTTGTCGTTTTCGAACAAGTAGACAAAAAAAAACATATTTACACTAAATCTTCGTTTTCATTATCGTTATTTAAGATAAACTGTTAAACTTGTACTTAATTTTGTAGGTTGAGCAAAAATGTATACAATAAAAAAAAAGATCTAACATTCTTCTTTAAAAAACCACAAAGACACTTAAAATTGGCGAAAAACTGACTGAGTTAAAAATCTTTTAGTACCATTTTTTTCTATTTAGGAATAATTTCGTAAAAGATGTCCAACCATTTTCTTCATTACTAAATAAGGAATAAGATAACAAAAAATTCAACCCCTATGAGTATATATAAGGGTGGTTTTGTGCGTTGTTTTTTTCCAATTTTTACGAATTGCAATTTAAAACCTTGAAAGTAGTACCCTTTCTTATTACGATAAATGATATACAAATTGATTTTTGTTTGTTGATTTCCAGAGATGATTTTGAGATTAAAAATGTTATTTAAAAACAATATTTGTATTTATAACAAATTAAATACTCCAAAAACTGCTTTTTGCATAAAATTGATGCTTGCGACCCCTAAATATAATTTTAAAAATCTTAAAAATTCAATCAAAAAACTAAATTTTTAAAAATGGCTTAATTCGAGCCAAAAATGCACAAAATATTAAAGAAAAACTATGGAAAAAAGGAATTGTGACCCTAAAACTCATTTTATTCAAAATTAAATAAATCTTGTCACACAGCGAATTTGGACAAATATTTAACGGATAATGAATGCATAAACATGTGCCTATATAAGATATGAAGGCCGTTTTTATTGGTGCTGGGCCCAATTTGCCCATTGTCCTTTGTTTATAAAAATCATTGCTGCCGTTTTTCAGAAAGAAAAAATGAGATTCTCCTCTCAGCTATACAAAATTGTATGCCTTACTTACTCCTGAGTTACTCTAACTTAGCGTAACTCTTGAGTTCTCGAAGGATCAAGGAGGGGGTGGTGGGTTGACCATCTTGTATGTTGGTTAGGAAGTAAATTTAAAAATGTAAATCTCGAAAACATTCCATTCGAATATGTTTCAATGTGATTTTTGAGTACCTACCACCATGAGAAACAAAGAGTAATATAAAAAAAGTAAAATAATATTACAATTATTAGATACAATAATTTTAAATGTCAGTTTAAATTTAAACACAGTTTTATTAAAGTGAGTGTATTTTGTATTGTTTCAATTATTGTTATTATAATGTAAACAATATATTTTTTCTTGTTGTCCAAATAAAGTTCCCCTGAAGAAGGCAGCAACCCCTGCCGAAACGTCGGGAAAGCTAATGTAACTTAATTGTTTCATTGCAAAAACTACAGTGACCAAAAAAAGCCGACGGAAAGATTATTTTTAATCACTTCCAATCACAATTATTAATTCCAAATTGGTCAATAAATCATTTTTAGTACAAAGAGTAATGGCATTGAATGTCCATTTTAGCTACAATTATATATATACAGAGATATTTATCAGAAATAGACACCTTTCACACAATTGTACCTAAACATTTTTAAAACTAATGCAAGGGTTCACTTTTAAATCTTTCTTTTAATTACGCCGTAAAGCTATTGTTTTTGTATGAAAACGTTATAAATAAAATATTGTTCACGTGTGTTATTGGGAGAATATTGCAACTTAAATTACTTTTCCTTTAATCTTTAGCCGATAAAGGCGCCGCCGCTTTTAATTCCTCTTTTGTTTTTTGTTTCTTTCTGTTTTATTCAGAATGACATTTCTTTTGATATAACATCTGTGTGTGGCACAAGCAAGTAGGTACCTACGTTCATAGAATGTATGTGCACATTATTAATTCAAAAATTAAAAAGAAGCCGCCACTACTTGTAATGATTAAAATTCTTATTGAAATATTGTTAATCAAGGGATAAAATTCGTAAGGATCTGGGAAGAAAATTTGATAATAACAATAGGTATATTGTAAAAGAACAAAATATAGAAACAATCTTATAAGTTTTCGAATAACAGTAACTATAAGATATTCAGTTGATTTATGCTTGTCTTTAAAAAGTCTAACTGTTTAAAGAGTTTGATAGTGATGTGTCAGGATGTGCTTGTTTTATTGTATTAAATAATCAAACATCACCTTTTGATGGAAAGCAACAAAACTCGCTGCAGTTTCAAGATTTTTTTTGTTTCCATTTGTCAATGTCCTCTTAATATACAAAGTGATTAGGTACCTTTCAAAATTAAGGACACTAGTGCTTCGTAGGTAAATTTCGAACCCTCCGGTTGAACACGGAACAACATATTGGACATACCTACCTGCCTACATATTTAATCCTTGCTCAATTCTCTAAATGATAAATAAATTTTATTATGTACGAATTGCCAGAAGGACTCACGTCCATTTTAAAATCTTTCAACCCTTTATTTTATGCTACTGTAACTATATCAGAAGTTTAATATTTCGTGTCGTGTTATT